>JAPFBL010000881.1:1832500-2332500 GCA_026182355.1 Hermatobates lingyangjiaoensis
TAGTTTGGTTGGCTGATGGAAGACTGTTTGCCTGAGGGGCGCCCAGGGAGTGCTGGGTGGGAAATGCCGGCATGAGAGGTGGCCAGAGAAGGACTTTAGTGAGACGGTTTGCCGAGGGGAACAGCAAAGTTTGGCCCAGTCTTGCTAAAAGATCAAGCTAACTTGTCTTGGGCAAGCCTCCGGTCCTTGCCTCTCTAATTGCCGTCATCCAAGTTTTTAACTGGTCCTTCTTCTCTCGACAGTTACCAAACTCTCACCATCTCTGACACCTTTGCCCAAACATGCCCATTCTATTTACCTTCCATTATGACTATCAAACAAACAATAAAGCACTTATCTCCTTTACATCCATAAAAATAAAACTTCATTCTATATTGTAAATTCAACTCCTATTTATCTTCAATTAAGGCATATAACTAGTCATGAAATATTTTACTCAAGTGTTCTTTCTCACAGAATTTATTGGTTTTCTAAGCCAGATTCATCGACAGGGAAAGTGGTATTCTATTTTGTTTATTGTTTATGTGGCGAAAGTCATATGACTATTTGGAGTAGTTCACTATTTCAAAATGTTGACTAACTTAGTATTCAACACTTTATAATAGTAGTGTTTCCTTCTTTTCTGTATATTGCATATTTTAAGTATATATACATATAGTATGTATAATACTAAAACAAATTGAAACTAAGTCAGTTTTTCCCACATTTAAATTGAATTTTTATCAATTTTGTCAAAATTGTTTTTTTAGAAACCGTTTTTCATAGTTCTATAACAAAGAAAAAACAATATTTTACATCAATCAACAAATATATGCACAAAAAAACATGTACTATTACTATCTTCGTCAAACTTCAATATTGAAGTCAAACCATGGAAAAGCGAACACGTGTATAAACTAGGATATCTTTTATGTCCAATCGTAAAGTGCATAGATAATACAACTTACAAATTTTCTAAATATTCAGAAAATTATCTCCGTTTTTACAATTATAAAAGATAAAATGTAACAAACTGATTAGAATTCAAAGAAGTCAAGTTCGATTTTTACTAATATAGCTTTAGAACAAGCATTTAATTCGGTAAACAAACAATGGAATAAGATAAGACTATGGGCTGAATATTCAAAAACTTTTTATTTCGATGCTGGATCCATATGTCAGGCAAGGCTTTACTTTGATGGCATTACTTAAAAACAAAACTTTGTATTAGCATCGGTATTTCCAACATCGTATGTTCTCGCCAATAGCTATGATTAAGTTTTTAAAAAAAAAAAACGCTTCAACAGACTATAATGACAGTAAAATTTATTAAACTATATGTAAATGACTTATTTGTAACTATAAAAAGTAAAGAGTAACAATATGTGTTACATATTTTTAGAACTTTTTATAATCGTCTATATTTTATATTTGAAACAGAATATGATGACAACTTGCCGTATTTAGGTGTAAAAAATATACGAGGTGAAATTGGAAATATATATCACAGACTGAAATACAAAACCTACAAGCCCTGGCACAAGCCTGAATTATTACTTCTCACATGCTGTAAATCAAAAATTGAATTGGGTTTAAAATTTATTTAAAAAGTGATTGAAATTAGCAGACCACTTTTTTTTAAATTACAATAAAAAATTATTGACATTATTATTACAAAAGAATGATTACCCAAATAATTTAATTGAACGTTATTGGAATAGACATTTAACTCAACAACAAGAAAATTGCAAATGTAATCATATTCATTTCAACATTTTAAATATAATGTTTTTCAAATTACCATTAATTTAGGGTTTATCAGAGACAATAGAAAAAGTGTCCAAACAAGACATAATTGAAGGCACCCTAGCATTCAATGATAAAATAATAAGTAATCAAAGGAAATACTCCAAAGGAGTTAGAAAGCAACCTAACATAGGCTCTAAAAAGTGAAGTTTTAATAAAAAGTGCAAATTGTAAATTTTTGAAAGAAACATTATGCCATCATTCTAATTCAATAACAATAAGTGACAGTAATGTAACAACCCTTGGCTGTCACGTATTAACTGAACGGCACACTTTTGATTTTCAGGACACGATTATTTTAGTTATTCAGTAGAACGAGCAACCAAGAAGAACATTGGAAACGCTATATACTAAAGAGAATCAGACGTCAATTACTTATAGAGGTATTACATCGATTTAAATTTGACTTATTCAGACTAATCAAAATGACTTTGTAATAGATTTTATTACATAGAAGTTGTTATAATATATATTTATCAAAAATATGAGTTGTTCGAAAAAAATGTTGTTTTTATGCTCCCTTGGTATTTTTGCAAGATAGGACGAATATTTCAATTTCCATTTACGGTTATATTAACACCAGTTTAATGGAAGGTTTATATTTCTTAACATCGCTAGCGTAGAAAACTACTTTAATTCGAGGAAACTAGCAAAAGGTTATTCAATGCAGGAGCTGCTGCAAAATTTACTACTATGAATTTTACATGCAAACTAAAAACAAAGTTTAAAAACTTTTTGTTTTAAACATTAACGATCATTAATGATCATTTATTTAGCACTTTTAATACAGATTTTTGTTTCTTGTGCACTTTCCCTTATACTTATTTTTTTATTATCTTTTTTTATAATATATTCTTTTTTATTGATCTGTATTTATTTTTTTATTCTTGCCTATCCTCCATCCAAAAGTTGGCAACACTGACTGAGAGTCCTTTGAATAATTTGTCTTCCGAGTGGCTCGCTTTTCTCTACTTAATGACAACGCGATCAAAACACAGTATTGAGTTTCTGTGATCTCTTTTATGTGTGTTCTTTCTGTGAATATAGTATATACTAGTTTACATATAAGCACAAGTATCACAATAGACATATGTTGAAACATGTTCCTGCAGTTATTTTCATATCATCAGATACCGATAAAATTGCTTTGAAAATCTTTTTTACAACTATGTATTCAAATTGAACAGTCATATCTTAATGTTGAAAAATTTCAACATTACTGGAAAGACTCTATTCTTAATTTTATGGTTTCGTATAACACTTTTTCTATTCTTTTCGTATTTTTTTCCTATAACAGATTTTTTTAAAACTTTCTGAAATTAATGACACATTTTTTATTTTTAATCATTGTATATTTAGCTAATTTCATGTTTTATGAATTGAGGACAAATAATAATGTATCCCATCTAATACTTGATCCGGTTAATAATATACAAGTTTTCCTGTTATTAAACTTTCTTTATTATTTTTATCAAAGAAAATGAACATACATATTAATTAGATTTTATTGGAAGTAAGGATGGCGTAAAATAGCATTTTGCTATTGGCAGAGACTATAAATATGATCGTAGTCTCGTGATTTTAGTTTTTTCCAATTTACCAAAAAAGAAAAAAAGTCAATTTTGTCGGGGAATAGATTACTTTCTTTTTATATTACACAAACAAAAACCTTGTAAAAATAACGGTCTTTTTATTTTTGGTGTGGAGTTCGATATGAAACTTTATTATCCCTCTATATATCTAGGTAGATCTGTAATTAATGTTCCTAGATGTTTTATCTCTTTAACGAATCACTTTTCAAGCCTTTACAATTATTACGATCACACTAATACAAAGATATTTGTTTAAAATTATTTAATACAATGATTTGATATAATTTGCTAATAAATAGTAAACTAATCCAAACTGGAGAACAGAAGTTAAAAAAAATGAACCGAAAGACACACACAGTACACTTATGAGTTTTAGATTATCTCGAACAGCTATCAGTAGGAAATCGAAGTGACGGTTAGCACCCAATAGTAAGGAGACAAGAGCGGCCCACTGGAAAATAAGAGATAAGATACTGCAGAGTACAATGGAAAAGTATAAACACAGAAACTAAAACAAAATTCTCAAATTAAAAAAAATCTGGAGTGGCCTAGACCCAACTTTACTATAAGTAATCATAATATTAAATGCGTTGATCATCATTTGAATTCTTGTTTTTTTGTAATGTTACTAACCTGATAAAGTTATTATATACAATTTGATAAACAACTTTAAAACTTGTAGATATTAGTTTTAACGGTTTTGTATATTTTATTGTAACTATAAACATTAGTTAGTTATAGAAAGTTTTGACATCGTTGATCTAGAGCAAACACGAGTTTTAATTATTCCGATCAAACTAGGCACCTGAGTCTACTCACCTCAGGATACCAAAAATATGCGAATTAAAATCACATGTATTTTTTGTCACTAGCAATGACAGAGTTATAATTTTATAATTAATATAGAACTAATATTAGTTTGATCAAAAGAAATTTGCATAATTTTTCTATACATAAATTGTTCTTTATTTTTGCATAAAAGTAGATTTTCCAGAATCTGGAAAACTGAACAATTTTTGATAACAAATTGTATTATGTTCTATCCCACGGTCAATACGTCAATCATGATTTATTTGTCAATAAATACGTCAATCATATTTATATATCATATATCTGCAGTTATAAGTTTCGATGGGAATTTATGAAGAATACATTTTTATGAAGGTATTGTTTCATTTTGATCCGAAAAACGGTATGGCTTTTATTGTTCTCATAAGCTTTCAGATTGAATTATAAGACAAATTTTTGTATTTTTATAGAAAAAAAAAATATATCCTGTTGTTTTAAAAATCTAATTTTTTAAACAAGTATATTTCGTTTATTGCTTTTGTAGCCTCAAAGATAATACCAAAATTTCAAAACTCTAGAATTAGTAGTTTAAGAGAAAGAAAAATGTCTAAAAACAGGTTTTTGTCAAAGAAAATTACTTTCTGCATCATGCTTTCATTCATCATTGCTCCCAAAAAATAGAGTTATCTACACTATGAGGCCCATTATTTGTGTAAAATATCATTTTGATCCATCAAAGATTCTGGACCGTAGCGTGCCCACAAACTTTAGATACATACTCACCTACCCACACACACAAACAGACATCATCGAAAGAACTTCATAAAATGACTTCTGGGACCTCAAAACATGTACTTCCATTGAAATCTTGAGATAGAATTTTTTCACAATCACTATACTTTACTTATAGTAATATACTTTACTTTTTAACATCGATATGGTTTACAAAGAAAGGTTTGGTCTCTGCTTGTACAAGTATATGATGTACGAAAATGATCCCTACTTAGAACAAGGAAAAGTTAGTGTATAAAGGAGAATTGAGCCATGAAAGAGTTCCATGAAGAAAAATCTGTTTTAAACAAGTTATATATTTGGTTCATCCTTGACTGTAGTGAACCTGCCTTGAACCTGAAAAAATAATTTTTAATTCTTTTGTATGCGTTCATTTTTTTACCATTTGTTATAATGTTTAATATTTGTAATGCTTATTTATAAGTGAAGTAAAAATAAGAACAAATATTAAACATTATAACAAAAAGTAAAAAAAAATTAACACATACAAAAGAATTAAAAATCATTTTTTCAGATTCAAGGCAGGTCCACTACAGTCACCGATGAACCAAATATATAACTTCTTTAAAACAGAAGTTTCTTCCTTGAACTCTTTCCTGGGTCGATTCTCCTTTATACACTAAGTTTTTCTTGTCCTAAGTAGAGATGATTTTCGAACAGCATATACTTGTACAAGCAGAGACCAAACCTTTGTTTGTAAACCATTACGATGTTAAAAACTCGAATAAAATTTTTTACGCTATGAATTTTGGTTAGAAAATTAAGAAATCATAATGTAAAATAGTAAATATATAATATGATTTCCATATACTAAAGTGGAATAACATAATAAATGAGTAATCTTACTTTAAGGCTGCTATAAAGACGAATACATATAAGTGTGTGCCATATGGCAATTACAAGTAGCAACCAAAAATGATAATATATTTTAAAACGTCCATAACCATATTTATTATGTATAAATAGTAAGTATAAAAAAGATAAAAATTAATTATAAAGAATCAAACAGGTTAAAAAGGTTATATCTTGGAAATCAATTAAAGAGGAATTTAACATACTGACAATTTGAACAATTTTCTTTGATGGATCTAATTAATATTTTACACAAAATTTGACATGAAAATGTCATGAAAAATTGTAATTTGTTTCTCCCAGATAAAGGTTTTGACTGGGAATTGAAAATTCTATGAATTATGGACTATTCGCTTCTTCGATCGGCTAGACTTCACTTGGAGGAAATATTACTGCTGGATTGAAACTTTTTCCATTGAGGTCAGAATAGAGAAAAATATACCAATATCTGGACCCTCACCTTGTCTAGATTGCTTTAAATAAAGCGTAAACAGATATAAATAAATGACACTGACTAATTTACCAACGCCTTGATAGGAACAAATAAAAAGAATGCCACCGCACTAACATATACTTATTAAATAACGTCGCACAACGAACAGATACTACGGATAAACCAAGATAAAAAAGAGGAGAAAAAATACCGCATATTATAAATCTGGAGTGGCTTACACCCAACTTTAATGTAAGTAAACATAATATCAAATTCGTTGACAGGCAATTGATTTTTGTTTTGTTTTAATGTAGCAATACATAAATAATGATCATTCTGAGGTAAAATGGATAAACCAACAAAAGTCTCTACACAAATGAAGTTTTATTCAACGCGTTTCGAACACTTTGTGTTCATCATCAGGAAGACACTATAATACAAATTATATCTAATTAGTTACAAACATTAGAGTGAAATAATAAAAATTCAATTAAGAGAATTCAAGACATACCCAAGGGTGTAGTACTGACGGGTTGGTCAAGTGAAAACAACTAGTAGGAAACTGATCCCTTGCGAAAGAGTGGGGATAGGCAGGCATATAGGAGATAAGGTGACAAAGGTTTCGGGTATCCTTGAAAGCCGTTAACTGAAATAGAGAAGGCCAGAACCAATAATTTAGAGGAAAGAAACTTTTTTTTTTAATTTATTTTTATTTTTTATTTTTTAATTTATTCTTTGTGATTCTAGGAACAGCTTAAGAAATTTTGGACACCCTGGAATTTGATCATTAAGGCATAGAGAGGCAGAAGGATTATTAATGACGGCCTTGTTTATTTGAAAAGCTTCCAAATTACAAATTTCTTTAAACTTTCTATTCACATGTAGGATGGTAAGGTTCAAGTTTGGATCAAAGCTGTGATTTTGTGTGACAAGGTGTTTCGCAAAATGTGAAAAAAATTCTTTATTATTCTTATTGTCATTTTTCCTTTGCAAGTATTCATTAAAATGTTCCCGGGTTCTTTTCTCAAAGGAGCGCACAGTCATGCCAATGTAAAAACATTGACAATTGTTACAGGACAATTATATACTCCACTCAATGAACTGGGATAAAAACTTGATTTAGGGGTTAACAAGGATTTTAAATTATCATTTGTTTTGTAACTGATTCTAAAATTAAATTTTCTTAATATATTAGCAATTTTTAACGAGGATGTTCCCACATAAGGTAGGGTAATCCAAGAATTTGGGAGGGATTCTAAGCAGTTTTGAGGAAAAATAGTGTTTAAAAGAGTTCTTCTTTCTTTTTTATACAACAACTTGTTTATTAACTGTATAGAATAACCGTTATTTATTGCAATGTGTTTTATTGTATCTATTTCTTTTACGCGGTTTTCTTTAGACAAAGGTATACCTTTTTACCTCAGAATGAGTAAATACCACACAATTACGGATTGCACAACTAATGATTTAAATAATGATCAATTATATATCATTTGTTTACATATGAATGTAATTATATTATGAGTTAGAGAAACTTGAAAACATTGATCAATTTGATATTGATATCTTATTAAAATTACTTCACTAGTGTATAAAAGAGCACATCTACACTATATGGATGAAATATGTTCAAACATATATTTCCTGACTTATGCATCAGGAAAACTATTTTTGATTGGTGTTGAATTTTTAAGAATTTTATTCAATAATGTATCATATCAATCCATTGAAACACTTCATTGTTTTCATTAAGCTTCTCAATAAGAATTTTATTTCACTTGAATTAAAGAATTCAACGTTTACTTAGACTTAAGAAATGTCCATGTTAATGAAACAAATCCGAAAAGTTCAGCAGATGATCCATTATTCCAAGATGAATATTCAGGTTTCATAGCTATATTTCCCTTTGGAGTAATAAGAGCTTTATGAATTTTTGTTAATAAATTACAGTTAAAGTTTAATTTTTTTGCAAGATTTCATTGTTTTCTAATTAGCCGTATAGCTTTAAAAAAAAATTCTGAAATCATAAAATATACCACAAGCCCTTTCTTTCTTATTTTTGAAATAAAATCCCTCATAATTACCCTCACAAAAAGTGCTATTTTTATTCATAATTTCATTCTGATACATCAAACGGTATGGCTTGAATCCTTCTTTTATGATATCAGATTTAATTATAAATAAATTTTTAAATTTTATTGAAAAAAAAACCTTTTAATTTGTTTTAAAAAAGGAGGATTTTTTTATTTATTATTTCTCTGAATTCCATCATAATAGCAAAACTTCCATTTGAGCAACTCTTGATAACGGCTAGAAACATCGATCTGAACGTTACATTGTCAATCTCCGACTTCCAATTATAATGACTATCAAAATAAACACTGGGAAACTGCAGAATACCCACGAGGGTAGTCATAAGCCGGATAAAATGGTTTGCTCTAAATGAAAGCTTTTATTTCAGTCGGAATCATACCCTTTTTAACGCGAGAATGTTCTCAACGAGTTGATTTTTTAATTTTTTGTTTGTTTTTTACAAGCAGTCTATTACATTCAGATAAAAGTAAATTGAATATGGTATCTGTCTACAGAACTAGAGAGAGTAATTAAACTAGACTAAATTAGACTACATTCAGAAGTATTCTAAAATAATATGTTATTTTAAATATTTATGAAATAAAATAAATTCATTTCGAATCATCTTTACAGTAATAATTGAAATAGTTCCATTACTTAGAAGGTTTGTTTGTACTAAGATTTTGTCTACAAAGGACTAATTCTCACCCACTGAGGATATCTTTCTCAGCCCAACTTTACAGCTGTCATGCTAAACCCAGATTAAGAACCACAATAGTAACTTCTCTAAGAGCTAACAGGTAAGTTCTTTTTGTAGTGTCACAAGTGGAAAGGAGGAGCACAGCCAACTCTGCCTTATTAGACCATATTTAATTATAATTTTTCACTTGTTGGAGATATTATCATACAAATAAATTAATTTATTTCGAAAGCTTTCAAAAAGCTTAGATTATTAGTTGAGTAGTTTCGGTCTACTTACACATCGAAATATCATCATACATTACAAAAGCAATTACTCTAATTGAGCTTTCACTTTTATTTGAAAGTTTTATATATTATTACTATTGTATTTAAATACATTTACTTAATTAGAATCCCATTAATTAATTAGTAGTAATGAGAAACAATTGCGATCAAAATGCTATCCAGATGAACTGATACCACTTAAAATAAACTGTGACACTCACATTTCAATATTTCGAGCATTATGGCAGTCGTCCTCAGAAGAAGAAGTGAATTGGCGGAGGGAAGACAGTCAACTGTAGAACTCTCTGGTAATAAGGCTAAAGCAGTGCTGCCCCGAAGGAGAAAATTAAAAAAGAAACTAAGGAGTCGATATTCAAAGAAACTGAAAGAAGAACAAAGGGTGAAGAAAACAGAAAATATAAGTAATATATAGAACACAATAACAAATAAAATATAATGAAATAAAAAACTGTAAGATGAAAAAAAAGGGAAATAATAAAAAAAAAATTATTAAAATAAAATAAAATTAAAAATTATACATAAGTTTAAAAAGAAAACTAACATTATTTTGTACTATATTTACTGTACACTATAGATAAATCTCTGGTGTCAATGTATTTTTTAGTTAAAGCCTGAGGAAGAACACTACGTGTTCCAAACGCGTTGTTTATACAATTAAATTTTTATATGCGGAGACCATTTCATTAAATTTTTACCCTACAATGAGAAAACTAACAGTTTGAATTTAAGCCAGGTTTAGAACGTGCTTTTAGGAGCCAAATGTGGGCTTCCTCAGAAGTGTTTAGAGTAACTTGTCTGTTATCACTGGGGACTTGATATATATATCTTATTTTTGTATTTTTAATTGATGATAACATGACTTAAGCTGACAATACTAAAGGTAGCTTGCATGGCTGATAGTGAGATGGTTGTTGCAGGATGGAGGCATGCGACTAAATGGGGAGGTGGCGCTGGTGGGTTGTGGTGGCCCTTCTGGGCAGTGCGGAGCACGGCCTAGGCTTCTCGTGCGTGTGCACGCCCTCTGAGTGTGAGCCCACTGCGGAGGCAGACTGTCCCGGGGGCGCAGGCACTGTCTGGGACCCTTGCGGGTGCTGCCGAGTCTGCGCTAGGACCGAGAACCAGCCCTGCGGCGGCCCTTACGGCTTCTATGGCTCTTGCGGCAAAGGCCTCCAGTGTGTGGTCACCGATGTCAAAACCGATGGGACCGAGGGAACTTGCAAGCGTCAGTATCCCCAATAACACTACTTATCATCAATTCAAAGCCTTATTAACCTGACAGAACAATAACACTACTTATCATCAATTCAAAACCTTATTAACCTGACAGAACAATAACAATACTTATCATCAATTCAAAGCCTTATTAACCTGACAGAACAATAACACTACTTATCATCAATTCAAAGCCTTATTAACCTGACAGAACAATAACACTACTTATCATCTATTCAAAGCCTTATTAACCTGACAGAACAATAACACTACTTATCATCAATTCAAAGCCTTATTAACCTGACAGAACAATAACAATACTTATCATCAATTCAAAGCCTTATTAACCTGACAGAACAATAACAATACTTATCATCAATTCAAAGCCTTATTAACCTGACAGAACAATAACACTACTTACCATCAATTCAAAGCCTTATTAACCTGACAGAACAATAACACTACTTATCATCAATTCAAAGCCTTATTAACCTGATAGAACAATAACACTACTTATCATCAATTCAAAAGCCTTATTAACCTGACATAAAAATAACATTACTTATCATCAATTCAAAGCCTTATTAACCTGACAGAACAATAAAACTACTTATCATCAATTCAAAGCCTTATTAACCTGACAGAACAATAACAATACTTATCATCAATTCAAAGCCTTATTAACCTGACAGAACAATAACACTACTTATCATCAATTCAAAGCCTTATTAACCTGACAGAACAATAACACTACTTATCATCAATTCAAAGCCTTATTAACCTGATAGAACAATAACACTACTTATCATCAATTCAAAAGCCTTATTAACCTGACATAAAAATAACATTACTTATCATCAATTCAAAGCCTTATTAACCTGACAGAACAATAAAACTACTTATCATCAATTCAAAACCTTATTAACCTGACAGAACAATAAAAATACTTATCATCAATTCAAAGCCTTATTAACCTGACAGAACAATACACTACTTATCATCAATCCAAAGCCTTATTAACCTGACATAACAATAACACTTCTTATCATCAATCCAAAGCCTTATTAACCTGACATAACAATAACACCTATCGACTGTACTGTTCTAAATACATTACCCTTTTCTATTTCTTCTATTCAGATCTATCTCAACCCCTCACCAGTTGTTTCCGCATCTACTATTTCAGTTGGGTTTTTGGCTCTAACGAAGACCGCTTGTTATGGTTGAAAGATCTTAGTCATTTTTTCCTTTTCATATTGTGGTTTGATCATTGATATATATATATATATATATATTTCTGCGTCATAATATATAAGATTCTGCGTCAGATTCCCCCTGGTGATAATACCGTGACCCTTAGAGCCTCTGAGGAGGCTCACATCTGGTTGCTCGGGGCGCGCAGTGCACCTGGACTTAACCTTAAAAGATAATTTTTTTGTACTTTTTTTCCAGTATTCTTTATTCTCTAGTACTTATTTCTTTTTTCCTCTTTCGTATATTTTGTGTATATCTATTTTGTCTTCTTCACTTACTACTAGTTTGTTTTATCTATTTTATTTTTCTAAATTCTTATTCTTAACTAGTTTCCCATACTTACCCTTTTATTCAGTCTCTATCTTTTATTTACTAAAACATAACCATATGCATAAGTTTTTTGTATTGTCATAAATTATTTCATCTATTTAGTTTATTTATAATAAAATACTTCTTATCATCAATCAAGCCATTATTATTGAATAAACTTACTTATAGTTTGTTTATTACTATATATTTAAATTTTTCACTATTATAGCTTATTAACCGACAACATACTGCTTATCATGAGCTTCAATAGTTTATTATCCTCCATACCTACTTACATATTTATACTTTAAGACCGGTACGGTTACAGCACTGCGGTCATGCCAAGCTTGGTTAACTTGCATCGTTAGACAGCCTACAACTGTGCTTGGTCAATACATCCATTCTCTTTTCTCTCTGAAGACGATTAACCCTAAAATTTGAGTCTAGTAAGTTGTGTTTGCCTCGACTTTGTGTGTTAAGACTATCTTTGTTATCTCGAATCGTGTATATATCATTATATATATATATATATATATAATTTAAATTCTATGTAGAAGTTAAGAGACAAGAGGTTATGTTATATATGTCTACAAGAGTGCTACGAGTATAAACCCTTGTCAGTACTTTCAACTTAAGCCACATGTAGTGTATACAAATTATTATAAAATGTAGTAAACAATATATATACAAATTTGGTATTGTGGTACCACTATTCAATCAGATTATTACAACAGTAAATTCACTAACCTGTGTACAGGTACCCTTTCGTTAGTAAACACAAATCAATAATAACATAATTATAATTTGACACCCATTACATAATGTATTTAACACTCTTTATCACTAGCTATCAGTAAATAATGTTAACACTTGTTTTATTACAGTATATACTAACTGTCAACCTAAACTTCGAAATAAAGTTAGTTTTGTCAAATGAATAAGCTAAGATACACTAGAATGCCAAAGGAATAAAGCAAAAGGAATCTTATCTCTTCTACCCAGGTTTCTCATGAAATTACGTATAATCGGAAGTTAATTAATAGATTTATGAAAAATTATTCTTTTCTAAATTCATACGAATATCCATGAATTCATAGATAACGTTGTACCTATTAATAGAAATATATCTCTTTTTATTTTAATATATTCCGATTCACTTGTAATTTAGTACAGGTATTCCACAATACAGAAATAACAACAAGTTTAATAGTATCTAAAACGAAAAAAGCCTATCAAACTAATTATTGTTATTGCCATCATTATAAGCGTAAAGCACTTCAGATTGTTTAAATATGATACAGGTAAATAAATCAAGCAATTCAGAACAAGTGTATCTTAAATTTTGAGTCTTTTCAATTCTTCATAATATCAATGACTCTATTTTTTTTTCAAAGTGAAATTCTTTAAAAGTGAAATATTTTAAAAACGCAATTACATATTTTTTGGATAAAAATGTGATACTTCATGTAAGTGTAAAATACGTGCACAAAAATGTCATACTTCATAATAATTATAGGAGTTGAAAGTATTCTATTTTTTTCAATTACATTTGAATGACTGAGTACAAAATCACCAAAAACAGTTAATTTTAATATTATATATTCAAAAGACATCATTGGATAAACATTGGATCTGTCAGCATGTTTTAACAAGCAGATTTAAATAATTATGAGAGGTACTTTATAAGCTCATAATTCTAGTTTCTATTGGCAGAGGACACATATATATTTTTGGTAAATTGAAAAATATTTGGTGTATTTTTTAAAACATTTAATTATATAAACATGAAGTCTATATACTTATTTGTGTAAAAGAACAGGTGAATAATGAACTTTAGGATTTAGAGATCACTGAAAACAGGAAAACAAAACCAAAAAACACATTGTTATGTATATAAAGGTCAAGCTGTAATATGAGAGAATAGTGAGATATAATGTGTGTGAGTGAGCAGGAGAATAAAGAGAGAGAGAGTGATCTTGGTATAGAGAGGATGATGTATGAGGAAGAGAGAGTGAGAGCGAGATAGGATATTGATTATAAATATCTAGCATTTACATTATTTACTACATAACTATCTTACATTATTTATATCCATTTTAAAAAACTTGTTGGTCATCTAAGAGCAAAGAGTTGAAGTTGACCTAATTCAAAGATATATAACCTAAATAAAGTATAATAAAACTTTATTTAGTCTTTCTCGATTAATGCAAGACTCCCACTATAAATTGCAGGCGACATTTGCCTACAATGATACAAATTATAATTGTTAAAGATGAATCTATAATTAGTGGGAAGTTAAAAAGTAGCATAAAAATATGCATTAGGGATAAACCAACTCAATGCAAATATTTAGCAAAATTATAAAACAATTGGACTAATAAATCAAATTATGTATTGTTGATTTCATAATGTAATCAATTTTATTTAAGTACTGTGAAGAAAAAACAGTTTTAGATTACCTTTGTAAGTTCTAACTTACAAATCTATATGAACTAACACTTTGTCTGTTTGAAGATGGCGGAACTTCCACCATTTGTTTGTTTGAAATACTTATATTTAATATTTAGTACTAGTATTGTGCATAGAATATTATATAGAATACATCTTAAAGTATATGAAAAGAATAGTGATGAAATATAATGCCAAATGACATTATCTATGAATAAATAAATAGATGTTACCTTAAATTTGATGAGAAGTAATTTCTGACATGTTGCTCCGATGAAGTTCTGTTGGAGACTGGTACCGACTTGCACCAACTGTTACTACAGAGTTTAAAGTTCGCTTCCACTCTGCTCCGAAGTCGCCGCTATAACTTAACAATTACGTCTTACTTTATTATTAAAGTAAATAAAATGTCTCATATTATTATAAATAGCAATTGTATAAATAATCTTCTGATGTTTTATTCGAAAATAAGTTATATTTATCAGTTTTCCCTTTTTGCATGTTAAGAAGTAACTTCTTAACTTTATATAAATTGATAGTATTGTTGATTTCAAAGAAATTTTATATTTTTATAACAATAAATGATTACAAGTAATAGTTATAATTTAATTTTAAAATATAAAAACTTCTTTACAGCACTTCGAGAATTGATTTTTTCATAAAAATAATGATTTATTATAATCGGTTTAGAATATAATTTTAACTTTACTATAAGTAAAATACAGTAGTCAGGGTAAATTTGAATTGAAGATTTTAACATATTTAGACATTTTGTACTTCTTTGAATGAATTTTTTACATTTTTTAATATCTGAGTGTATATGAGTAATATTGTATTCAAAACGTTTGTGACCACTTTATAGGTCTCAGTGTTAGAAAATTGTTAAATTTAGCAAATAAATAGTTAAGGTTATGATATGAACCGTATAGTTCCTGTACGAAAACAAAATAACGGTAAAAGTACTCCATTGTACATGCTGCGAAAACAGAACTGGTTTTTTCCGTTTGTCTAACAATTATAAAAATTAAAATTCAATACATAATATCACCATCACAAAAGGAATGCGAAAAAAATGATTATTTATAATGATGTAAATTTTGTTTGCTCTACACTTAACCTTCCTTTAGGTGAACCTATTATTACAAATAATACATAGTTAAATAAACTTATTGCTTTATTTCAATGCTAGTAACATAATTTTCGAAATTTTTGGTGAAACTATAATGACATTATGATTATGACAAAATGGCATGATGTTAAGAAACCATTCCTCATACGTTAATATTACCCAAAGATAATATGATTCATAATTACGAGAAGATCTAATACTAATTCATTAAACAAATACTAACATTTGTTCAATGGTGTAACAAATAGATTAATTAGAGCATATTGTTAGACAAATCCATCATATCATAGAAAGCTTAGAAATTATGTCTGCTTGGAGCTGTTTTTTTCCATGAAATAATTTTATTCTTGTTATATTTCATATTAAGTCATTAAATCATTTCAATTTTTTTAATCAAACCTTTAAGCATCAATTTTATTTCAATTATTTCACTTAAAAAATATCTTTGCCAATGTAAACAATGTAAATAAATTGAAACAAATTTGACAAGTATAGCAGGTTATGCATTAGTCCAGGATGAATATTCACTTTTTATTGCTTTATTCCTCTTTGAGGTAATTGATATTTCACGAATTTTTTTTTATAAATTGTTAATTTTTTTGCAAAATTTCATTGTTCTTTAATGAACCGTTTAGCATAAAAAAAACCATTTTCTGAAAACATAAAAATTACCCTAATGCTCTTTTAGGTAACGTAATTTTAAAAAAAATTACGTCAACTCATCCCCCACATAATGCTCTAATGTTATGCATAATCTCATTTTGATCCAACAAACCTGAGAAGCTTTAAGATAAAATTCCAAATTTTCAAAATTCAAAATTTTTACATTTTATTGAAAAAAAAAATGCTCAGCTGTTTTAAAAATCTGATTATTTTTTCAGTTATTATTTTTCCCACTTCCATGATAATGCCAATATTTTCAAACTCTAGAGTAAGTAGTTCAAATGAAAATAAAATGTCAAAAAATACATTTTGACAAAAAAAGTGACTTTTCATCATCAAAATTGTTCTCAAAAACTCCTCAGTACATTTTTACATTGAGGCCAATGTTTGTGTAAAATATTAATTTGATCCATCAAAGATTGTGGACTGTAGAATCTAAATGAAGTTTTCAAATCGTCTTTTTTCACGATCCCTACAGATTACTTATAGTAAAGTTCAAATAAGAACATATTTTACATTATACTTTATTATTCAATAAGCTTGTATCTTATAAAAACTGGTACCGTGATTAGGAATTTCAAAATTGTACGTCTTTACACAAAAGAGAGACGTACTTTTTCTCATCTGTATGGAGACGTAATTTCTTGAAATTCTCCACCACGAGAAAATACCGAACTAACAGATTCCACAAGTAATGAAGCTGGAACGGTATGCATTTTCTAGTTCTATTTATTCATAATGAATATAAAATATAAATAAAAATTAATATAAATAAAAACTTCGAAGAGCATAAAAAGTTTAAGAATAATATTTTAGACTGGTTTTACTTTTTATGTATACGATATAAAAATATGTTTTCTGGACATAAAATGTTATGTTGAATATAAAAGTATAAATATAAATATGTATGAAACGTTAATATGCTTTTAGATGAAAATAAATAATAACTTTAGATAAAGTTATGTTGTATAAACAGAATTTCATTTAGTGTTTTTTATAATAACACTACATATTTTCTATCTTTACTGATCATTATATACTCATATAATGGTATTTGATTAGAGGATTTGTTCCGGCATTGTATATTTCTGCAAAAAATATTTGTATAGTGCATGCACTTGTTGCAAGCATAACACTGATTTCATTGTAAAAACCAGAAACATCTGTGTCTTTGTATATTTCTTTTAAATAATTTCTAACACTGGTATTATAGATGTTATTCTAATACAACTCTTAAAAATATCGAATACTGGTAATTTATATTTGTTCGAATTAAAAATACAAAGTCCTATCTTCAATCATTGACCAAACAGCTTTTTGATTTTGGCAATAAGACGCATTGAATTTTGTAAAAATCCAAAGTAATCTTTTGATAGAACAAAGATTGGGTTTTAATTTTCTTCTACACTGACGCCTTGCGTATCGTTCTAAGAACTACGAGACTCTACAAATAACAACCTTTTCTCATTTTGGTCTCCAAATGCCTTACACTTTGTATAGGTCCTACCCTAAAGTCTCTGTATAACTGCTCTTTTAATACACTGGACAGTTGCTTTGTCTAAAGCTTCAATAAACAAGTGTTTTTCATTCCCATTTGTAGTTTCTACTTCTTAATAACACTCATATACATTTTTTCTTCTTAAATACCTCTTCTGAATATATATAGTGCAGATTACCAACTCTTTATTTCCACAATTTTTTTTATTAACAAAATATCAATTCTATAACAATTATATTTTATATTAATTAGGAAATATTAGGAATTAGAGAATCAAACAAAACCAGACAGTGCTAATTCCCTAGTGAGGGATACACTTATCAATTGTAAATAAAAAAAAAGTTAGGAAAAAACAAAGAATGAAAGTACAATGTAAAATTTTTATTCTGACGACCAAACTTTCGTTTTAGCAGTAAACAAAATATAACACGAGTTCTACCATATGAGATACACATTAACCTGTCACTTAATAAAGGGCTAGATCCAACTGTAGAGCTGAGAGTTCTAATTGACAATAACCTCAAAAAGCAAAAATATTATTAACTAAACAGAAATAACTAAATGAATTGATTATTTGTTAAGTATTAATAATTTGTAAAAGAAAATCATAATAACTGCTTTTAAACATCTGTTTCTGATTTATTTTTTCTTTTTGTGTTCGTAATTACAAACAGTCGTTCATTTGTGTTAATTAAGAAGCTCATGAATCTCTCGGAGTTTCACTATTGAAAGTAGTGTTCTTGTTTCTTAAACCAATAGTAAAGTTTGCTAATGAATAATTTATCATACCAATATGACGGTTTATGCAGTTAATTTAATTAACATTTTCACTTTTAATATTTTAATGACGTGAGAAAGTCGGATAGTTGCCTCATGAAGATATTATAATTTTTTTAATTTGGAATAATTTATTTTATACTTGTACTGTTGAGTGATTGTTTACCACTTTACGTTACTATTGTGACACCTGTCAGTAAATTATGAAAACAACGGTTTTTATTAATAATGTGAAAGGTGGTACGTTTGAGAAAGGGATCTGATATTTTATGGGCATGATCAATGCAGTGAGGAAACAGAACTTAATTGGCAGTTTCGAGGTATGCTTTTTTGTTTTTATCGTATTTATAAAGGGAAGTTGCGGCGAAGAACTTTCTGGGTTGATAGATTTTGCTGGAGGTAGCAATGAGGCTCAACAGCCTGTTGCGGAGGCGAATAAAAATGAGTTTGGGATAAATGGATTAAATTATGGTTCAATTAGAGTTGATAGAGGTAGAAGTGGAGATCTTGAGGGCAGAAATGTGTTGATTGATGAAGGTCCACCGCCAAGTATTGAGCGCAGACAAATTAAAAAGCGACATCTGTTTGTTAGTTCAAAGCCAGAGAAATGCAAGAAAGAGTGTTCATTGCAAAAGCAAGGTCGAAATAAAAAAGAAACACAAGTAAATGAAGGGCAGTTAGGTAATCAGGGCTATGAATGCAGAGATAATAAGTTTTGTACCGGCATTTTTAACCAACCAACATTTCCTCCGAGGTGTCCAACGACATGTCCTTGTAAATGCTCACCAGTGACATGTCCTTGCAGTGGGTTGCCTGTGGTCGGGTACAAGAGGGAATGTGGCACCTGTACCAAGGAGCCTGACTGTTGTCCTCCATGTTGCCGTCAGCCAAAGCCCACGTGCCCTCCTCTGGCATGCACGACTTGCTGCTACCCGACCAAATGTTGTCAGCCGCGTAACATTAAAGTGCGACAGCTGACTGACCCCATGTCCACCTGCAGACCTCAGACACCCTCGTGCTGTCCTACCCTCAAGTGTCCGACATGCACTCCTGTCACTCCAACTTGCAGACCCACCTACCAAACACAGTGTTGTCTAATCAACCGAAGAGCTTCTAACCTTCATAAAATGTACCATTCGTCCAAAGAAAGTGCCCCTCAACTGAATGAAATTCCTTCCAAACTAGATTACAAATCTGAAGAAAACGATTTATATTCTGAAATCAAAGATAAATTGCAGTCTTCGGAATTGAAAGAAAATATACGTTTACCAAGAAAAAACAAAAAATTCCGACAATGTTGTACTACAACAACGACATGTAAGACTACTGCCTGCTCAACAGCAACGACAGTAAAATCAACCTGTCCACCTCTATGCCCTGTGTCTGTTTGTCCAGTGACGACTAAAAAATCATGTTGTTTACTTCATGGAAATCTTCATGAAGAAGAAACGGACTGTTTGGATGATTCTGCTAGAGTGAAGGTACCTGGGCGCTCAAAAAGATGTGGGTGTGGTTCTCCTACCACAAGTGAATGTTGCACGACAGAATGTTGCCCGAAGACTACTGATACACAATGGAGTCGAAGGGTGAATGTACAAGAACCTATTAAGGAATCGTGGAATGACCTCAATGAAGGACTAGATTCTTCTGCGGAGCTGAAAGTTCTAATTGACAAGGGCCTCAAAGAATCAAATTTGAATGCACTTTCTTCTAATAACGGAGAAGAAATAAGGGAATATCTTCAAGAAAATGGAAATAGTAATGACAGGTCAAAAAGATGTGGTTGTCCCACAACAAACCCTTGTACGACTGAATGTTGTCCAAAAACTACTGAGCCACAGTGGAGCCGAAGAATAAACAGACAACTACATGATACTCAAGAACAAAATCATTGTATTCCGGACTCTTTCAAACCAGTCCTTTATTTGGATAACCAAGAGGGTGATGAATCAGACGACATGAAAATAGATGTGTTATCTTCTTTTGATCATCGTCCAAATACCAAATATAATGAACCAAATAAATTTCCATTTGAGGGAGATACGCAGTATCGAGCTAAAAGATGTGGATGTGATTGCCCAACTACAAGCCAATGCACTACAGAGTGTTGTCCTAAACCAACAGAAACACAATGGAGCAGGAAATATAATATCCATGAAAGACAAGTAAATCCTAAAGATAAAAATTCAAATATACTTGATTACGAATTTTTCAATATTCTTGATGATGAAAAAAATTCAAATATAAATGGTCCAAATATGAACCAAAATGTAAGTTTCCTTCCGATTGATTCTCTATTGATGGATAGAGACCCTTTCAACGAGGATTCTTTACTAAATTTAGAAGAAGGTTCATTTAATTATGAATTCCACCCAAGTAATGGAAATGTGGAAGGACGTTTACAGAAGACCGGTTCTGATATGCAAGAGGCTATGGATATCACTGACAAGGAATATAAAGTACTAGTCAAGAGAGCAGATGATTGTTCTACACCAGGTCAATCGAATGGAATACCTCCTTGTTGTTGTACTACTGTCTGGGGACCAGTTGGTTCTCATACCACATCAAATTTACAACTTAGTAATCTGAAGTTTAACTCAAAGCCCGAACAAGTTAAAGAACTCTTCAAGAGAAATATTGATACATTTTTAAAGAAGAGTTCTAAATATTCTCCAGGAACTAACCGTGAGACGTATACAAGAAATAAACGAGAAGGCATAATATCAAATAATATTGTCGAAGAGGCTAATCACCTCTCAGGAAAGTATGGGGAAGTTAAGATTGAAACAAAAAAAATACTCCCCAAGAAAAGAGAAACTTCACAAAGTAATTTAAAAGGACAAATTGAAAATATCAAGCATAGTAGTGAAAAAATCAAGGAGAATGATCCAGCCTTCCAAAGTGGTAATGTTATTATTGGCAGCCATGGTGACAATGACGTGCAATTGTCTCCCGAACTAAAAGAGAAAACAGTTCGGGGAAAGAGGTGCGGTAGTAGTGCTAAGTTACCTTGCTGTAATGCAATGCAGATGTGTGAAGAACACAGAGTTACGTCTGAAAGGATTCAAGAAGGGTCCGAATCTCCGCCACTGCAAATTGGTAAGCTGGTCAATTACCGTTCTGTATCAGAACAAATGAGAATATCGAGGCAATGCACTAGTCCTCCTAGTGGCCCTCCTCTTTGTGTATGTGGAAATCTGCCTCGCTGTCCAGGACCATACCCCAAGCAAGTTTGTTGCCCCAGCACCATGACGGTTTGCTGTTCTACGTCTTGTAAAAGTAAGAGATGTGCATCTGCAACCTGTCAAACCACATGTCCCACTTGTGTCCCAAAACCGTGTGAGACAACTATAAGGTGTGGTTGCAATAGCCTTCTACGAGGTGACCGAGAAGCTAAAAAGAAGAAACAATGTTGTACGACTTCCAGCCCATGCTGCACAACTGCTGCCGAATGTTGCTCAACTCCCATTCCATGTTGCACAACTTCCAATCCATGTTGTTCTACTGAACCAAATAAGTGTTCCTCATGTAAACCACGGCCATGTGTTTGTGTTACTTGTTCATATAAAGAAAGAAAAAACCGGGATACCGGAATAGAAATCAGAGATGAAGTGAAAAATGAAATAAAGTTGAGACAACAACTATCGAAGAAGACTGATGGAGGATCATTAAAGAGACAATGTTGCCCCCCTCGCTGTCCTCCCCCTTGCCCTCCCCCTTGTCCTCCACCTTGCCCTTTGCCCTGCCCCCCTCCTTGTCCTCCCCCTTGTCCACCTCCTTGCCCTCCCCCTTGTCCTCCACCCTGTCCTCCACCCTGTCCTCCCAAATGCCCCCCTCCATGCCCTCCTCCTTGTCCACCTCCTTGTCCTCCTCCTTGTCCTCCACCATGCCCTCCTCCTTGCCCTCCTAAATGTTGCCCACCTCCTTGCCCTCCCAAATGTTGCCCAACTCCTTGTCCTCCTAAATGTTGTCCGACTCCTTGCCCTCCCAAATGTTGCCCAACTCCTTGTCCTCCCAAATGTTGCCCAACTCCTTGTCCTCCTAAATGTTGCCCGACTCCTTGCCCTCCCAAATGTTGCCCAACTCCTTGTCCACCTAAATGTTGCCCAACACCTTGCCCTCCCAAATGTTGTCCAACTCCTTGCCCTCCCAAATGCTGTCCAACTCCTTGCCCTCCCAAATGTTGCCCAACTCCTTGTCCTCCTAAATGTTGCCCGACTCCTTGCCCTCCCAAATGTTGTCCAACTCCTTGTCCACCTAAATGTTGCCCTCCTAACAAATGTTGTCCTCCTGCTAGTCCACCTAAATGTTGTCCTCCTCCCTGCCCTCCAGTATGCTGTGTTACATGCAAATCTTGTAAGAATAAATTTAATGGTTTATTTCATAAAGGTAATTTTTCAATGAACCAGAATGTTGAAAATAACGTGATAGAAATCGATGAGAAAGGAGAAAAACAAAAAAGACAGTGCTGTCCAGTATGCATACCTCCCTCCACCTGTCCTTGCCCAACAGCCCCTCCCTGTACATTCCCCTGTTCCTCTCCCACACCTCCACCTGCTTGTATCAGCTGTAAGTCCCGTCTTGCTGAGCGGTCACTTCCTGTATCCCAGGGTCACCTTGATTCAAACAGCAATGTAAACCAGAACAATTTCATAGGTAAACGACAATGTTGTCCAACAAGGTGTTGCAATACTTTTCGATGCTGCCCTACTATTAAGTGTTGTCCTACAATGGTGTGTTGCCCTACTACTAGGACTTGCAATACTTGTATTGAATATATCCTACCGTGCTGCTCAACTTGTAAGTACTGCAAACTAAAAAACAACATGATTGAAGCTAAGAATGACTGGAATAATGTCAATGGAATGGATAAAGAATCTGTCAGGCTTATTGCAGTGCATAAAAAGAGATGTTGTCCACCTGCATGCCCACCTCCCTGCCCTACACCCTGTCCTACCCCTTGTCCTCCGAAATGCTGCCCTACTCCTTGTCCTCCGAAATGCTGCCCTACTCCTTGCCCGCCAAAATGCTGCCCTACTCCTTGCCCGCCAAAATGCTGCCCTACTCCTTGCCCGCCAAAATGCTGCCCTACTCCTTGCCCGCCAAAATGCTGCCCTTCCTCCTGTCCTGCTAAGTCTCCTTCTGATAGTTGTAAGACCTGCAACAAGCAACCTAACAAAACCATGCTGGCAATTGACAAACCACTTCAAGGCAGCTACAAAGTACCCAAAAATAAACGTTTTGCCCCACTGCAATCTGAGATGAAGTTACCAATTGATAACAATAAAAGAAATGATGATAACGAAAAAGAATTAATACAAGAATGGTTTTGTAAACTTCTAAATAAGATTCGAAAACGAAGAGAGATAATGCAACAACTTTCAAGAGCAAGACGAGACTTTTGTACAACACCATATCCAGGCCAAAAGAAAAATATTTGTGATGAAGACTTGAGGACGAAAGTTCCAGTTCCATGCTGCAAATGTTTGTCAACATGTATACCTCCATGCTACTCAAAACCATGTCCCATTAAACGGAAAAGGGGTTATGAAGTCGCTAGAAATAGAGAAGAAAGTGATATGATTAAACGAAGTGGCAAAAGAGCTAAAGAAAACGGAAAGGAAAACAATAAAGACAATGGTAAAACAAAGACGCCTGTTGTTACAACTTGTGCTCCAAGCACGTGCCCGACAACCACCTGTGCTACAACCACTTGCCCAACTATCAAAACGACGACATGCCCAACCATCAAAACAACAACGTGTCCCACTGTGAAGACAACAACGTGCCCTACAGTGACGTTGCCAACCTGCCCAGTGTACACAACGACGTGCCCAACCCTTGCGCCACCCACCACAACGTGTCCCACGCCTGCCATCAGCAGTACCATTTGTTTACGCAGCGGCTCTTCAGTCAAGAGCAAGACTCGCAAGAACTCGCTGGCCCACCGACTCTTCGACAGAAGCCGGCCCTACCAAAATGAGGTTCCTCGTGGTCAACGGCCGCATCGGTCCTTCCTTCCACTACCAATTTGAAACTAAACCGGTTTTCTACTTCTCATTTCATCGAACAGGTTGTGATTACAGTCTGTTACTAAACTAAAAAAATAAAAACTTGAAAACTCAGGTCTAGATCATTTATATTTAATACTAGCAAATGTACCCGTCTTTGACGGAATCAAAAATTCTATTATACTTGGTATTCCAACATATCAATTATAGTATTATACTAATACTATAATTAGAAATTATAGAATAGTAGAAAACACCATTATTAGTACAGTGTTAAACAAATGCCTCTGTATACACTACATTAGCTGTCTGTCCTTCAGGTTCATGGAAGAACAATCAGTTGAAACCTCTGACTATTGAGCAAGTAAACTACAGTTGACCATGTGAGAAAAACTTGGTTTCGCTAACTTGAATTCCTGCGTTAGATAAAGTCTCCCTTTGCGACTTAGTTAACGTCATTGCGAAATAGACTCTGAGGGGACCTTGCAATCATTTGAATGGAAACAGACAGTGGTTCGGAAGACTCCCCAATACCACATCCAGTCATTATGTCCGCCTCTATGGCATATCTGTGTAGAGCACGAACTCAGAGTCGTGTCCCGTTGCACAGTTTTTGGGTCACTCATGTTTCGTAACATGAAATTTGTTACTGCTATAAATTGCAGCATCATTGGTGCTCCTACTTTAAGTTTTTACTCATGAGCAGGCAGTCCAGGAGAAATAAATTCAGAGTCAAGAAATTCAATTAGATAATGAACTGCTTCTTCATCACTAATCCAATCTCTTTACTGACTTGTAAGTTCTTTCCTCGGCTTCATATAGCGTAAGAACTTGTTTGTTGATTTCTCATGCCTGTTCATATTAAGGGCTGAGAATTGCTCGTTTACAAAACATTTATTCTCAATAGATAGTACATCCTTAACTCTGTGAAACACCATTTCAATGATGTCAAATACGCAATATATTCATGTGCTCAATTGAAATTAAAATCAACTAACAATACCTACTTGCCACACCTGTGTATTTTCAAAACAAACTTGTCTGTGAAGTTAGGAAAATACAGCTAAAAGCCCCATAACTTCGCTTCTGTACTGAATTAATAATCTATTTAGAGCCCATATTTTAAGTTAGGCACACACAAATCCAGTGTCAATGTTTCAGCTCGCTATGTCTTATGGTGGCTGAGTTTACTTGTGACAAACATTTTTGCGTTAAACGTCCATAACTTCACTTCTACGTTGAATTTCCAATCAATTCATAGCCTATATTTTAAGTTAGACCTACACAAATCTACTGTAAAAGTTTCAGCTTTATATGTCTTATGGTAGCTGAGTTTACCTGTGACAAAGTTTTGCGGACAAACCGACAAACCGACAGAAATTTTTCTAAGGGTGGATTCGGTTTCTCCAATGTATGAAACGTAAAGAAAACTTGAAATGAGTCAGTTCTAAGCAATGTACAGACAAAATCATTATTTTATTTATAAAGATTTAGCAAAAAAAAAACCAAATTAAATGGAATCTATTAGACCTATATATTTTAACTCTTTAATACTTATTTTCTGATTGACAAAAAAATAAATTTCTTAGTCTATCTAACTAACTAATTCTAGTTGTATTTAGAATACAAATATGGAAATTCATACTTTTTTTTCTTCCTCCAACTACAACTTCCTATCCAATAGTGGATTGACCTCCTATTGGACCCACTAATCATTTGACATATCTAAAAGCTGTTCAAAACATCCCTACAGAGAATTAAGGAATGTGTCTTAACCTTTTTCCTATGTATCCTAAAGTATAGCCAGCATCTGAGACTAGATTCTCGAGATTGACCCATAAGAAGTGCTTCATGTGAAGTAAGATTTTCAATAAGAATACAAAAAAAATCTCTTATCTTTAAATTGCTGTACACAGAATTCAAAAACTGTATTTTTATTCCTTTTATTTTTTTTTTTGTTAAACGCAAGAAAAAATTACTTTTTTTAATTCTTTTTTCCAAAATCTGGACGTTACAAGTGTTGAAGACTGGGAGATTTGAGACTACGTCTCTAAATCCGTAGAGACAAATAAAGGTAAGTGACCTCTTTGATATGGCTTCCAAAGAGACCAACAACTGTGAATACAGAGTACATGAAAAGCAGTCTTACTGCTTTTATGTTCCGCTTTAGAGTTTTAGATTTAATTAACTAAAACATAATTTCAACTCTCCTTCCTATATAACTTAATTGCAATTTATGAGGTTCTTTCTTGCAAATTTATTTATAATTTTTCAGGTCACAAGAGGTGTCAATGTGTATATAAAGTAGGTATTTTGAAAAAAAAATTGAAATATTTTATCCACAGTATCTAAGGTGTAAGTAAAATAGTAATTAAAAACACTAATTTACGCCTCTCTTAATCTATCCTGCTTTTACAGATTCCCTATCAATAATTTTTGAGAGGAAGAATGTTAATTTTCTATAATGTTAACATTTTTATTTTGTATTTTAAATTTTGAGTAATAAAAACACTGTTTCTATGTACCCGGTCTATAAATAAAAATAAATGTGCCTATGTATTAATGTGTATGTGTGGTATGAATGAAGAACATAGAAAAATGTTTATTACTATATTTCAAGACAAAGTTTTTAAAAGTTGTTACTCTTTTCTATAACAGTTAATCTTGAATTAAGAATAATTTGGAATCAATATTTATTATCTATCTTGTGATTTGTAGTTTATTGCATATGAATTAAGTTCAACTTGTACTTTTTTTTATGAAACTCTATAAATGTCTCAGGTTGTCCATGATCAAGCCTCATAGGTGATTTGATATCATTTATCAAATGATTGTACAATTTTATAGTACTTTATTAATTCTAATACCATCCATGGTATACTTTTTTAAAAAAATAAATCAATTTTCTAAGTGAAAAAAGTTCTATATGTAATTTAATTTAAAAAAAAATACAAAATGAATCGATTATATTTCAGAATAGTTGAACCTACTGGACTGGCTTGAATAGGATAATTGATTCCTTGCAGAGGGTGCTGGTGAAACATCGGAATGTTTATCAGAGATTCCTGCCCCCGTCTTACTTAATAGAACATTCCATAACAATGTCTTTCAAGGATCAATAGAATTCACTTATAATTAAATAGAATTGACTTCAAAGCTAGCCATTCATTAACTGATTGCTAAAGAAATGATTTCGTGGAAGAATCAAGCCAGCCTTACGAATAAACTCAATCATGTATAGCTGCAAGTTTCTTGAGAATTCTTTAAACCCGTCTGTCTAGATATATCCATCAATAATCTCTCTTTTATTTCACTTACCTACTTATCCATTAACAAAGGTCAAAAATACAGTATAGTAAAAATACAGTTTAGTCTAAATGTTTGTAAAAACGCTACAGGTCACACCGTTTTATTGACCAATTTTATATTCATGCAGACTCTTAGCACACGTCATATTATTATTAAAGTCTATGTTAACTCGGGAAATGGTGTTAAAACCGCCTAGGTTAGGTTAGGTTGCAGTGGCAGTTCCACAAGGGAACACACTTAGGCCGAGCATTGGCCCTTTGTGATACCACACAATGAAGATTGATTCTACAGTGGGAGTCCTAAATTTTGCCTAACTCAAGTGTATTTAGAGTAGGGATCTTTAACGAGTACCTGTCATCGTACAGGCCCGGGACCGACAGTTTAACGTCCTTCTCCGAGGGACGACGTGCTCAGAATTATTCACCTCCCGCATGAATAAATCGAGGGCCAGGTGGGGATCGAACCCCGGTCCTATCAGATCAGAGGTGAGCACGTAACCACTGAGCTAGTCTGACCCCCTTAAAACCGCCTAATCTGTTACATAAATGGTGCATAATACATTATAAACAGATTCATTACCTTGCAAACTTCTAGGAATTGAATATTATTTTTGTAGTTTACAGAGTGGTGTACAAACTTAACTTAAACTTAAACCTATAAATGAAAGAATGGTTTTGTCTGTACATTGCTTAGAACTGACTCATTTCAACTTTTCTTTACGTTTCATACATTAGAGAAACCGAATCCACCCTTAGAAAAATTTCTGTCGGTTTGTCGATTTGTCCGCAAAATTTTGTCACAAGTAAACTCAGCCACCATAAGACATAGATAGCAAGCTGAAACGTTGACAGTAGATTTGTATAAGTCTAAACTTAAACCATTGAAACTTAACTTAAGCAACATGTATGAAAAGAAAGAGAAAACTAGTATAAGTTACCTTGCTTTATTCTATATTTTACAGAGAAAAAGAGAACAGTACTCGGAAATAGTGGATTTAATCGTTTGAAATATGTGCGGAACACTTGAACCGGAATACGTATTACCCATATCCACATTGAAGCATTCAAAAGCCGGAAAATTCAAATTGAAAGAAAAAAAAGAATGTAAAAGTCAAATTGAAATCTCAGAACTAGAATTGATGTTTAATTCATTTTTCAACCCTGATCTGGCCAATGCTATTTCTCTTAGATTGGAGTTAACTGAAAACATGACTGGCATTTTGACCCATTTTTTCTATACCATTTTACAAAAATACAGTGAAGACATCAAGTCAAACAAAGCGATAAACTTATAAATGAAACAAAAGTTAAAATCTAAAATAATCTGATTTGAAAACTTTTTTTCGCACTAAAGTAAAATAATGTATTTTGTATAATCGATGAAATCTAATGTAAAGAATTTTCATTGTTTATACATTTTAAAGATGGAAAGAAGGCAGTGAATACAAATTTGATTTAGCCAGCACAACAAACACCGTTTGCTTGAATTTTTCAGCAGCCGCTTGCAGAGACCTAGCGAGGTAACATCCCAGCTATATTGTTTAATAGAGACTCAATTTAAAACAAGTTTATCAAGTATGTAACCATGTCTTAACTCCACTTAAACAAATCAATTATTTGGTAAGTAATTTAATAGTTTACTATTTTAAAACAGTCTTGTTTTTCAGCTTTCTTAGATTATTCATAAACATTAATAAAACACAAAACATACCTATATAATATGTTTTACATTTCTAAGTAAAGAATAGGGAACCAGGTTAGCTCAGTGGTTAACGTACCCGCCTCTCGGCTGGTAGTCCGTGGTTCGATCTCCACCTGGCCCTCGATTTATTCACGCGGGAGGTGAATAATATGAGGACGTCGTCCCTCGGAGAGGATATTAAGTTCTTGGTCCCGAGCTTAATATCCTCTCCGTGGAGAACGCTCTCTCTCTCTCTCTCTCTCTCTCTCTCACTCAAATTCCCCTTGTCTGTATGTCTTTATGGTTTCTTTGGAGGACCAGTCAGCTCATGGTAACGTGCTCACCTCTGAACTGACAGGTCCGGGGTTCATCACACACTTTGATCCTCGATATATTCACTCGGGAAGTGAATAAATCTGAGTAAGTCATTCCTCAGAGGGGTTCGTTAAGCTGTTGGTCCCGAGTCTGTACGGTGTCAGGTGCTCGTTATAAATCCCTGCTGTAACCATTTCAGTTAGGCAAAATTTAGGACTCCCAATGTAGAATGTCGTTCATTGTGTTGTATCACAAAGGGCCAAAGTTCGTAACCTATTGTAGCCAATGTTTGGGAATAACCTCTTGTAGCCTAACCAGTATTCTCTATGAATCCTGAATTAATTTATTAATATTGATTAAAATGTTATATTAATTACGATGGCTCTGGGTATGTCTTGGGAAAGTCATATTGAATGTAAGTTAAAAAGTTAACAACTTAGGGAAGAAATAATAACGTTTGTATTTACTTGTTTGTTTACTCTTGGTACTTGTAGTTTAGTCAATACAAGTATTATTGCACTAAACATTGGGAAGCAGGTTAATTTGGAAAACATATTTTTATTGTATTTCCACATATTTTAAATCTTTAAAGGTTATGAAATTTACAGGATGTATCCCAAAAAAATTTTGTTAGTCTATTAACTGAAAACAAAACATTTGACATTTCAAATGAAACTGTAAAGATATGAGAACTCTGAGAAAAAATGAGTCTGTTAATAGGGCCTATTAAAAATGATGACATCGGGTAAAGAAGCTTCATAAACTCTGAAGATAAGAAACTGGAAGATAAGGAACTACAGTAAAGGACTTCAATTTACATTAAAAACAGTCAGGCATCTTTCTTAGAACCAAACACCAAAACATTAAGATTATAAAGCATGCTTGATTGTCATTGAGTAATATAACCCATCTATCCAAGCAGTCATGTAATGCAGCTATTAGTGTGCAGATAGGTTCATTCAAAAATTAATGCATCTTCGTAAAATTTATTGGCAATGATAAATAAAGTCTATTCTGTTTGTTTATGGTGCTGATTAGAGAACTTTTATTCCTGCATTTGCCTATGATAACAATGCTAAAATGTCACAAGGTAAATAATAGCAACATTTACTTTAACTAATCGGTTAGGTAGCATAGATGACGAATATAAATGCAGTAGCTACGATTTATTACTAAACAATGAATTATAGTTTAATACCACAAGAACTTACTTATCTGTGTCAAAAGAGATCATGAAAATGTTGAAATAGCCAAGAATGTGCTGTGCATGTTTAGATTTATAATATTACGAATATATAGGAAAAGTGAGTAGTTTTCGAGTGACTGAAAGCCACTGTAGTGTGCATAGAAATGAAGAAGCAGATAGACTGACGGGAGAAGGAGCATAAAAAAAAAAACTACTCTGAGATGGCTATTTGCTCAGTCAAGGGTATGATAAGACAAGTGTACAAGTCAGTGCCAGCAGCAAACAGCACCTGGAGGAGGCAAGACCATCAGAGCATTTGCCCCGAGAAACTGCAGTGGACTGCTTCATATAGATAACAAGGCATCCTCAACTAACAGGAATGACAAACGATACAGTGTCTAGAGCGCATGGTTCATGACACACTCAATGCATCCAGTCTCCATGCTTTATTTGGTGTTATTAATCTTGGGAAAACCTGATTTTAAACTGCTTTCTCTGAACAAGCCAATAACATATACTGGGCTGTTAGACGACTGATTGCTACGTAGAAAAGCATTTTAATTTAATTTAAAAAAAATTAATTTTCTCTCAAAAAAAGACATAATTTCTTTTTAACAAGAAAAAAATCTAAAAACCTAAACATAATATTTTGATATTTTAATTGAATGCGTGCCTAATCCTAGGCGAGCTTTTAATATGCCACTATTTCACTTTTTATTTCTTTCATAACATCAAAGGCTTACTATATATATAATATATATATATATATATATATATATATTGGTATACTTTGGGAGCAGACCTTCTTTTAAACATACCTCATTAAAGATCTTGCCAACATTAAGTTTAGTATGTTTCCTACATACCTTTTCAAGGTTTCGAATGCTACCTTTCCATCTCTGTGGTACCATATAAATTAACTCACCGATTTTTTTTATCTTTCATTGTATTTTTCATATTACATTTCCGACGTTTCGGTCTACGTTGACCATTTTCAAGGATTCTATATACAAGGTTTTTTTAAAACAATTCTAATAAATACTTATTTACAATGACAATTACCTCACTTCTATCAAACATAACTAATAATAAAATATTCTTTTAAAAAACACTACCTTAATAAACTTGAGTAACAGGTTTGCTACAAAATTCCCTACATGAACATTTACACAACATTATTTAAATCACTATATAGTTATTTTTCACGAATGTAACTTTAAAATTCTGGAAAAACAACAGGACTGATCATTAATGTTCGGCTTCTTTTCCTTTATGCATAATGATTCAATTATATGCAGCCTCGTGTGATTATTTTCTGCATATAAAATTCAATGTTGTCTTCCAGCATTTTTCTACTTAGCCTGCTTTTATGTATGTTCATTGTGTGTTCTTTCGGTCCTCCGGCTGCGAGATGCATCGTAAGTCTGCGTGAAAGTGTTGTCGTCGTAGAACCAATGTAGCTCGATTTTAGGAGCTCACAGTCTCCTATAGTGCAATTATATCTGTACACTACATTGGTTTTTGTAGTTGTGTTTTTTGTTGTAGGTTGTTCCTAATTATCATATTTTGCTGTGCAGGAACTCTTGTAGTAAATACTAATATTTAGCTTGTCTGCCGAGTTAACAAATGTTGTATTTTTTTAATTATGGCCTTCAAAATTCTTTCATCCTTTTTATATTCATTAGAGAATTGATTCTTATAATACACCGTTTGTATTCTTCCTTCTTCACCCAGCTGAAGCTCTTGATTATTGTTTGAATTTATATTCTTCATATATTTCCTTAAATATTGTCGAAGTGTTGGTTACTATAACCATTGTTGACCAATACTTGTTTAATCCTTTCTACTGCTTGGGTCGAAAGAAGCCAGTCAGACGATGTCTTGAATGCTCTATGTATAAGTGCCTTAATTGTTCCATCTTTATATCTTTCTGGGCACTCACTTTGTGCATTTAAAAAACTCCTGCATGCGTTGGTTTAACATATACTGATGTTTCATATTTCCTGTAATTCTGGTTTATTCTTACATCCAGAAAGTTGATATTATTGTTGACACTGAATTCCTTTGTGAATTTTAAAACTGATGCCTCTTCAAGTGCTTTTTTTAAACACTCAATTTCTTGTTCGTTATTCACCACTAAGAAGCAATCATCAACGTAACGGCAGTACACATGGGGCTTGACTATAGATTCTTGTGTTAAACACTATTTCTACATGGCACATGTAAAAGTTTGCAAATGTTACTCCAAGGGGAGAACCCATGGCAACGCCATCTATTTGATAATATAAGCTCCCATCAATATGTGTAAAAGGATTTTTAGTTGTGCAACTACGAAGTAAACTTTCCAGAATTACTCTTGAAAAGGGAGGAGGGGTTAGAGTGGGTTCATATGCTAAATCACAAATAATTTCAATAGTTTTTTTTACTGGAACATTTGTGAAAAGAGATTCAACATCTAAGAGGCCATGGTTCCTTTAGGCTCAGTGGCCGTATTATTTCTAAGAATTCATAGTGGTTTAAGTAGATACTTAGCAGGTAGGTAAGGAGTAAAATTTTTATTTATGCTTTAGCAGTACCATAAGTGGGTGTATTAACTTGAGAAATTATTTTCGTAAAGGTTACCTGCTTTGTGGTTTTGACTTACCGTATTGTAACCAGGACTAAATTCACCTATGATAGGCTTCAGAATTTTCTCCTTCTTTCCTTTATTAGCTTCTTTAATTAGCTTATTAATCTCAATTTTCAATTTATTGGTAGGGTTTCGAGAAATCTTTTTAAACTTAGTACTGTCTCCTAAATATATAATTAGGAACAACCTACAACAAAAAACACAACTACAAAAACCAATGTAGTGTACAGATATAATTGCACTATAGGAGACTGTGAGCTCCTAAAATCGAGCTACATTGGTTCTCGACGACAACACTTTCACGCAGACTTACGAGGCATCTCGCAGCCGGAGGACCGAAAGAACACACAATGAACATACATAAAAGCAGGCTAAGTAGAAAAATGCTGGAAGACAACATTGAAGTATTATATGCAGAAAATAATCACACGAGGCTGCATAAAATTGAATCATTATGCATAAAGGAAAAAAGCCGAACATTAATGATCAGTCCTGTTGTTTTTCCAGAATTTTAAAGTTACATTCGTGAAAAATAACTATATAGTGATTTAATAATGTTGTGTAAATGTTCATGTAGGGAATTTTGTAGCAAACCTGTTACTCAAGTTTATTAAGGTAGTGTTTTTTAAAAGAATATTTTATTATTAGTTATGTTTGATAGAAGTGAGGTAATTGTCATTGTAAATAAGTATTTATTAGAATTGTTTTAAAAAAACCTTGTATATAGAATCCTTGAAAATGGTCAACGTAGACCGAAACGTCGGAAATGTAATATGAAAAATACAATGAAAGATAAAAAAATCGGTTGAGTTAATTTATATGGTACCACAGAGATGGAAAGGTAGCATTCGAAACCTTGAAAAGGTATGTAGGAAACATACTAAACTTAATGTTGGCAAGATCTTTAATGAGGTATATATATATATATATATATATATATATATATTAGTATAAGTGGGCAGCAGGTCTTCTTGGATACAGATTGAATTGAAATGTGCAGCAGCCTCTGCATTGACAACCTTTTTACTGATAGCCTCTATTTTTCGTACAATCGTCCTTTGCTCTAGAGGTAATTTCATAAGTAGTTGGCCAACGACATGTAGACAAACAAGGTAAACAACTGATAAAACTAAAGACTATATTGAGAACACGATACACTAAAAAATCACAAGCTTTCGACCATGCATTGGTCATCTTCAGGTTTAAAATATGTTAAAACTATGTATAATACAATAATAAATAATAATGAATCTCTAACACTAAACAAAACAGGTGTAACAAAAATATAAAGGGAGAGAATAAAGTACATGAAAGTAAGACAATCAAAAAAAGGAAGAAGGTTATAGTAGGGTTGTAACAACAATCAGGTCGGACCCTCAATTGTTGCCAACCCTACTAGATTCGAGATCTCTAACAAATTTGTAACTGCTATCAAAAGTGGCGCTGCTTGGTATAACATTGAGTTCATGATTTTGGATGTTCAGGCTCGGATTGTTATCTTTGATGTGTAGGGCTTCCAAAATGGCTAATCGATCATTGTCAGTGTTATATTGCAGTACTACAGTCCCTTCAACTAACATGCCTCTTGTGAGCTTGATACCATGTGCTTCCTCGGTGTGTTTCTTGGGGGCTCCTGCTGAAAGATGCATTGTCAAGCGCCTTGAGAGCTTCGTTGCAGTCATCCCAATATACCTGGAATTCAGGTATATTGCACAGTCCCCTGTTGAACATGAGTACTGGTATATTAGGTGACTGCGTTGAAGCTCTGGGGTGTCGACTTTAGGTTTGTTCGAAATCACGAGGTCACTAGTCTTCTTATTTTTATAATAAATTCTGAGCTGTAGTCTATCAGTTTCGTTTGTGGGCTTCACGTTGTCTTTTATTAATTTATGGAGGGCTCTTTCATCTTGCTTATATTCTCTATGCATAATATGCTCGATAGTAGAGTGTAAGGGGCTCACCAGAGGCAGGAGGCTCTACTTTACTATTGTACCATTGATCTAGAAAGGACTTTATAGCTTTCGTTACTTCAGCGTTGGAGTATCCGTTATTTATTAGCACCTGTGTTGATTTTTCCATTTCTTGGTGTACTAGGGTCCAATCACTGCAGTGGGTGAATGCCCTTTTTATGTATGCGTTTATCGTCGATTTCCTATATTTTTCAGGACATTCACTCCTTCCATTCAAGCATAGTCCGGGGTTTGATGGTTTCCTATAAACACTGGTGTTAAAGTACTGGGGGTTTTGTTTGATGAGGACATCTAAGAATGGCAGCTGATTGTTGTTACAACCCTACTATAACCTTCTTCCTTTTTTTTTTTTTTTGATTGTCTTACTTTCATGTACTTTATTCTCTCCCTTTATATTTTTGTTACACCTGTTTTGTTTAGTGTTAGAGATTCATTTATTATTTATTATTGATATTATACATAGTTTTAACATATTTTAAACCTGAAGATGACCAATGCATGGTCGAAAGCTTGTGATTTTTTAGTGTATCGTGTTCTCAATATAGTCATTTAGTTTTATCAGTTGTTTACCTTGTTTGTCTACATGTCGTTGGCCAACTACTTATGGAAATTACCTCTAGAGCAAAGGACGATTGTACGAAAAATAGAGGCTATCAGTAAAAAGGTTGTCAATGCAGAGGCTGCTGCACATTTCAATTCAATATATATATATATATTTATATATATATATATATAATATTATATAAAATGATATTGAATTTAATAGCAATTCTGCATTCACGACTTTTTTACTTATACCTTCTATTTTCCTCACAATCTTTTTTTATAATATAGTAATATTTAATAAATATTTCCTTCGAAATAAGGAAGAACGTGAGCAAAATAGAAGCTATAAGTTAAAAAGTCGTGAATACAGAATCTGCTATTAAACTCAATACAATATGCTTAAAAGAGGACTTGCTGCCGATATACACTAATATATATATATATATAAAAGTATCGACCGTGGAATAGAAACAAAACTAAGGTTTATCGGGACTGGTCAGTTCTTCAGGTTCAAATGAAAGTCTCATTGCCAACGTTTAGGTCTTTATTTAAAAACCTTTTTCATAGGCCTTCAAAAACAGAGGAAATATAAGAAATAATACAATCATTCAAAAATCAAACATACAGAAAAGTGCAATTAGTTACAATTAAGAAATTACAATAGAAATTTTGACTATAGGTTAATGAAAAAATTACAGAAGTTATGTAAGACTTCTGTAAGTTTTCTCACTAACCTATAGTCAAAATTTCTATTGTAATTTCTTAATTGTAACTAATTGCACTTTTCTGTATGTTTGATTTTTGAATGATTGTATTATTTCTTATATTTCCTCTGTTTTTGTAGGGCTATGAAAAAGGTTTTAAATAAAGACCGAAACGTTGGTAATGAGAGTTTAATTTGAATCTGAAGAACTGACCGAGTCCCGATAAACCTTAGTTTTGTATATATATAAAAAGATTTCACATAAACACGTGAAATAACAATCAATGATCAAACCACAATAAGAAATGGAAAACAAGACTAAGATCTTTCAACCGTAACAAGCGGTCTTCGTCAGAGTCAAAAACAGAACTGAAGAGTTTTTCCTAAAACCAGTTGGGTTTTTGACTCTGACGAAGACCGCTTGTTACGGTTGAAAGGTCTTAGTCTTGTTTTCCCATTTCTTATTGTGGTTTGATCATATATATATATATATATATATATATATATATATATATACTAATATTGTAAACAGGAGGGTCTCCAACCGTCGCTTCCCAAGTGCGTTTGGTGTCCCTGTCTAAACTCTCCTGATGACGGTTTAACCAAAAATTAGAGACAGTAAGTTTGTTTATTCTATGTCTGTGGTTTACTGTGGAAGTATATATATATATATATATAATATATCTAATATTGTAAAAAGGAGGGTCTCCAACCGTCGCTTCCCAAGTGCGTTTGGTGTCCCTGTCTAAACTCTCCTGATGACGGTTTAACCAAAAATTAGAGACAGTAAGTTTGTTTGTTTGTTTATTCTATGTCTGTGGTTTACTGTGAAAGTATATATATATAATTAAAATGGTCTCAAAAAATGGTATGTCACTTGTAAACAATCGAGTTATCAACCTTAGATTACCTAAATACATATAATTCGATAACAAAATGTTAGATGGCTATAAAGAAGGTATCATATTTTTTTTATAAAATAAAGAAAGGTATATTTCTTTTTGTACCTTAAGCAGTAGATTGACGTAAAGATAGGCAGAACTGGCTTAATGAATACTCGAAGTCGACGGCGTAGGTGGTGTCGCCAATCACGACTGTGTAGGCTTATTTGTTTTAATTAATTTCATTTGAGACAAGCCCCATGACATCAGCGATAGCCGCTTCAGCCCTTCCAGGACCATGCCACAGCAAGCTTCGCAAGAACTAGCCTTTCCCATGACATTAGTGTTTTTGCTGCCCTACCCTCATCCATAAACAGAAACATGTCCTCTTACTTTCCCACCAAAGTCCACCATTTAAACCCTTATCCAATTCAACTGTCTTCATAATTAAATGCCCTGCTCTACAGACGAATACTTTGTATTTTATGCAAATGGTTTTTTAATTAGCATTTCTGTCGTATCTCACGAGTTTTGTCCCACTTTGACCCCAATTAATAAAATAGCACTCTGCTCTCCCTCGCTGCTTTATTTTTTTGTGGAAAAAAAACAAGGAAATTTATGAAGCGTTGTAATCTGAATAATGACATAAACCTCTACATTTTAGATAAAAGAGACGCCATTTGCATAATTTTTAATATTCCACTTTACACCTCTTGACAATGAGATTAGTTTTCGCTGCTCGTGGCTAAGAGGCAGAATTTTATTCAAGTAATTATTACACTTTCAAACAATATGCTGCGAATACCCTACTTGTCACACTCTTTACTTTCATGTCAGGTTATTAAACGTTCAACTAAGTTTTGTTATCGTATTCCTGGTGGAACTTTTCTTTTGTTGTAACTATTCAATGCTATGATGGATATAGACATGTTTACAGGAAATCCCTAGTCAATGTTAACCACAGTCTGACGATCAAACATACTGGATAAAAACAATGCTTGATAACCTCCAATAACAAGATAACAAGAGTAGCTCCAATCGGCTTATGAGTCAGCACTGCAGTGGTCAAAGATTAAAGAAGAAAAAAATAATCCACTATTAGACTGAATTTTACACCAAATAATAAATGTTTATTATTTTTTTAAAGAAACAAGATTTTATGGATTCTAACGACACTAATCCTTTAGTTCATGTTGTAAACGTTCATTGAATCATATTTGGCAGAAAAAAGCAGCTCATGTTTACAATCACAGCAGGCTAAGAAAACTGTTATAGATAATAATGTAAATTAAGAAGACAGAGATAGGTACACACTTGACAAATAGTACCTCATCATAAATAATCACCACTTTGGCCAGATATAAAAATGCATTTTAGTTAAAATAACTTAATCTAAGTAATTTTAATTTTTTTTTTTAGGCATTAAGGTTTTGAGATTTATGATATGAAACAAAATTGTACGCTTAGATTCATCATTTTGGCTAAATGAGTGAATTCATGTTTGTAAGATATCTTAGCTATTTCCGTAGACCTGAAATATAAATTAAATAGTCCCGACTCTTTCTTTAGTTTTAATTGCAGTATGAAACTGTTTTCATAGTTTTTTTTGAGATTCGCAAGCATCATCTACTCTTCTCCTCAACCCTTCTTTACCTAAACTTGTTAAAGTTTAAATTGTCACTGCCCATAACATATTCCCGTCTCTCCTTCTCCCAACAACGACATATATCACTTGATCTTCCATTTTCCATTTGTATAATTTTCATATTTAATAATTTGTACCAATGTCATGATCTTTGTAGATAGACCTAAAAAAAAGAATACTGTATCTGAGACCTGCATTTTTTTTCATACTAAATCTGACCACTTAGTAATAATAATAATTTTTTGAAAATTGATTTGAAACAGAGGTTGCATCTTTACAAAGTACCAACCACTTTGACATGCTGTAGTATTTAGTAAGTGGATTATTCAAAGAGGGTATTTTCTGTCAAGTGGCCACAGTAACCTGCCCTGTGGCCAACTCATTTGATAAAATTTCGGTTTGATAACATTTTATCACACGTCAACACGTTTCAAACACTTAGTGTTCATCATCAGGTTACATATACAATATAAAATATGAATAAAAATGTAAAATTAAATACAGAAAAACAACTAAAATATAAACTAACATACAAGATAAAGAAGAGCTGAATACATGCCTCAGAAGGTGATGTTTAGTTTTGAAGGATTCATAGAGCACTATGTTGTTTGCTATAAGGAGTCAGTTCATATTTTGGTTGTCTTTCTGTATTCAATTTTACACATTTATTTATATTTGATGTAAAATTAATGTCAACATTAAATTGTTTAAACGTGTAAGTTGGATAAAGTCTTTTGTGAGGAGACTTAGTTTTTCTTCCGCTTATTCTAATCATGAGTAAATACCACACAATAAATGATTGCATACCTGGTGATATTAGAATTGTGAGATGAAATATATTTCTTTTTACAGACACAGTGTTTTCACTGTTCTGGTGGAACAAATTATTCCCTGATTTGGAAGCGGGACAGTGGAATTAAGACTTGAATTAAAGGAGAACAGCCATGTCTTGTATATCCATGTTTTGTGTTATAAATCAGCATAACACATTAAAAATAGGCAATTTTTAAAAAATAATGTTGATTTAGAAAGTTTTGAAAAGAAATCTGTGCATATTTGTGTTATTAGTCACCCATTACAGTTTCGCATAACAAGTGTTTCAAGAAACTCTCAGCCTATCATAGGAGGGATGTCTATTTTAAACTGTGAAGGCTCAGAACATAGGATACATAAAAGAGCCTTTAGGGAATAAATTAGTTTTGAAATGTCCCTCTTGATTAGTTTGTTAAGCTGAATGCATTACCAACAAATTATAAACAGTAGTTTGTTGAAAGGAAGCAAGCACGAGGGCAATCAGAGTATCCGCTCTATTCCGTAAGTTCAAAAGGTATTTCAATATAAATGGAAATGTTTTCAGAAATTTCATTTTCTAGCTGCCAGAAACAATCTGTCCACCCTCCTTTCTCAAGCTCTATCCAGTCTATTTATTTATTTCCTTCTGACAAAAATTTAATGGGTTTTCTTTAAGAAAATAATGCACTTGTATTTAATAGCATTTATATAAAGATGTTTTATTATCGATTTATCGTTTTAACTTGAACAAAATGTTTGAAGGTTTGGCATTTGGATCGATATAACTCTTCAGCAATGAGAAACTCTTTTCAAGATGTGTGATTTTTATTAGATGAAAGAAATATTGCACGATGGCTATAGCCAATGATCAAGGAATATTCTCGACTATAATATCTTATGACTATAGATTTCATAACTTTATGCACACACCTTTCAAACTGAGAATTACATAAGAAAAATGCACCAATAGTCCTGGAAAGAACATCATGTATAACAGTAAGAAAAAGCCATCAAATATAGCAAAATTATTTGACAACTGAATATGCATAGAAGGAAAATAATAGAGTCAAGATGTTTCATGAATTGACTTCATAGGATCAGGTGAGCCAGTAAATAATATTATATAGACATATTACTATGTTTAGGTAAGATGAAATAATTTGTTTTGTATTAAAAGCGACCCATTATGAAGCCAGCATGTTATACCTCAAATGTGATCCCACTTCATATCGTTATGAAGTAACGATAACGGGGGTAAAACAAGGAGAGAGTGAGGATGGGAATATTTAAGCCTCTTGTGCAAACAAAGGCTTCGTCTTGTTAACATATCAACTGATGTTTACTTGAAGATTCATCAACGGTAATAGCCTGAATTCATTAATTTTGTCTGCTTGTTTCTATCACCGAGACATGTAGGCTCCTATCTGTAGTGTTCTTCAAGGGGTATAAAATGTGGCCCAATGGTCAGACATGTCAGTTATCCAAGTCAAATTGTCGGGGATCCTAAACATTGGCTTGTTCAAGTTTATCAGAGTAGATGTATTAAATCAGTAGCCATATTGTGCAGGCTCAGGTTCTCTCTGAGGGAAAACGTCCACAGGTTTATCTTTATCCATCACCTATATGTCTTGATGGAATCTTTGTTTATCTTTGAAGGTGCTGCTCACCTTGACTAATTTTAATGTTTTATTTTTTTTATTTTATTAATACAGCTAATACTATAGGAATAATAAGTAATGGTGGTATGTGAAACAGCACAAGAAAAGTGAGTGGAAAAACTACGCACAAGCAGTACTCATATAAATATAGAATTTAAAATTAATGTATTTTAACTGAAGTAAACAGGCAAGCAAAACACTTATGAGTACTATGAAATACCCGCAAAAGCTATAATAAATGTTTTATTTTTAATAAAACATTTCATATGTACTATTAAATAGCAGAGAAGATTCTGCATTCATTATCATTTTCAATAATTGCACTTGTTTCTTACCTCACAGGTCATACTCAGGTAGAAGAAAATAATAGAACAATTCAATAACGACGAAGAATAACTAAGAAAAGATAAATTATCTGTTATCTGTTAACGGTTGATAACCGTCGGACTTCACACTAGCGCCCCTGGCGGGGGCACGGGAGGTTAGCTCCACATCACTTATTCCTTATTAACTTAATTTTTGTAGTTCCTCTTTGCTAGGAATTACAAACATATCACTGGCTTGCACTGTTTATTGAAAAAGAAAATAAATGCAGAATCTGCTATTTAACAATGTATGGCTTGGATGAAGATCTGCTTCCAGTTTATACAAATATGTATATATTTAAACTTCTTAGGTGTAAATATCAAGGGATCCGTGAGGTTACATCATTAAGTTCTAGTGCAGTTGTTTAAGCTATACTGAGACAGTTCAATAATGTCATATGAATTTGATTCTTCTCTATTTAGTTATTTGATCATACACAAGGAGCAATCATTTCAATGATTTCTATGGATCCTTCATTTTCAGACCTGTAAAAAGAACCTATTTTATATTTTGCTCCTCATATATGAATAATGACAGTAGAAATTCACTATTTAATTGATGTTTACAGAGTTAAGTACTGAGTTAAGCCATAATTACGACAACCTTCTAACTTTGATAGGCAGCCACAACTTGTGACATGGGGCGGCCAACATTTCTCTTGACTTCCAATGAACATTCCACAATGGAGTAGGTAGCAAATCTGTTACCCCGCGACCCTATACTTCCCACAAAAAAAATTAAGTCAAAAGAAGTAAAGGTTTATTTCTTTCCCTATATTAGCAAGCTGCAAATTATATTTAAAAATATAAGTGTGTTAAATTAACACTTTATGCATTAGAAGATGCATAAAGTGCTTTGTTGTGCACATTGAAAAATTAAATTAAATAATAATCAATAAATTAAATAACTAATTATTTCATCAATAAATTATAATTAAATGACAATCAATTTATTATTTGAAAGAATGAATTCATACTTTAAGTGTTATTAAGATGTTCATGGACGAGAAACCAATGATTTTAGATTAAATATACGTTGCAAAAAATTTTGTTGTACAATATAAACATGAAACAGTGTGAATACACTGTCAACAAGTGCTGAACTTTGGAAACCGATATTTAATTTAATCATAATTAAAGAAAGGAGGTTGTTGAAAGTTGTTTGTTGGAAGTAACCTAAGTAGGCATACAGTGTGATGTAACTGCAGTAGGACATGTATTAAGAAGAATTGTTCATTGATATGATTACAATCAAGCTGAATTAAAATACATTTAGTAAACTAAAGCTATAAGCTCATTATAGAGTCAGAAAGTTCAACATTAGGGCTGAAGGTTTGAGGATTAAATCGAGGGTTTAAACCTTAGATTTTGGGTTTTAGAAATGGAGTCTGAAAGAAGCTTTTCCCTTTGATTAAGCATTATGCCGTCAACTCAAAAAAAAAAAAAAAAGAAACCTTTAAAGACTGGCTATTGTATTCATTTTGAGAATAAAAAAGGAAAAAACGGTAAGCAACAAGTCTCTGCACAAATTTAGTTTATAATTAAACAATGTGTTTCAAACACTTTGGGTTCATCCTCAGGTAACATCAGTCCTAATGGGAAGACATGATGTAGACCTCTAACGGATGAGACCATGTATTTCTTGAAAACATCCGCCCTATCTTGTAACCTACATTACTGTTTAAAAAAAAAAAAATTAAAATGAATGGCTTAGATTATTCTAACCCTAGAATTAAATTCTGGAAGTCACGACTGAAAAATGAATAAATCATCCCATAAAAAGCGAAAGCTCTGCATTCATGTGTAACCCATTGCAAAGCAATTATTATTAAAATTAATATCTCGATATGTATGCCATATGTAAAAGTTGTTACCAAAAGAAATCGTTTAAGAATAAGTTAAACAAGTTAAATCGGCAAGGATCTCTAGTACTTATTTCAAATATTCTTGATATTTAAATTATGATTACAGTAAAAATAATACTTTCTAGATTCATTGAGAACAAAGACTTAGTCTTCAATCTTTTTTATCTCCATTTCATCAAAATAAATGTAATTCACAATTATTAACTATTATTTACACAGTTTTTTTTATGAATTTTAAGAACCTAAACATAAAAAGAAATAAATGTAATAGATGAAATCTAATTCAATTAGACTGGAAATGAGTTATCAATAATATGATATTAACAGAACTGATATATGTATAAATGGCATATTTTAACTATTAGTGTAATCTGTGTTATCAATTCCTGAAATAATTTATCAACTAAATTATAATCTAAGCTAATTTAACTATTTAATAATTGTTTATTTAATGGTAAAGAATTAATTATTAATTAAAATAACATTTGTCAAGTTTATATGACAAATATATGTTTCTTCTAATAAACAAATGTGTGATTTTTATTATACCATTATTTACATGTTATCATTTCATGAATATGACCTTGATAAGAATAATAAAAAAAGAAGTAACTACATAAAAGCAATTTACCCTTATGTTATAAGGTGTACAAGGTATACTAGGTAATTACTAATTTATATCAATCGAAAAATATCAACAATATTTATGAAAAAAATTACTTGTAATTTAAATGTTCTATTACAGACATTGTTATATACTGTTTGAAAAGGAAAGACTCATTGTTAGGATATTGATGTTGACTTTTACTTAAAATGTAAAACTAAAACAATGAAGGAGAACATAAAGGTTTAGACGAAGTAGTTAAAGATTTATCTTCGAGTGTGGATATTTCAATTGAAGGCACAGCTTTCATAGGAAAAACATTTATTACCAATTATTAAACTTAAGGATTTACTATTTTTAACTGGGCTATAAATACAAATAGCCTTTCTTAGTTTCAAAAAGGATTTAGATGTTTCGTTAAAGATTTAGAAGTTTCTACATGAATATAGTTAAAAGAAAAGGTCATATTAATCAACACAATTTATCAGTATGGACAAGTTTTAGCTCAGTTGTTCAAATAAACACGCCTTAAATATATTAAGGTTTCAAATTGAGCTAAAAGTAACTAACTAACAACTGGATAGTATTAACTGAAGAATAAATGGTTGATTTATAACCTAGAGGTAGTAGACAAAAAGAATCACATAACAACCTCAACTTTATTAATACATAATAATACTTCTAAACGAAATAAACTTGTAAAACAAATAACTACATTTATAAAACACACTAAAACTATTACATTTCTATATTAGTCATAAATATTGTATTACTGGTTATTTTAAGACAACCATCTGTTTCTATAAAGAATAAACTATTATTTTCTACAAATAAATATTATCTTATGCTAATACATGTTAAACAAAATCATTCTTTTAGGTAATTAAAATGAAACAACAATTTTAATGAACAATTAAAAGTTTGAATTATACTGTAATTAATAATTCGTAACTGTTAAAAGTTATTAAGGTTATGTTAATTTATATTTGAAATTCGACTTTCTAAAACTGTTGATTTTAATTTCAATTATTCATTTACAAATTAAAACATCATTAGAACATAATGTTCTTTACTTTATTTTTCATTTTAGTTTAATTTAAATTATGTAAAAGTAACCTGAAGAAGCCTTCTTTGAATGGCTTTTGTAAATTCTATTTCTTGTTTGATATTAGAATTAGATATTGTTGTAGCAGTGCAGATATTATTGAAATTTAAACAATATATATTAGATATTATTTAAAATTGGCTTTCTCAATCCAAGTGAACTATCACACTACATATAACACACAATGAACCCAGTTAGAACGATCAAAAATGTTTATGTTTTGAATGAATATGAAACATAACAGTTCAGAAATAGTTGACTCTTAACTACAAATAATAAAGAAGAGCTAAGTACTTCTTAAGAGTTTGGTCATAAAAACATACGTATTCACATTAGTACCAATGTTTAGTATGACTTATTTAGTATTATCACATCTAACAAAATAGTAAAAAGCACAATTAACAATCGTAATACTCATTAATAGGTATTCTGTAGTTTAAATAAGCAATTAGTTGGAAGAAGTAATGATATAAATAGTAATTTTGTCAGTAATGGATGACAACAAAACTAATCTAATATTACAGCTAGGAATTTGTTTTGCTCATTGTTAAAGCATTAATCTGTAGAACCCTTTTTAAGATTAATAATAATATGTTTTAGTAATTTCTTAACCCTCACGTTGAGAAACATAAACAAATGTTAGGATTAATGCGATGTGCAAATGTCTTGCATTTAGTTGAAGACCTATCTTTTTTTAATGTTATAGATAACCAATGGTTATTGGTTTGATGTAATTTTATCAAATTTGTCATAATCATTCGTTTTTATCGATTAAATTTATTTTAGAATCCATATTTTTATAAAAAGAAATGGAATGGTGATTGTATTAAAATAGTAAATAATTATAATTATGAAATAATTAGAAATAGAAATAATTATTTCATTAGAAAACAAGTAGTTTCTAAACTGCTGTAATTGTAGATGAATGCAGTAATAATATTTCTATTTAACTTATTAAAATATATTATGGAAATTACACGTCTTATAATTTAGTAGCAAATACTTTTGATAAATACCATCTTAACGATTTACATGTTAATACTTCATAAATAATTAAGTATTAAGCATTGTATATTTCATATAGAAAGCATATTATGACTAATTTATTATGATAACCAGAAAATGGGACTAAAATTAATCAAAGATTTATCGTAAATTACGGAAAGTGTGCCTGACTAAGTTATTGATAAGTAGTGAATTTTGTACTGCATTATAATTTAAAATACGAAAGACATTTTATTTTTCCAATGAGTATTGATACGATTAATAATGTTCAACATTGTTTTGAAATGGTAACATTAATTATGTTTTACAATTTTATATTGACCATATTGATACTTCTGCTAGTTATTGATTAATTCATTACATTTATTAACTATATTTATAAATACGTTATAAAATTATTAACAATTTATAAAGCATATATTTTTATATCTGGCATATAGTTCACTCTAGATTTCATGTGATATATTAAAGAAAAACATTCTTTATAAAAATGATTTATTTGTTATCTATTTCGATAGATATGAAGTTTGTACAAAGTTCTGGATAATGCGCATGCGTTAAACTACTATTATAGCCAATGATAGTTGAGTATACATCTAATCATCACGAAATAACCAATTATATTAGCAGATACATGATCTTGAGTCAGTTGTAGTTCCGTTTTCATGCGAGAAGCAGCATACGCATTTTTTTCCAGAACTTCAGGTAATTTTTTTTGTTTTACCATCTATTTGATGTATTAATCTACGAAAAGAGAATATTCATACTATAGTTATAGTATAAACATGGTAGAAATGATATGTGTGTGTTTAATAAATGTTTTATTTTTCAATAAATTTGTTATTAGTGTCATGAATTTAATTAGTAACGCTTGACGACGCCATGTTCAATTTATAAAACAAGTCAACTGAATTTCAGAGAGTCACCAACATCATTTTATGTTGGTTGTTTGATTTTTCTTACTTTCTGTTAGAATAAAACTTCATTTTCAGCATTGATTTTTCATATAATATCATTTTCACAAATCACGACTGAAAAATCCAAATCAAATTTGAATCTATAAATCTTTAAATTATATATCTTCTTTAAAACTGGAATCGAAGAAAAATCAACGGAATATTTTTAAAAACCCACATCAAAGAGAATTTAAAAAAAAAAAGTTGAATTAGAATCCATTATAAATAAACGTTTAAATAAACAAAATGGAATCTCATTCTTCATTAATTTTAATACTGGTGGATGAGTAAAAAATGATTCAGTAAAGAAAAATTATAATTACAATATAAGTTAACACTTGGATAGATAAACCTTGTTGAATTCTAATCACTTATTACATTTAATTCATTCTTCATTGCAATATAACCAATATGACTTCCTCCTTATTATTTATTATAGAAAAACTATGAATATAATAATTAACTATGCATAATAAATTGTTAATTATGAACTGTATATACATAGTTTGTTTAATACTGACTCAAGAACACTCCTAAGATACAGTGAAATCTTGAATTTTTAATATAAACTATCCTCAGCAGCATATAGAAACACTTTAGTTCAGTGGCTTTTATCATACATGAGACTTTAATTGTATTTAAAAACTTATTACCTTTTTTCTTGTTACCTTTCTAATATGTTTTTTACATATTTTTTCTTTTATAGTATTTTTATTTCTTAGTACTAATATTAACTTCCATCAACCTTATTCAATACTTCACTGTTGTTAAATAATCAATTACTTTAGTTATTCATTATTAATGTAATTATTTTCGTTATAAACAATATTCATAGTTATACAGTGTTAAATTTGACCGGTATAATACTACGGATGTTTAGACATTGTTATTATTACAAGTATGTGTGAAATGTTAAGAGTTTTTATTGGAGAAATTCTAACTAATAGTTACGCATAAGATAATTCATAATAACCTACTGTACAGAGGTATCATATGCGTGAAAGTAGTAGAGGAGCTGTGGGTAGTGGAAGGGTTAGTTTAGTGGTTAGAGAAGCAAGACATCGAACTGAAAGTTCCATGGTATGCTTGAAAAGTATATTTTACATGATATGTATTTATCTGGGTAAAATTTGAGAAATTTTTTCATGAATATTCTATTCATATATTTGTATGTATTTTTGATCATAATGCTAATTCCAATCCGGTACAATATCAATAACAAATCTCTACTAACAATTTTGAATACAGTAAAATGGAAGGTTCTTTTGTTAAATAGAACAGCTAATATGTCTATTTAATTTACTAAAATGGTATTAAACAACAATTGGCCATACGTTCTGCCATTAGAGAAGAGAACGTATATGTGTTAGAATTAAAGAAGTGTTGAAGCATTGCTATACAATCTAAATGTGTATTAGTTCCTTCCAAACAAAGATTAGATCAAGTTTTAATCACAATAATAAATAACACCAATAAAAATAACTATACTAGAAATCATAATAAGTATCAAAGAATTGTAACTTACTAGAATTGATTACGGAAAAGACATTTGATTGGGTGTACATGAAGGTGGAGATTGAAGAGAAACTTGTCTTTAAGTATAAAGAAGTGACTGATTAAAACATGGTTTGATCTGGAAAGGCAGGCCTTTGTCTGGGCCAAAGAACATTCCCTCACAGAAGGCCTTTCTCTTTCCAAATGCCTGATTTATTGGCTCCCTCTACAATACGAACCCTTTCTATGGCTAAACCTGCCTTACCTCAAAACTAGATACAACTTTCGGTCCTTCTTATTTATTTTCCTTTATATATATATATACTTTAGCAGCCATATTTACACATATTTAACAACACAGTTTGTCTATTTGAATTCTTTCATACCTTCTTGAAACTTACAATTTTCTAATTAAAGAATTTAAATGGCAGGGAAGAGCATTAATAAGTTCATCAAACCTTTTGATTTCGTAATCTATTATTTTTTTTATTTTTATAACTACCACTAAGGTAAAAAATAACAAAAATAAATAAATCCATTTTAAAAAATAAAGAAAATATAAAATATATAACAAAAAACTGTAAATAAAAACTAAAGAAGTAAGCAGAGTTTATTACAATGATTGTTGAAAAGGATCTAAATAAAAGACCATTAATGATTGAGTGTCAAAAACCCAACTCATTGAATGATCTTAGTCTTTTTTTCCTATTTCATATATATATCAATGATGAAACCACAATAAGAAATGGGAAAACAAGACTAAGATCTTTCAACCGTAACAAGCGGTCTTCGTCAGAGTCAAAAACCCAACAGTTGGGTTTTTGACTCTGACAAAGACCGCTTGTTACGGTTGAAAGATCTTAGTCTTGTTTTCCCATTTCTTATTGTGGTTTGATCATTGATTGTTATTTCACGTGTTTATGTGAAATCTTTTTACACACACACTCACACACACACACACACACACACACACACATATATATATATATATATATATTGGTCTCCCATTCTCTTTTCTCCTGAAGACGGATTACCCGAAAATTTGAGTCTGTAAGTGTGTTTCCCTACTTTGTGTGTTGCTCTTTGTTAATCTCGAACTCCAAAAGAAACGGTCCAGCGGATTATTTTAAAATAAAATAAATTCAAAACGAAGGAAACACACAGAAAGACACAGACATAACTCACATTGATATTTCGACCATCGTCGTCATCAGGAGGTGTGAAGAGCGAAGAGTCCCGCAGGAAGACAGGGCGGTACTCCCTGACACTTGAGTACCGCCATGTCTTCCTGCGGGACTCTTCACTCTTCGCTCTTCACACCTCCTGATGACGACGATGGTCGAAATATCAATGTGAGTTATGTCTGTGTCTTTCTGTGTGTTTCCTTCGTTTTGAATTTATTTTATATATATATATGAATAATAATTACAATAACACTTGATGTAATAGATGGATTAATCCATATATATATATATATATATATATATATATATTATATATATATATATATATATGTTGAATGCCAGATTAGATATACAATAAGTGACCAATAAGATAAACCAATATGAAGTGCCCAAAGTAATACGTAACAGGGATTGGCTCGTCTTTTGCAAAATATATATATATATATATATATTAATAATATTTATTTCAGAAGTATAATATTTTGAAACTGAAAAACTAGGTATTATATTAGAGATTATTTTAAAAAGAAAACACTTAGTAGATTTCAGCAATAACTGTCTAGCTTGAGTGAACACATGACACTTGACTGATCAAATCCTGATAAACTTTAATTTTGTTTCTACTTCACGGTGCTTTAGCAGTAAATATAATATATCTATATTACGCAGAAGTATCACAATAAACATACTTAAAACTATAATCAAGGATATCATTTCTAAAAGTTGTAAAGAAATACAAATTTTTTTTACAACTTTTAGTTATGATTTTCTTTATATATATATATATATTGTTATTTAAGAAAATGGCTTTTATATCAGAAACAATGATAATATCCCTTAGTAATAGGTTGATAAAAGGAAGTGTTTTATGAAATTCTAAAACAAATTTCTCCTTTGTCTACTAAGGAAGTATCTTTAGAAAATATAACAGGAGGGAGCTAGTTTTGCTTTAAGAAGAGCAGTCATTGATAATATTATACTAAACATAAAATTCCTAATACAGTTGCAGGAAAGAACTCCCTTTCCCTTTAACAATATCCCTTTGAAATTTAAACCTGAAATTCCACAAATTCATTCCTTCATTTAAATAATGTTTCCAGAAATAACATTCCTTTTGATAGTCCTCTCGCAACTGTTCAGTCCTACTTGTTAAACATCTTAAGCTATCTTTTATTACTTTGTGAACATGTTTACCGATTTAAATTATGAAAATTACACAAATAGCAGAAAGTTTAATTTTTAATAATCTTCTCCCATTTTATTTTATAGCATTTAATTATAAATTGCTTATGGAATTAATGTGAAATATGATTTATATTTAATTTGATTCATTTTATTGTATATATAATGTATAAGTGCAGTATTTCTGAATATTACTGCTCTTATGTAGATACTGATTTCTATACAGGTAAGCTGCGTGAGCAGTCACTGTCACTAAGTAACATTCCTTTGCTTACATAGATTTACTTACCTGGTGATTGAGTAAGTGCCGTTTTAATTTGCACTCGAGGCTTCAATATTGCTCCCGACTCCAGTTTTTTTATTTATTTTAAGGGAGTTCTAAGAGGTGAAGAATCTTGTAAACATCGTAAAGCTTGTAAGATTTCATATTCTCATTAAAGATCTCTATTCTAATAAACTTAAGTAACAAATATACAAGAAGTTTTAGAGGAAAGGATTTTCGTTCTTTTTTATTTGTTACTAGCAACCTCTGTGGTACTAACAATGATCACATTATGTTTAAACTAAAGAAAAACAGAGTATAGGACTTCCCGTGTAGAATTAATCCAGTAATTCATCTCTCCCATGTCTAAAATAGAACAAACTGAAGTCGAAATTATATTACTTTCATTTTTCCAACACTTACTGTTTATGCATGTGCATAAGTGTCACAATAAACTCATGTGGCTCTATAATGAAGGAAATCACTGCTAAGAAGTTTCAGTTTTTAAGCACTTTGAACAGTTATCCAGTTTTCAAAAAAACTGAGGAAAGCAAGGGAGTAGGCGTTGGACTTGTAAATGAGATAATATTTCCAGAATAATAAACATGCTAATCAACCCAATGCCTATGTGTTTTTAGTAAACCAGGGCTAGTGGCAATCATGGTATCAACTATATTTTATACGAGGCAGGATTTAGTGATATGTTTAATGATGTATTTTTTATAAACTAATACTTGCTTTGTTACCTGTTCATAGAATGATTAAATTTACTAATTCACAGAAATAAACCTTTCGATATTTTGCTCATTTTAATAATATAATTATGCTGTTTAACATGTGCTTAATACGTTTCTAGCTGACACCCTGTGTTATTAGTGATGGAAAGCTGCGTTACCCATCATATTCCCACTATTCTTGAACACTATTCTTGTAATGACAAACTAGTTTAATAAAGAAGGAATGCCTTCCAGAGCTTGACCAAAGGAAGTTCAAGTAATTTAGCCGAAAAGAAAAGGTTCCTGCTCTTTCTTTCATTATTTGAGTCCTTTTTAACCTGCTTTTTTATTATAAATGAAAGGATCAGGGTGTTTTATTTATGCAGCAATAGAGGAGATGGTCTCAATTTCCTTGTCGAAAAAGTCTTTACTACAGATTCTCAAAGTTCTCATGAACATTCTCTTGAACAGAGACTTTTTAATAGCACTGGTGAGGGGAGAATATTAATGAATATAACAAGCCTCATGAGTGGGCTTCCTGTAAATACTAAACTCCAAGCCCTTGTTTATATGGAGATTATAAATAAATCACCACACCACTTGACCATTCACAAAAAACTTCATACAAATATTACTTACTAGGAAAAAAGCAACTTTTCATTTCAAGGCAAAACTTTTCTTTGCAGTATTAATCATTAAAAGTAAAACAACAATTTAGAACACAAGTTTGATGAGGTTGAAGTTAAGAGCAGTAGAGGTGACAGACAAATTCAACCACTTACTTCCTCTACGACAAACTTAAGTGAATAGACAACAATAACAAAGAGGAATTAACATCAAAACTAATAACTTACAATCTTTAATTGGCACACCTTTCAGTTTATTAATAACGCAAGAATTATTTTTAAAAGTTCAATTGGGGAAGGTGCCAACTTAGAATATACGAACCAACCATTTAAAAAGTTTGTAACTAACAACTCCATAGAACTAACAATGGGCCTAGCAGGGCTTCCTCTTTTATTGTATGGGTTTTCATAACCCAATACATATAGTGTAGAGAAGGTGATTTTAATAAAAAATCTGATATTAATTCTTGGTTATTTTTTTTTAAATTAAATTTTTTTTTGTTAAAGGTGAAGTTTATTTTTTTATAGGTTTGTTTGTTATAAATTCATAAACCTCTTTATTATGAAATAGTTCCTTCGTTTTTTAATATAATATTTTTTTTAATAAATGGCATCATATTTATCTCCTTTAGTAATTTTAATATTTGGATCAAATTTTAATTTTTTTTGAAGCTATGATAAACCTTCTAGGACAGTTAGCGATATAATTTCCTTTAACAAAACTATAAATAAATAAACCCTTCACTCATGGATACTAAGTTTTCATTTATTTTCTATTCAAAATTGCCAAAACTATTAAACAGTACAAGATTATTAACTCCCTTTCACCTGAGGCAAAACTGTTCAGAATATTAGGCATTATTGAGTCCAGAGGAGGTTCAATATATTACTTTTAAAAAACGACTTTTCATGAACCTAATAAGAATTTTCTTGAATTGTTTGGATTATTCCAACTTTTATGCACAGTTTGCACTTACCAGTTATTACTACCTTGTTATTAACGCATTAAATTATTCAATCATCATTAACTTGTCCTAAAAAGTTCCTACAAATGTGCCTATTCTTGCAGTGTTCTTTTAATGTATCCAACTGATAATTACTGGTCTCAAAGCACACCACAAAACTACCACTCGAGTATCCATTTAAGACTCTTCGTCTTAAAATTGAATAAAGTGGGCGTGCCAGAACTTAAGTGCTGGAGCCGCGGAATTAAATCTGTGACGTTCATGTAATAAATTGATGATACAGTTTCTTCTACAGTTTACTGGTTAGCATCTTAGATGGGAATTCGGTTCACCAAAATTCACTTTAAGGGACACTTTATCACTCACTCTCTCTTTCTCTCTCCTAATATTATAATAGTATTTAGACAAAAAAATCTATTGATTTTATTGTATATACTTCTAATAAACCATAACGTCTAGACAAACCACAGTATGATTGAGATTCTGACGAAGACCAGTTGTTTTGATTGAAAGATCTTAGTTACAGTTCTGATTTTCTTAATTTTGATTGGACGTTGATTTCGATTTCACTGTTTACTTCAAAATCTTGTTATACATACATATATATTGAATGAAAACAAAAATAATTTTTTCATATAGTAATATTATAGTTACAATATTAATATATATATATAGTTCAATATAGACAAAGAAACATAGAGAAATCAAGAGAACACACTTACAGTCTCTAATTTTCCGTTTGAACCGTCTTCAGGAGAGATAAGAGAGGGAAACCAAGCGCACTGGTTCAGAGACGGTTGGAGACCAACAGTGTTGCCGCTTTTTTTTTCTTTTTTTTTATGCGCGCCCGGTCACAGAAAATAAGGTAGACAAGAATCAATTTATAGTTACATAAATTGATTCTTGTCTACCTTATTTTCTGTGACCGGGCGCGCATAAAAAAAAAAGAAAAAAAAAGCGGCAACACTGTTGGTCTCCAACCGTCTCTGAACCAGTGCGCTTGGTTTCCCTCTCTTATCTCTCCTGAAGACGGTTCAAACGGAGAATTAGAGACTGTAAGTGTGTTCTTTTGATTTCTCTATGTTTCTTTGTCTATATTGAACTATATTTGTCCGTTTTGGGTGGTATTTCCAACGAAAAAGAGTATATATATAATTGTTCCTTATAATATAGATACATTTTTCAGACAAAAGTTAAAAAACCTGGTATCTTTAAATAAGGAAACTTATCTAAACTTTCTTTGAAGCTAGATAAATCATACAGTCAATGTTATTCAGTTGAAAAAAGTAACGAGTTGCCTAGTTCTTTCTGACTTATGAAAATAATTAGAAGTCTGTGTAGGCTTCTGTACTACCTCTCCGATTTCTCTCACAGCTGTTAAAGACCCAGGGAAGACAAAGAAGACCAGAAGTCCAAAGAGTAACTTAAAGGTCTCAGAGGGAGCCAGATAAGAAAAACTAGGCAGCAAAGATGGCTTCAAAAGCAGCCTGCCATATGTGTTTCACTAAATATTTATGACAAATTCAAGAGTTGTCACCGGAGACTACTCGGCAGCAGAAAGAACGAATAATGCTTTTCAAAGGGAATACCATCGTTTACTGCTCTCATAAACAAACAGAAAGGTGTCCGGTTCTCACAGCATTGCAGATATTCCACTTAGCTCTTCTCTTCAATCGTCTGTAACAAGTGTCCAAGCCAAGAGTCACTGCACTCACCTCTTTGCATCCTACTTCTATGCCTCCAGTTTAGCCAACACGTTCTATTATAATTCCCACACCTATTATAATATATCTGCCGGCTATAAAACTTTCCAAGTGAAACATAATTTTTTTTACTATGTTAGAAGCCTTTCACCATATCATGAAATATCAAGTGCAGCCTAAAAGATGAGTAAAACTAGGCACTCATCCTATTGTGCATAAGACATTCCTAGCAGGTTTCCACGACCTACATTAACAAGAGCTTTGGTGTCAACCCACAGATCTTCAAAGGACTGCTAGTTACTTCGTAAAAGAGATTACTAAGGTTTACAAATGAGCCTACTTTTGGACATCATGCGGTCAAGCAGACTTTCGTTCCGCGGGTGCCTGCCATGTCAGTCAAATAGTTTTAATTTAGTTATTTAAATATCACAACAAACAAACGTGGGATCTGGCCTTTGAATTCAACATCATATCAAATGAATCTTTAATCCAAATATAACAATATATATTAATATAATCATTTTCATTTTATAACAAATTAATTTATTGATATATCTACGAATACTTGTTTATTATATTAATTGAAACGTGAAATCTGTGAGATTATTGAAGCAGAAAGAGATGTCAAGAGAGCTGTACAATGGTGGAAGTTGAGTTGAGGGACTGTAAACAAAGGGAAATGGTTCAAGAGGTAGTTCTTGGGGAGTAAAGTTTAAGGATGGCTGCTTTAATATCGGAGAAGTTACTATGTTTATTATCCCCGTTTTGTGAACTCTGATTGAAAATCAAGGTATTTCAATCAGAGATGTAATATTTTACACACCCACTCACCCACCAAAACACACACACACATGCAGAACTTCAAAATGGACGGAAATCTTCCATTCTGGGGCCTTCTACTCGATTAAGCAATATGTAAACTTAGTGAAATAACTTTCTTTCTAGAATTGCTCAACTTCTAAGTCATGTATGATGATGATATTATTCTTCCTCAATAAAGCAAGTTCACGCTACATTTAGTTGAAAATTCACGTTAAAAATAGCAAAAGAGCAACAGTTTGAAACAAACTCGCATACCCTGCAGGTTTATGTTTTAGTGGAACAGCTGCAAAAAGTTTCCAATGTAAGGATTTAGAAAGAAAGAAAAGCAAGTTAGGACTTAAGTAAAATATAATACTCCATCTGCAGGGAGTGAATTTAAAGCCGATCCGGACATCTTTCCATTCCTTCTGCATAGCAGACTTTAAAACTTTACAAGTATTACCACTAATCATTGACTGCTCCCAACTTGATATGCCAAAGCTTTCGCGTACACAGTTATTGATTCGTTTTATTTTGAAATTTTTTTTTATATAATTTATTAAAGCATAATTAGAAGCTCTTTTTTCTAGGTAATATGTAGTAGTTATTGAAAGATAAATTTTGACTCATCAAACTTAATTGTCTTATAATTACGGAGATGTAGTCACCATCGTATTCTATTTCATGTTCAATTCAATTAACCATCTGTTTCATTGACTCCTTTTTCTGATGATGGAGTTCAGTTTACTATCTGTGATGATTGCGTTGTTCATCAGCATTTCTTTAATTATTTCCACTCGGATTGTTTGGTCCTTTGCTGCACCCTCAGAGAGGTGTATGTTTAATTCTAGAGAGAGTTGTTACTGTTAAACCTATATAACAACTCATTTAGACTACACAGTTTCCAATGAGGCACTTATACTTTTTATAGAAGATTCGTTTTCTTCCCATTAAGTGAACCTCTTAAATTGTTTTTGATTAATAACCTTGTTCATGTACTGCCCTTATAATAAATAGTAACTGGGAATGTCAAAATTTTCTGTGTTTTCTCTCTCTCTCTCTCTCTATATATATATAATATATATCAATGATCAAACCACAATAAGAAAATGGGAAAACAAGACTAAGATCTTCTTTCAACCGTAACAAGCAGTCTTCGTCAGAGTCAATCGAAGACTGCTTGTTACGGTTGAAAGATCTTAGTCTTGTTTTCCCATTTTGTTATTGTGGTTTGATCATTGATTGTTATTTCACGTGTTTATGTGAAATCTTTATATATATATATATATATATCAGATCCCGGTTTAAATCAGAAGCGTTAACTTTTATTTGTTTTTCCTTTTATTTTTAACTTATATTTTCATATTCATATATATATTTTATTATTTTTTTCCTTCTTTTTTTTCCTTTTTTTATTATATATATTTTTTATTTTATTTATTTATTTATTATTTCCTTTTTTTAATTTTTAATTTATAATTTTTAATTTTATAATTTTATCTATTGTTTTTGCTTTCTCCGTTCTCCGACGTTTAGTGCCTAGCTCCTTTTTTACGCTAGTGCTGCTCTCTTCGGTTGACTCTTTATTTCTTCATTCGCGCTCCGTTCTTCGACGTGGGGAGATCTCTCTCACTTCGTCCTCTCTACTAGTCTACTCTCCTGATGACGAACAACAGTTCGAAATATTGAATTCTGTAAGTTTTCTTTGTATTCTCTTTTCTGTGTCGTGCTTTGTGTAATTTAAAGTTATATATATATATATATATATATATATATATATATATATATCTTCAGTTAGCTTCAGCTACTCAAAGGGACTACTTCTGCCCGATGACGACGACTGTCGAAATATCGTTGTGAGTCTTTTGTGTGTGTCTTTATTTGTTTTTTCTCTTTCCTGTGTGAACTATATATATATGCATAACGACCAAACCGCAGTTTGAAATTCATAAAACAGGTTTAAGGTATTTCGATCAAATCACTTGGTCTTTGTCAGAGTCGTACTTGAATGAAAGTAAAGTGTTTAGTCAAAAGATCTTTGTCCCTCTCTGGGATAAAATGCTCTTTATATTTAAATAGAGCTAGAGGTAGTTATATCAGGTTAAAGTCACCTCTGACCTGTTTTTGCTAACATTATTATTTGTATTAATATTTGTCAAGGCTAGTGATTTACTTTTTCAAGCCAAGCTTTAAATAGTATTAGAAAATATTAGTTTTTTATTAGTGTATAACTTCATTTTTAAGTTGTAGCATATTGTTAATTAAAATAATAATATAATATAAATAAATTGGTGATTGATTGATCTGGTATACTTGAAGTTTATAATTTATTTTGTTATTATATAAGTGCAGAAATGAAGTATTGATGCATGGTTGTCACGGTGAAAATATAAAGAGTGTTAAAAAAAAGAATTTGGTACCCCACGAGTCAGTTATACTTAAACATATTGAGTAGAATTGGTGTTTTGTTAGCATTCAAAGCACTTGAAACGTTTTGTTTTGATATCCATCCCAACTCTTTTTCCCATTACAAACACATTTAAAACGATTCAGTTATAAATTTCATTTCGTCCATGACAGGGAGCTGTTTTTTTGATCCTTAATTACCTGACTGTGGAGGTCGATGTTTGTGAAGTGTATAATAGCAGAAATTTGAAACACTGGCTGTTAGCTGATCAAAGCTGACCTACAGAGCGCTTTGTTTAGCATTTCCCGTCCTCTTTCTATTTACCAGCTCTTGTACTTGTGATTTGAAAGGCTATTAAGCCAATGACGCAATTCCACTGTGCTTTTGCATGGGAGGCTTTAAAGCTCTGTATGACAGAGCTCTCATCTGTCATTACACAGCGTATCCGCAGGGTTAAAAAGACAAAAAAACTGCGCTGTTATCATCGTCTTGTTTTATGAAATCTCGCATAACCTTCCATCAAGCAATTTAAAAAAAAAAAACTTCTATCACCATACTCCATTTGCTTCCACCCATGTATTATTTTATGTATAAGAAAAATATTTAAAACTGTATTAATATAAGTTACAAAATTTTTTAGATAGCGTATGGTATATATAATCTAGATTCATTATTTATTGTTTTATTTATACTATTTTTTACAACACAGAAGCTATTAGTAATGTTCTAAGAATAAAACATCTCTTATACAATACATTACCTTTTTGTATCAATTGCGAAATACTTACATCCTCAAGTGCAATCTGGATGTCTATTAAATTAATTATCAAAAATAGTTTTAAATGAATTTATACTTACCTATCTTATCTATATTGATAACACATTATATATATATGAAATTAAATCACAAAGTGGTTTAATTTCATTAATTGCTTCACGTGTCTGTTTATTGTGATTTCTGTATATCACTGTGATTATGGTATATATATATACCATGATAAACGGAAACGGTCCGGCAGGACAGATTACACTTAAAATAAACTGTGGCACATAGATAGAAACGTAACAAAGACTCACTTTTCAATATTTCGACCGTAATGGCGGTCGTCCTCTGGAGAAGAAGTGAATTGACGGAGGGACGACAGTCAACTGTCGCCCCTCATTACTAAAACTGTCAACGCCATTACGGTAGAAATATTGAAAAGTTATGTTTATGCCAATGTGTCACAGTTTATTTTAAGTGTATATATATATATATATATATATATATATATATATATATATTATTTTATTTATTATTTTATATATATTTTTTTATTATTTTTTTATTATTATTTCCTTTTTTATAATTTTTAATTTATAATTTTTAATTTTATAATTTTATCTATTGTTTTTGCTTTCTCCGTTCTCCGACGTTTAGTGCCTAGCTCCTTTTTTACGCTAGTGCTGCTCTCTTCGGTTGACTCTTTATTTCTTCATTCACGCTCCGTTCTTCGACGTGAGGAGATCTCTCTCACTTCGTCCTCTCTTCTAGTCTACTCTCCTGATGACGAACAACAGTTCGAAATATTGAATTCTGTAAGTTTTCTTTGTATTCTCTTTTCTGTGTCGTGCTTTGTGTAATTTAAAGTTATATATATATATATATATAGACAATATCGTTCCTTATATGGATTATTTCTGTGTAATTTGACGTGTTCTCATCATGGTCTTAATTACACAGTGACCATGTAATTATGACCACTGTGTAATTAAGACCATGGTCTTAATTACCATATATATATGATCCTTCTTTATATATATATATATATATATATATATAAAAAGATTTCACATAAACACGTGAAACAACAATCAATGATCAAACCACAATAAGAAATGGGAAAACAAGACTAAGATCTTTCAACCGTAACAAGCGGTCTTCGTCAGAGTCAAAAACCCAACTGAAGTTTATAGATATATATATATATTGAATTAAACAACCACAATACAGAAATATATAATAAATACAATGCTCTAAGCCCTTTCCTTACAGCATCATCAGAGAGCTAAATGAACTAAACAAAAAATATAATATCAAGTTAACCTGGTTGATTGAAGTCTTCAGGATTGCTGGCATCCCTGTCTGAATTTAATATTCCTAAAATTGAAGAAGTCTTGATCTGCTTATTTATTTCTTTTATCAATATTTCATCCAGTTTTTAAAGTCCCGGACTATTGTTCATTAAATTTCCATAGAAGTTCTTCATGAGTGCACTTTCTATAATATTTCTCTTTCTTTCTGAAGATAGAATCAATAATCTAATAATTGTAACAAAAGGCCTTAGTGCATTGTATTTATTATATATTTGTTTATTTGGTTGTTTAATTCATATATTATATCAAGAGTTATTGTTGATTATTAATTTTATATATATATATTTAAAACTGTCTACGGCAGGAGTTGAAGTGACTGAGACCAAGTGTTTCTCACATGGTCAACTGTATGTTGCTTGCTCAAAATTCAGAGGTTCCATCCCTTTGTTCTTTCATGAATCTGAAGGACAGACAGCCAATTTGGTATATACAGAGGCATTTACTTATCACTGTACTAATAATGATATCTTCTACAATTCTATAATTTCTAATGATATTTTGGAATACCATGTATTATCTTCTATTTTGTTAAAAAATACCCGTTAATGACAGGCACGTTTGCTTGTGAAATATAAAATTAATGTTTTTATTTTGAAGGAGGAAACAAAAATAAAGTTGGTAACTGTATTTAGTATTAATTGAACAATGCTATTGTATCTTATCTCATAGAGTGTATCTAAATATAATTGGTAACCTACAGAAGCGGATTAGGTTTGCTTCAGAGGATTACCCAAGCTGGAGGACGATCTCTTTGTCATTGGGTGTGGCATGATTAGTCCATTCACACTAATAATGCCCCATCCCATCGCCGGGCTCGCTAACTCCGCTACCTCTTGAAACCAATCCTCGTCCTCGCACACCTCCTCTCACTCACTCCCTCTTCCTCTTTCCCTGGAAAACCAAATGCCATCGAATATAGTAATTAATCGTAGAGCACTTCAGCCTTTGTTTAAATTTTCCGTTGGCTGCGTCTTAACGATCTGTTTTAATTACGATCCACGTTTAAAGCAGCCTGGGTAATAAGTTTTACTAATCATTCTACGCTACTTTAAATTAATAAAACAAATATTAGGTTCTTTTAAGAAAGAATTACCACTAATCACTAACAGGAAAGCAATTATACGAAGTGGTATTCGAAACAAATCGGTAAAAACTTTCTCTAATTCAAACATTGCGCAATCACAATGCGCAAAAGTGTCATTGACTTATTTTGGGAAAAAATACAAAAAAATGTCTCCAAATATAAATGTTACTCATCTTAGAAAGTACAAACAGAGGGAAAACGATACCTTCATGTGTTGTGCTCTGACCCACCAAGTGGTAGAACTGTTCATCTTGTTGCTTGAACATGGAAACAGACTAAACACATTGCACTCTAGATTGCAGTTTTTAATAATAACTTAATGAGGTTTCCTTGATTATACTGGAGAATCAGCAGTAGCTTAAAACACCCGGACAACTCTGGGACATGCTATAGCCTATGAAGTGTTTTTTTGTGCCTTTATTGCCAATGAATTAGATTGCCAACACATTAGATCTTCATAAAAACTAATTATTCTAGCTAAATTATAAGCTCTAATGTATCTTAATTTTGCAGAAATGTTTAAAGAATTTGAATCCTGTTGAATAATTATACAAATGTGCATTTCTTCAAGTGAAACGACTACATTCCCTCCATACCTGTAATAATGCATTAGTTATGAAACTACAACAAGTGGTAACAAGAACTGTTTCAACGCTTTAAAGATGATTTTAAATTATCAAAATTTATTTTCAATAAAGACGTTATTAATATCCATCTTTAAAATGTATTTTCGGATGATGTTATGTATTTTATTAAAACTCATTTAATAAGGTGGAAGAGTGTTTACCTCTAGCTCGGTATCATTCAGTCAAAACACAACTTTTAGGCAACTGGCAGCAAAAAAACTTATCCTTTAGACTTTGAATCCCAGTATTGGTCGTGCAAAATTGCGACCAAAAGGAACTGAAGATATATGACTAAGCTTATGATGCTAATATAGGAAAATTTTATGTTGTTAATATTAAATCCGCTTTTCGTAATATAAAACAAAGAAAAAGTAATAATACTGAAGAGTAAGAAAGTCAAAAGGTTGCATATTTCGCTTTTATGGGCGACCATTTCTGAAACACTCGCAAGAATTAATAGCGAGGCAGACTGGAGATGCATCAGTTACAGGTATTCTCCATGAGTTATTCGGCTCGTTGGCTGAGGGCTCGTGTCCCAGGGTATTTGTTTCCTTTCCTTCTCTCCCCTATAAATATAAATATTATACAGCACCTTCCCCCACCCTTATAATGGCCCCTTCATATATCCCCGATGCCCTCACCAAATTCTTTCTAAGCCCCCAATGCCACTCCAACAAATTTCCACATATATCTAATTTATTTTACCTAAAAATATCTATTAAATTCGTAATGCTGTAAAACTGCATTTTACATATGACCTTCACTCGTATGTAATTCTTAACAAGTAAATTTTCTTTTTTTCACTTATTTTTTCCTATTAGATTTCTGAAGTAAATCATCTTCATTATTATTGCTATCTATTTATTTCAACCCATACTTATTTTAAATCCAATACAATAGTCGATATCTTATTTTCGTATAATTCATGCTCCTGCAAATGAAGAAGGTCATACATAGTACTGACCGTCAGCTTTAAAACTTTATTTGCGCTAGATTTGTGACTGATTTTGTTTACATAATCTTTTTACTTCATTTTGTTTTTATTCATTTATTTTTTTCTGTATTTAACTGCTCTTCTTTCTTTTACTTCTTTGTTTCCTCTTTTCACTTTTTGGTCAGAGTGTAGCTCTGCGCTGACGAGTACAGCCATTTATGATTGCTCCTGGTATTGAATTGTTGATTTGATTGGTGCAAGTCTGTTCGACTATTTTCTTATTCTTGAATAATTATTCTCATTTACAGTTTTATTTTGTTATTACTGATATCAATATAATTAGCAAGTTAGTTAGTGAATTATAATGACATACTGTGTAAGAGTAAATACTTGTTTCTAAACTTTAGTGGTCTGTTTACGATGGTATCTTTACATTGAAGGATTGTATGTACGTGTATATATATATATATAACTATATATTGAGTTGACATGTTTATCCCAGTGTGTAAGTGTGTAGAATATTTATTGTATGCTATTCACAAAGATCATATATATATAGTCGTTATCAGCCTCTGGAGCGATTCACTTCTTTTCCTGAAGACGAGGACATCGAAATATAGTAGTGAGTTCAGTGATTTCCTTTCTATGTGTTCTTTTTAAATTCTAGTTTATATATATATATATATATATATATAAGAACTTTAAATTTCACAAAACACGACACAGAAAAAAGATAAAGTGCACACTTACTAAATTCAATATTTTGAACTGTTGTTCGTCATCAGGAGAAGACCAGAAGAGAGCACGAAGTGAGGGAGATCTCCCCACTTCGAAGGATGGACCGCGAGTCATATATATATAGACTAAATTGACAAAAAGAACACACAGAAATGAAACAGAAACTCACCACTATATTTCGATGGCCTCGTCATTAGGAAGATAGAAAGGAGTCGCTCCGCAGGCAGACGACTCTGCTTATATATAAAGAGTACTCTAACTCTAAAAAGAAAGAAAATCGTATGACAAACGATGTATGAAACTAGAAGAAGTTTCAGCAAATAATGTTGAACTTTATTCCATCTTCAAGGAATGAGTAGAAGAGATGATCAAGTAAAAGTGATATCAGCTCTAATATTCTCCTAATGATAGCATACTGTTCAATATATTGGTTTGTTTTATTAAATTTTCTACTTTTTTATTTTTTAGAGTACATGCACATTCAGTGTACATTTATTGTGATTTTTATCTATTTGCATTTTGATTCGAATATTTCTTTAATTTGAAACTCTGGATGTTAATAAATAAAGGAAAGGCAAATCTGTATGCATTTAATAAGGTATTGTACATCTAATAGAGGACAAACGTCAGTGTACATAAAAGAAAACAAAAAAGGAAAATCTGCTTAATTGTGATTCATCAAGTTAGTTTTATTAGTGTTTGCATTTGGTAAACCTTTTAATGTTCTGTTGTATTTAGTTTAGGTTAGGTTGCAGTGGCGGTCAAACAAGAGATTACACGTAGGACGAACTCTTTGCGATAACATACAATAAATATTCTACACACTGGGATAAACATTTCAACTCAAATGTATTTAGAGTAGAGATCTTTAACGATTTATATTTGACTGACATCGCACCGAGTCGGCAACGATGGCTTAACGTCCTCTCCGAGGGACACTATTATGTTTGATATTAACCTGCAGTGGTAGTTCCAGAAGAGAACCCACATTGGCCATAAACTATGTTTATGTTTATAAGCTTGTGATACCACTGTAATCAATATTGCTTATATTATTTAATCTGTATATATAATACGCAATTATATTGCCTTTGTAATTCTACTGATACAATTAATTTGAAATTTTTATTTGAATTAATAATATACATACATCGTACATAATATACACTATACATCAGTTTAGTAATGGAGGTTAGTAGGAGCAGGAGGGTTGAGTTGGTAAATATTTCTGAAGAATTGAGATGTTTTAGAAGGTTTGCAAGTTACATTTTTTGTTACGATATGGGAGCCTTGAAGGGGCAAATTTCAGTTGGCCAAATAAACGGGAGCTATTTGAAATGAGTTTTTTTTTTCTGAAAATGTTTGCGGTGTGTATGCAGAGGTGAGGTGACGATTTGCCGAGACCTAAGTAAATAGGCACGCAGAGTTCCAGCCTGATCGACCTGCCTCATTTCATACAGCTCTCGAATTAAACCTCTCTCACAACTATTTACTTTGTTTTTTTCCTCATTGCACCTAAATTTTACCTTTCGCAAGAACTAGCATTATTCATTCACTTTATCACAAAGTCATAGACACGACATGGTTGTAAACCAAAGAAATGCATTTATTTATCTATTCACATTTTGATTCAAACTTTTCTTTAATTTGAAACTCTGTGTTTTATTAAGGTGTTCTACATCTAATAGAAGACATATGCCAGTATATATCAAAATTAAGCTTTTCAAGTTTATGTTAGTATATTATTTGTTGGTTATTCATTTTGTATTTTCTACTTTGCGATTTTTCTGAGTTAGTCTTACTTTATGTTTTTTTCTCTCCTCCTTTTCAACCAGACAATAGCATTTATATTTTGCTGTGTGTCACTTTGCAGTCTCTTTGTAATGTGCTTGAACTTTCTCTTTCTCTTTCTTTTTTACGATGACAATTTGAGACTGTATGCTTCTACCATATATTTCATCCTCTTGTTTAAATATTATATATAACTATATATGTAGATATATACTCAAAATAAAAACTATAATACAAATGTAATTTAACTTACAAATAAAACATAAAAAACTTTAAAACTAACTGTAATTTGCTTTTAAAGTCGGCTTTAAGAGTTTGAATTAAATTTAGAAGACACTCCGATTCCTGATAAACAAAATTAATTATAAATATATATACTTTAACACAGAGAAAAGAACACAGAAAGACACTACAGAACTCACTTCGATATTTCGACATCCGTCGTCATCGGGAAGAAGTGCGAAGTACTCGCGTTGAGAAGCAAACTGCTACGCATATATATATATATATATATATAAACACTATTTTTCTTTCTTTTCGAGGTTTGGTCTAGCTTCAATGATGCAACATCTTTAAGCCGACGTGTCGTCTATATTTGTAGACATATTCAGGGCTACATCAATACAAACTCTGTATTAATGTAGCGCTGAAAATGTCTAAAAATATAGACGAAACGTCGGCTTAAAGATATATATATATATATATATATATATATATATATATATATATATATATATAATATGATCAAACCACAATAAGAAATGGGAAAACTTACTGGATCGATATTTCGAACTGAAGTTCGGCGTCAGGGAGAGAGTAGAAGGGAAGAGGAAGAGGTACGTGCGTTCACTTGTACCGGCAGAGAGCGACTGATTTTTTTTTTCATTTATATATATGTTCAAACCACAAAAATAAAAGGGAAAAATACTAATATCTTAATGTTGATATATATAAATAAAATTAAAGTTTATCAACATTCGGTCAGTTTGATAAAACTTTGATATTATTTCTATTTCACGGTCGATACTTTTATCAATATTTATATATTTGGGATAATATATATATATATATATATAAAACTTTGAGGAAGATGTATATTTTGGAACAACACATTTGGTGAAGATTAGAGAGAAGGCGGGATAGGGAAACAGATTGAAGGGGTTTGTGAGAAGGCATCTTGAGGAGTGCATTGAGCGACCGTGATCCTGTTAAAGGGGGTTTCAACTAAAGCTCGTGGATGTGGCAGGAATTGGAAATGTCATGTGTCTTAAAGGCAGCCGACAAACCAGGTGCGTGCCGACAATATTGGCTTTCAAGGGAGCGAATGCTAAGCTTTCCTCTGGGGAGCTGTAGAACCAGCCTGTTTGCATTGCAACATTCCTCAACAAACCTTAATTAATCCCAAACTTATCGCGTTTTATGCAAAAATTTAGTTAACATACTCATTAAACTCAAGGTACATCTATTGAATGCTGCTGGTTTCTTAAACTATAAACTATCAGCTTATCTCACTTTTTGTACTTTATTTATCAATAATTTTTAGAGTTTTATAAATGAAACAGGAAAAAAACTATTTTGTCACTTAAAATTGTTTATAAAAATTAAATTAAATAGAAGCTAATTTAAGTCTCTGTCTTTACGAGTTCTAAAACTTTTTGTATTTTTAAAATGTGAGTAAGATATTTTTTAATGTATAATTACATAGAAGACATTCTAGTATATAAGTAAGTAGTTATGCTGTTTTACTATTAACTTATATTTTACCATTAAGTTTAAAAGAAATCAGTTACAATATTTTTGAAATATATCATTGAAAGTTTAAATTAGGATTTGATATTAAACTTTTTATTCACGGTTTAGGTTTTGCTAAATGATTTAACAATTTATTTTCAAAAATGCTTTTTAAATTCCCGTGTCTAGTGACACATTTCTTAAGAGTTAAGAACAGTGTTCTTTTCCTGATTTATTAACACTCTAAAATGAATTGATGAGTTTAAATATACAGAAAGAGTTTTCTGGAATCCCTAACTTTGTTAGAATCATCTGCCTTTATAAGGGACCATAAGCAAACCAAACAAATATCTCTTAAATATCATAGTAATGAGTTCTTTCAAGTTCAAAACTGCAAAAGATTGGTTATGCAACAAAATAGTAATATATTTCATATGGAATGGTGATAATGGAATGGTGTTCTGTCACTATTTTATAATATGTAGATGGTCAGGTTAGTGTGGGAGGTTTCAGTTAGAAAACAATAAAGGTTATGATGCTCTCCTTATGTTGTGTTACACCCAATTTAGGATTCAAGATTCACTGTTAGGAGAGAACTCAAGTTTGTAGCATACTATACTTTTTTCATGTAATAGGAAAATTTTAGTGTATGACGTCATCATTCTCAAGCCTAAATGTTTCACACACTTAAATAAAATTGAATTTGACAAATTTAGAACTTACGCAAAGTCCTTTATGTTCTGTGTTTTCGTTATATCAGTAGCCAACTAAACCTACTAATCGTTCACATTCGTTCCGATTATATTTCATTTCGCTTACTAATAATTAAACCAGCAAATCATCAGAATTTTCAGAGTGATAAACTGCTGCAAAAAAATCTAAAACTGAAGAAAACAGAAGGTTCAAATGCCATTAGTACTGAAATCCTTTAGAAAATGTTTTTATTTTAATATTATTATAAACTTCCTACATACCTAGTAAATTCTTCATGAAATTTTATTATTTTTATTTTATTGATTTAGAATAAAATTTATCTGAAATAGAATTTCAGAGGCGTTTTAAGTGTGTTGGTGATTAATTATAAAATAGTTAATAACATTATTTACACATGGTAGTCTTAATTTTACCCTAAAACGCCACTCACTCTTAGTTGGTGAATGAGTAAAAGATTCCATCACTCATAACAAATGTACTCGACTATGTCACCTTAATACTACCAGAAGGAGGTTATATAACCTATAACATCTTGCGTCCAACACATCATTAAGTAATCACTAATCAATTAAATATTTAATTTTAAATAGACGTAAGTTAAGATGTAACTTAAGTAGTAGAAAACTTGGACATTATTTTTTTAAAAAAAAGTACTTTGTTTTTTTAATAAAGACATGATAAAATTATGATTTTAATATTATTGACTAAATTCCATTGAAACATCGTATCCATCTGAAGAAATTGGTCTCTTACAGTGATTCTGGTCGATCTTTCTCAATGTTCCTGTAAGAGCTTCTCTGCCAATGGCTTTGAGTGCTTCATCAATTATAGTCATAGAGGGCCTCATTAGACGGGTGTCTATGTAGACCAAGTCTATGTCACGTCCTGAAACATTATCCTTGAGTTCAATAAAAATATTCAAAGAATTGACAATTTTTTTGAATAGTTTGGCCTCCATAGAAGCCTCTTTGACTGACTTTGTCAGCCCCTTAACTCTCTTGAAAAAAAAAAAAAAAAGAAAGGATTTTCTTCTAGGCTAAGAGCGTTCTAGGGGGCTTGCAGAGTGAAATCCTTACAATCCCTGCGACGGGATTAGTCGCAGGATCTGTAACTGTTTGTGATAATTGAAGGAGAGTCTGTGCTTGTTGGTATGAAACGGTCGTGGATGTGGGAACGGTTGTTGATGGAAGCTTTATGACAGTTCATATGGAAAAACTAAACATGGTAGACGCTTCACTTCCGTAAAACTAATCACCTTTGGTGCACTCCAAACAGCACCACAGTATTTAGAGGCAAATATTTATATAACGATTTCACATAAACACGTGAAATAACAATCAATGATCAAACCACAATATGAAATGGGAAAACAAGACTAAGATCTTTCAACAGTAACAAGCGGTCTTCGTCAGAGTTGGGTTTTTGAATCTGACGAAGGCCGCTTGTTACTGTTGAAATATTTTAGTCTTGTTTTCCCATTTCTTATTGTGGTTTGATCATAGATTGTTATTTCACGTCTTTATGTGAAATCTTTATATATATATATATATATATATATATATATAAATATATATTAGTATTTGCTTGTGTTCGGAGATTCTCACATCGTTCTCCCTTATAACGACTCAGTCAAATACAGTAGTGAGTTTTTGTGATTTTATGAATGCCTCGACATACTTTTGATCCATATATTTATTAATACTACATTTATAATATCTATATACATTATAACGAATGTATACAAATATAAACACATAAATAACTCACTTCTATATATTGACAATTGTCGTCATCAGGACTTGAAGAGTCACACTTAGAGGCAGTGCAGTAACTGGAGTCCAACCTCACGACCTTTGCACATTCAACGATATCACCACCACCAAGAGGGAAAATTATTATATATATATAACGTACTCATATTTATTAATGTAGAAAAAGTAATGTGCTAAGGAGAAAAAACAATAACTATAATCATAAATTCACGTTAGTTGAAGTTTACTTAGCCAGTATTGTAAAAAAAATAAAAGCAAAAATAATAACAATGGAAACCTGAAAGTTATGATATGCATATACCACAGTGAAATATAATGTAGAAATTATTTTTGGAAAAGCAACAATTGTGTTGCTTTTATCATGTGTTTAAGCAACAATCATGAATCTGTTAAATATCTTTGAAATGGCCATACTTACTTATGTTGTCGTTGTCACTACAAACATAGCGCACCCTAAAGTCGTCCGTGAGAGCCAGGGTGTAGTAATAAACCGATCCCATCCCGAGACCTAGAAAGAGACAAGAAGGATGCTTAGAATAACTTAAATAAAATTTGTGCATCCTTTCCTAAGTTAAGATTTGGCAATGATAACTTACAATAAAAATCGTGATGTATAAATCATGGTTTTGAATTTTAAAACTGAGCTCGACTTTTTCATCTGTAATCTGTTAAAATAATAACACTAAGACACATATTCTGTTAATACTTTCACAGATTTTACCAGCCAAAAGATCAAAGTACCACTCCTGAATTTGGTACTATGATTTTTAAGTTATGTATGAAAGTCATGAGTTTATTCTGAAAATTTGATATACATATATGTAAATTATGTAGTTCAATAAAACAGATTCGCAAATTTTACTACCTGTATGTGTGTGTGTGTGTGTGTGTGTGTGTGTGCAGAACATCCCAACAAAACAAGACTTGTAATAGTCATATTTAATGTACTGTCAAACCTGAGACAGATCACTGAGCATTTATATATATTGGGTCTCCAACCGCCGCTTCACAAGCGACCTTGTCGCTATTGGTGTGCCTATCTCAACTCTCCTGATGACGGTTCAACCGAAAATTAGAGACAGTAAATCTGTTTGTTCCTTAGTTCTGTGTTTGTGATTCATCGTGAACATTTGTTGTCCTTTTGGATCGTTTTCCTGTTTACAATATATATATATATATATATATATATATATATATATATAATATATCAATGATCAAACCACAATAAGAAATGGGAAAACAAGACTAAGATCTTTCAACCGTAACAAGCGGTCTTCGTCAGAGTCAAAAACCCAGTTGGGAAAACACAGAATAGGAAAGGAATATTATTTTTATATATATATCTGAAATTGCTAAAATAATATATTTATTATAAATATAGTTTAAAACAGATATAGCACATAACAAATATAATAAACCTATGTTAAAAACTTGTTTTATCAATTGTTATTTCTTTTTGATGATTAAAGGTTATCTTGAAGGTGTTAACTCAATTAAGATGATTGAAGTCAAACAAATGGACAGAATGATATCAACAACGTATTGTTAGAGTGGGTTCTTTGGATATATTGGATGGGTGTTCAAATTGATAACAATGAAACCATTCTAACATGTTTGAAGCGAACAGTCCAATTTATCTTAATAAGTAATGGCCTTCAATAAGACAGCTGGAGAAACTATGTGCAAACACTTATTACATATTACATGTAATATGTAATACATATATTACATGTAATTTACTCATTGTAAATGAAAAAAAGTTTTACAGCTATGGCTATGATTTCATGACATACCTATACTTATCATATACTTTTAGGAAGTAGTCACTAACGTAATTACTATAATATTCTCTAGTTTTGGTTAATAACAATAATAATGATTTAGCAAAGGTTTAATACAGGTTTACTGTTCCCTTTGATGAAGTAATACTCGTATTTTAATTAGAAATAGTACTTTGTTTATTTAGGTAGTATTTTTAAGTGATTAAGTTGATTAAAAAAATGGTAAAAACCTTATTCAGGTTAAATAATAACTGTGGTTAATAAGTATGATGGCTGTTTTGGAGCAGCAATAATTAGACATATGTGGATTTAATGTGAATATAAAGGGAAGAATAGGAGAGGTAGAATGGGGCTTTTACTGACTGTCTCTAAGTGACTAGCTGAGGTAATGTTGTCCCTAGATTTGTGGCAAACTGAAAGGCTGAACACACCGAAATAACAATTAGAAAGAAAAAAATAATTAACAAGATGATAGAAAATTGATTTAATCAGTAATTATGAATCCAAAAGAAAAATCATAGATGACATATAAGTAAAAATTTAAAATTAATTAATGATTATTTGATTTTGACGGTTTGGTAAGTACTGAGAGAGGTTGCAGGTTGACGTCCACTTAATAGGAAAAGGGCAAATAATCGAAACGCCATGTCTGAACTTGCTTCAATGAGTCTTTACTCTTTCCAGTCACATTCTGTCCAGGGTGTATCCGAATAACACAGTCCAGGTTCCAGTGCAGTGGTGGCTGTCTTCTTATACAAGAACGGTGGTTCCGATAGCAATATTAGTGCCTGAATACTTCCACTTGGAATGCCTTCTAAGAGTGTTGAAGTATTCAGTAGACTAACTTTTCCAAAATTATTTCTGGATTCCCTACACTGGCTGCCATCTTGTGTAGCAGCTAATGTTGAGTCTAAAATATTGCGTTCATTACTAGAGGTCAAAGGTTCAACCACAACTAAATGAGCACGATTGAGAGGGTCCGAATCATTAGGGCTATAGGAATAGACTGCTAAGGGTCTGACATTAACACAGCCTTCGATTTCTGAAATTAGTACTATAAATTTCTCAAACAATAAGACATTTGTTTTCATAAATCTATTTAAATGCAATTTTACAGATTTAACACCAACTTTTCAAAGGCCCCTAATATTGGGATACGTAGTTGTCATAAAGTGTCATTTCCTTAATTTAGGTAATAAAAAGTGTTCAAATAAGCTATATAAGAGTCCCTTCAATTTGGTTAACCCAAATTACCCTCTGGGCGTAAGACTAGAACGCAATCAGAATTGATGTTGTTGTCAAATTAGACAACACTTTCATATCTATGACTTCCTTTTCGAAGCAAACTATAGGTAACACGTTGGCGTTATCTGTTGAATTGCCTCTCAAGATTTCATGAAAGATGGTCCGAAAAAGTCAGGTTCACAGTTGATTAATTATCACCTTGGATGCAAGCTAGTTGATAACAAATCACCCAACAATAGAGTAGTATGCGTGGAGCAAGGGCATAAACATGATAATTATCAGATTTATCAAAGATTTTCTATTGAGCTGCCAGTAACTTTACCTGGATGCTACTAACGATTGTAATCCTGTAGGATGCAAAGGAAAATGTTTGTAAGATAAGATTAGTTCTGTTAAATAAGAATTTGAGGGTAACATTATAAGATACTTAATCTTTAACAGTAGCTGAGCATATGTTAATCTACTTCCACAAGAATTAGGCCAATTCTATCTATGGTTGGATCAAGACTGCAAGCTCGCTACTCCGGCGAGCAGTATTTGCTTGATTTCAATGCATTTAATGCATTACTAACATATTTAGTTTGTTCAAGTTTCAACAGTCTATTCCTTGGTTCATTCATATCTTGCATTCAACAATGGTTTAATCTATTGAGCAAAAGTCTCAAAAATCAAAAGAGTTATGAACGTCAACTTTTGTATATGCGTTACTGTCACAATTGCCACAAACTGTAAGCTCAGTTCAAATACTGCATATTACTAGAAGAAACTTTATCCACAAAAAATTAGTTTTGAAATATTTAATAGTAATTTGTGGACATAATTTGGAATAAATTACCGTCCTTCTCGCATTAAGTTGAAATTTTGTATTTATGAAATTTAGTTGATATTAGGCTTTTCTATTTTTTACCAATTACGAATCCGAAATTTTTTTCGTAATGTGAATAAATTACTGTTCTTAAATTATTCTGTAATGTTCTTAATTATAAGAAGATTATAGAATAATTGAGTAAGTCATTTTTGTGTTATCCCTTAGTTTCATAAGTTTTTCCTTTCCTCGTCCCAATAATGTTCCTAGGCTTTTTCTTCTTTCTATGAAACACACGAGTGACTCTACGGTTGGTTAAGCAGGGCTTGGTCTTTCTGCTTTTCCCTGCTTAAACGACAGTTTATTCCAACAGAGACTATAATTGCGTATCGTTCAGTTATTTTGGTATTCACATTTTTTAAACTTATTTTTTAGCGTTCACTAAAAAATAAGTGGTTTGATCATTTATATATATATATATAATATATATATATATGTATATATATATATAATATTTGATTTTATTGACTATATTTTTTTTATATATATTTATATACATCTCAGTATTAAAAAAAGGAAAACATAAACAAACCCATACAAGACTCACTTCTATATTTCGACTACTGTCATTATCAGGTAGTCGAATATACTCGTAGCAGTGAGTCTTGTATGGCTTTGTTTATGTTTTTCTCTTTTTGTTATTGTGCTAGTAACCCTGTTGGGCCTTTTAATTATATATATATATATATATAAAATTTCACATAAACATGTGAAATAACAATCAATGATCAAACCACAATAAGAAATGGGAAAACAAGACTAAGATCTTTCAACCGTAACAAGCGGTCTTCGTCAGAGTCAAAAACCCAACTGAGTCAGTTGGGTTTTTGACTTTGACGAAGACCGCTTGTTACGGTTGAAAGATCTTAGTCTTGTTTTCCCATTTCTTATTGTGGTTTGATCATTTATATATATATATATATATATATATAATATATATATTATATATATATATATATATATATATATATATATAATATTTGATTTTATTGACTATATAATATATATTCAAATAAAATCAATTTCAGTATAAGTTCTATAGCACATTGATAGGGAAGTAGTTGTAGCATTAACTTATATTATCACAGGCTTTATAGAGCAATGAAATTAAACCTGACTAAATGCTCCTGCTTACAAAGTGAAGCCGTGAATTTGATTTGAGGTTGCCAATAATAATTTTTGTAAAATATGAATAAACTGCTTTTATTAATGTTAAATTATGAAGACAATTGGATAAAGATGAAAATAATGATCAAATATATATAAATTAGTATTTTTTTAAGCCGCTAAAGAAGGACTTGTTTGGAAGTGAAAAGAGAAGAGAGGCTTTGTCTGAGGCAGGCAGAGTCGACAAATCTAAGCTGGGAGGACGTCCACTGAGTGGAAAGAAGCGTCGGCCGATTGTTGTGCATCAAGACTTGATTAATGCACTAGCCTGTCACCCACTTCCAGCCTTTCTTCCAACAAATCCCCAACCCTCGATATCTATATTAAACGGCACAACAAGACCCTCTGCTCGCCAATTAGTTCCCTAATAAGGTTATTACTCCTCCGCCTTAGTCAACCTGCAGCCTCTCAAATACAACTCCTATAAATCATCTTCAACCTTATTAAATCCTTCCAATCCTCTCTTGAAATTCCATTTGCCAAGAGAAAACAGTTTACTCATACTAAAGCCATTATTCCAGCAAGTCACACAGCTTCTGTTATTTCAAATTAACTTACCTCCAAACCTAGTGACATTCAGGTGAAAACCAATGTTTAGATTAAAATTAACCATTGATGTTAACAAAACAATCTTTGCGAAATACAACTAAATTTATAATTAAATATATTTCTCACATATAATATCAACATTGAATAAACAGTAAATATGAGTTCCTGGACCCAGTATGGTAATCCTAGTGGTGTTGCTGTGACTTGGACTAGAAACTGACCCACTTCTGTCACTGTAGTCCTCTTCTTTTTGTACCTGCACACCCTTCTTCTGAACCAAGTACCCTCTAGTAATTCATTTGGTATATTAATTGTATACATAATACAAATGTTTGCACTATATATAACTTTCTTTATTATATATAAAATTAAGTACAACAGCAACTTGAAGGCAGAGCAGAAAAAAGAATGTGAATTCTCCTAGAATTCTCCTGTATATAACTTTTTCATGTTATATATATATATACAGAGAGAAATCACAATAAATAAACACGTGATGAAATCAATGAAGTTTAAACCACAATGGAAAAAAGGAAAAAAATAAAAACAAATGCATAGAGAGCAAAGTGTTTGCTCTCTGATGACATAAAGTGAAAGGCCTCAGAGCATTTGTTTCTATTTTTTTCGTTTTTTTCATTGTGGTTTCAACTTTCCATATATATATATATATATATATATATATATATATATAACAGATTCAATAATATATCGACCGTTTGATAGAATAGGTGTGTTCTCTAATCGGGGTTCGGTCAATTTTCCAGGATAAAAAATCAAACTCTCGTTGGCAACGAGAGTCCCCTATTAGAGAGGTCCCCTATTAGAGAACACACCTATATATATATATATATCAAAATGCAATATGAAATGGTGAAAAAAGACTAAGATCTTTCGACCGTAACAAGCGGTCTTCGTCAGAGTCAAAAACCCAACTGTGTTAGTCTTTTTTACCCATTTCATATTGTGGTTTAATCATTGATTGTTATTTCACATGTTTATCTAAAATCTTTATATATATATATATATATATTTTTAAAAAAATACAAAGAACAATAATAATTCGGCATATGTAGAAATAAAAAAAAAATAAAGAGAACTAAGGCTTAAAGTCTTAATTATTATCAGGAAAAGAAAGAGAGCGCACAGATAGAAATACGGTAGTAAACCAACAGGGAATATTGTAAACACGCACGCCAGGTTCTATAGTTGGTAGGAGAGAGTGAAAAATAAATAGAATACAAGTAAAGAAGAAAAAGAAATATATAAAGTAAAGAAAATGAGAAAGTGGAAAAAGAAACGAGAAACAAAGAGCCAAGAAGGTGACAAAACAGGAAGGCCACAGTACGAATGAAATGAAAATAAAATACAATAATGAATAAATTGGTGATCAATAAAAAATTATATAAATCACGAAAATAAACCGTGTTTAAAAATTTATGAAAATGTGAAAAAATATGAAAATACTAGAAAAAATGTAAATTGCTTTGCAGATGAGTTCAAGTAAAAGAACAAAATTATTAATAATGATATAGAGTCAATAAATATAAGAAGACATCTAATATAAAAAATTAAATACATTGTATTGAAATAATGAATACAATATTGTTGTAAGTTTAGACTAGGTGCGTTGTTCGATATTACGACGAAATTGGAGCTTCCTGAGAGCTTAGGGAATAACATTTTTGTATGACATCTCTTGAATACTCAGAAGATTTGTAACAGGACATACGGGCTGCTGCACCGCTTGTGGCCCTCAATAGTATTTGTAAAACTGTGTTTTCATAACCCCAACATTTACTTATGACTTGTTACACAGTACACCAAGCATACACCATAATGATTTCTGTTTTGTAAATACTCGATTATAAGTGTTGCGGTACTAAAAAAGTAACGCTTAAGACAACATAGTGCACATCTTATAACTACATACCACTAAAATTGTTTTGCTCTACTGTTAAATTGGTTATAGCAGGAAATATTTAATAATTAAATAACATCTATAAAATAATACAATATTCCCGAAGGTAATTACTCAATAGTTTATTCTTGATAATATATGCATTATCATTTCAGCCTTTACAAAAAACATAAAGAGACAAAAGAGGGAGTAAAGCAGAGTTAGCTTAATTTGGGAATTTAATGATGCATGTAGAACAATGGTTTACTATAAATGTTATTCAGCTGCTTTATTACAATGATATGGCTTTAAAATGACCTTTCCTAGACCATTGCATTCTGGGGTGTCCAAGCAGGTAGACCTGAACAACAGTTATCACAAATACATATCCCAGTTCTTTGAATATCGATTGGTACTGCAAAGGCATGTATAGTATCAGCGCACAGTTTGGCTGCATTAGCTTTATACGCAATATTGCTCCTTGTTCCTCATTTGACTTCTCATTTGTTTGTTCCATACTGCACTCTGCTTTTTTTTTTAATAATACTGACTAAGTAGTCAATACCTAATATGCTTTAAAGCGGATTGAGAAATGTGACTAGAAATTAAAATAACACCAACAGTGAGATGAAAGAAAAAACGATTAAAATATTAATGCATATGTAATCCGGTCTCTTGTGTAATTCAATAGGTGCTTGAAAACACTTTAGCATATTCTTAAACAATAATTCCTGTCAATTGAAAGAAAATATAAATTCCTTGTACATAGAAAATATATTTTTCTTTGATGCTACAAAATTTAGCCGGTCTTACGGTAACAAACTAATATACATTTCTTATACAATTTTAACCAATCTGTTATGTTTTGGAAGGCTTACTGCATTAGTGAAATAGACGTAGTTGATGTTATGTCTGGTGTATACGGCGGGTATATTGTTGTATTGTAGTACTTCTAACAATTCTTATATATATTGCGAGAAACAACCCGGCCATGAATCATGGTATATTCAAAACATTTCCACCCAATAAAAGGCTTAAACGGGTTTGTATAGGTTTGTAGTTAATTCATTACCAAGTAGTGAATTTGCAAAATTACAACGTAATATATAATTATTTGTTCGACATTTTCAAGTGAGAAGTACAAAGTTTTTGGTATTTTATATCTTAGTAATCATCTTTAAACCATGAGAACCATTATTTGCAACACGTTATAATATATGAAGCATTGCACTCATATGTTTCAGTTAAACAAAACCACGATTCTTGTTTTTGTTTAATAACCATGATAATCACAGGATGTCATTATACTGCAGTCGTATTTCTGAATTAAACTTTAACTTATAAATAATAAACCTTGTTTAATTTTTTCGGTATTACTTTTTTTAAAAATATTTTCATTTAAATAATAACTATAACATTTATTTAAAATCTATTTGTTTAATAGAACTTATTTCTAACTCCGTTGAGGTTATTGATTTTGGATTGATGGAAACTTCGTAAAGCTAGCCTGCAAGTTAAGTGCAACTGAAATCGTAAGCTCCGAGTTTGCAATTTAATTGATTCATTATTTGCATCAATGTTAGTTGTGATTTGATTATTTTTATAAACATTTAGTGGTTAAAACAGTTCCTTTAATGGATATTATCAAATTATGTTTTTCTAAAATTAAGTGGGGTCAACTTTTAATCTTATTAATTTTATTTAACATCACATAAATATCTGATTGTGTCATTAAATTTCTACTTCAGGCCCTCTTTATTTGACTGCAGAATACGTTGTGAAATCTTTATATTTATTTGTCAGCTTGAAAAAGTACCTTTACTCTCCACTCATAGTAATTATAAACTTAAAGGAAAAAGTATCGGTTTTGAGATTCTGATGACGTTTAAAACATTTTGATATAAAACAACAGTAAAAGTTTGGCAAATCTTAATGAATACTTACACATTTTTAGTTCTTATTAGGAAAACAAGTCTTCTATTTTTTTTTATTATTATTGAATCATAAGAAATGTTCATATATCACTTTGAAGATAACCAGAGAATGGTTCCAACATGTCGCAGATACCACCACCAGGTCAACAGTGCAGAACTTTCTACCTTCAACCAGCAAACAATAGCAGTAACAACAATCGACTGAAGAGGAAACGTAAACAGAACAAACAGAAGAGGAAACATAATGAAACCAATAACTCGAAGGGGTCTCTATGTGAACAAGTTGGAGTCGAGTGTCAACATCATTTAATCAAGAGGGACTGTGCAACCTCTACACCCGTTGAGATGAAGACAAAGGCTACTTTTCCTAGAAGACAAACGAGAGTATGAATTAAAATAAAATCAACATCCGTAGCAGACAATAGAGAAAACCTACACCCAACCACCTCAAAAAACAAAAATAGAAAGGGAACAGGAGTTTATTGCAAAGTGAGGCTCATGTTTTCTGCCAATAATCCTGTATCACAGAGGGACTGTATAATCTCTATACCCATTGGCGGAATAACGGATGCTTCGCTGGGCAGCGGGTAACTGGGATCGCACGCATGGACCTAAAAAATCTACTTTCCTATTGGTCACCATTGTAACGAATCACATTACTTTGGGTATATGTGAACAGTTTAAGGAATTTCCGACAAATATGTAATCCTAAAATTATATTCCAAAAGTTCTATCTCTTCTTTCTGAGATGTAATTGTATTGGAATACTTCATGGGTTGTATCGCATTGTGAACTGTGAACGTGATCTGCTTTTACATCACTTCCCTCTTTGAAAACTCGTTAAAGTTCAAACCCTCACTTCCTGTACATCTTCATACTCTAAATAGGTATATCTCTTTGCCATTCCATGTTTACTTTACCATAAGTAAAATATAGTGATCATGGAAAAATTCGAACTCGATATTTTGACAGATGTAAATGTCTTGAGGATCCTAAAGTCGTTTTACGACGTTTTTTCGATGATTTCCGTTGATGTATCGGAGGGTGAATATCCAAAAATTTATGTGGACGCTACGGTTCACAATCTTTGATGGATCTAATTTACATTTTACACAAAATTGACCTCATTGTGTACATGTTGCTAAAATTTGTTTTTAGTTATGTTTTTTTATCCTAAACTACTTACTGAAGAATCTTAAAATTTTGGAATTATCACGGATGCAACAAAAGAAATGTCTAAAAAAATCTTCAAATTTTTAAAACAGTTGGAAATATATATATTTTTTTTAATAAAATGTAAACATTTTGACTTATGATTCAATCTGAAAGCTTCTGAGGACGATCCACGCGATAAAGGCTTTAAAACTTTTATAGCTTGTATCCTATAACTAGTTTTTGTAACTTATTTGAAGTCCACTTATTTACATTAAATTAGAAATTTTATATTTGAATTGAAAGAAATGAAATTAATATATTGTAGTTTAATGATAAAATCTGAAGTGATTTACTGGTTGCAAAAATAATGAAATTCTCACATGTATAAATTTACGCCATCATACATAACAAAATGCTCTAATCACTCTGTATGTACTCCCGTGAACAAAACATAATATTAGATATAGACTTTCTTCTGTTAATCATTCATATTATCTTTGAGTTATATTGACGTATGAGGGATTGAATCTTTCTTTCTATATTACAAAACGGATACTAATTTTAATTTTTTAATTAATTCTTTAGTGAATCGATTAACTGACATTTTTTCTTAAGTTTTTGTGACATTTTTCAGGTGAAACAGGAATATTTTGAAGTCTCTAAGGGAAAACTTTGGCTTAAATATTCACTGTAGAAGAAGGTCAGATAAAGGACATTAAATGTAACAGATTTATATTCCACTGGCTATAAGAACAAAAGTCTTGTTCTCCCGTAAGAGATTATTTCATAACACGTGTATGATGATCTAGGTATCGTGTATGTTGATAACTAAATCAATCACTATCTGTACAACCTCCAGAAATGGTAGACTAATAAACATCACCCATTTAGACATTTATGGCATGTCTAAATGGGACATCATATATTATACCCACAGCAAGCTTGATATTATGTTTATAGTAAAGTTCAGTGTAGGCCAATACAGATTTTTTTATTTATTCTTTTTTCATTCTATAAAATTATTCATGGAATTAAACTTATTTGGAAAAATAGTTTTGTAATATTATATATTTCTTGACTTTTTCTTAGTTTTACTTGCATAGCTTTTATTTATTAGTAATGCAATTATTAATTGTTTTATAATTATACATTACTTGAAAGAGGAGGAGAATTTTGTGGTTTTTTAAAAATTAGAGCATAACTTATCTACAGAAAAAACTAAAGAAATAATTCGAAACCTGTCATGCACTATTGAGTAGTCTTCTCTCGAGTAAGTAGCGTATTTGAATTTATATCTTATACCTGATAGAAAAAGAAACTATCTTTATTTAAACTTAGGTTCATTATTAAGTCCTAGAAATATTCTGACTAATAAAACTAGCTTTCTCCTTATAAACATTTTGTTGATTAAGTTATTTATTTGAGTATACTTTGAATTTAATGTCCACCTTGTGTATAATATTGTACAACATCTAAATTCAAACAGCAAAATGCTTAGAGTAATAATTAATACGTTCCTGAGTGATAGAATACAAGGTTAGTGAGGGAGATTTAGTTACACAGAGAAGAAAATTTCAAAAACAAATGAGAAACGAGGGGAACTTTTACATTAACAATCGAGGGGAGAAGGCAGTCCTTTCAGATGGATCTACTTAAATGTAATTTATGTCTCCACTTTATTCACCTCTACTTTATTACTAATAATTCTATATAACTCTGAAATTTTGATTTTAATATTGTTATTAGTTTATATTTATTCCAATTATTTAAGAAGTTGAAAGCATTCTAAATGATTAAATAATAAATAAATGGAACAGAATATAATTCAGAATCACTAACTTAGTGTACAACTTGGGAAGAACTGTACAGCATTAAATACATTTTGAACTGTTTTGTACAATTTTCATAATTTTCTGTCTTTTGTGCTTTACAAAAATTTGAAAGTTTAGTTCATTTTAATCATTTCCATTCAATGTAATCCAACGAGACATTACCGGTGGCACCAACAGCTTAAGCCCTACTCTGTCCTGGTGTTCAAGCAGACAATATAGTTGATAGCCTGTGGATTTCTGCTTTGGAGTGATGTCTTTGCTGAATATATTAATAATATAATCCATGACCCATTACAAATAGCTTGAAATGGTGGTTTTGCTGCAGTGAAACTTATAATAACTTATTTGTGGAGTGGTGCTCTGGAGTTATGAGTTTAGAAAATAGAATTTTGATGAGACATAAGAAATGCTAAGCACTTTTTCAATATAATGAGGCTGATGTACAGAAAACTTAAATTAACTGTTTGTAGTGAAGAAAAAAATTTAGTACTCTTGGACTGCCATAGTAGGTAGTGGCGTATTTAGTTTACTCAAAGTAAGGAAACTTTCTGGAAGTTAGGTTTTCTGGCGTGGGAAAAGACGAAGACCCGATGGAGTAATCCATAACAATCCTGATTCCAGCATATTTCCTGAGAGAACTATAAGAACTGGTCTTGATTACCTCCATGAAAGTATTTATACGGCATTGGAGTAGCTTCATCTATGTCACTTACCTTGAATGTTTGAATATCTTCATATCTCTTGCAGATATTTCAGAAATTTTCAATGTGGACAACCTCATTTGGTGTATAATGTCAGTAGTATATTAGGCCGAACTAATATTTGGCTTACTTGAAAGAAAAAATAATATTAATTTAGTACCAGACTGTTGAAGAACTGTATAGTAAGAAACTATTTTCATTTTATGGACGCAATAAAAATGTAATCCTCAGTAGATTAAATTTTAGATTGCAAAGCTTGAACAAAAATTTATTTCAGCGCTGTGTAGCCTATATTTCCCCGAAAGCTTACTAAGTTAATTGAAACAGCTGGAGTTTAAACCGTCATACAGGATTACGGAGATTTAGAAAAAGCCACAATAATGGAATATAAAACAGCAATCAGTGTTTCTTATTTGTTCTTTGAATACCTTATTCTGCTTATTACTTTTCTGGCTTAGAGCTGTACTGTGTCTAGTTCTTAGAAATTCAATTTTCATTCAACTAATCAAGGGTAAAATCAGACTTTTGTCTACGAATGATTTAATATAAATACATTGAGCATTTGTCCGTGCCCAATAATATTAGAATTTAGGTTAATGTATTATTAATTTTTATTTTGTATTAAATAATGTACTATTAATTAATTTGAAATCTTTAAAATACATATATTTTTTTAAATATATAAGCCACCTTATTATTTTATAAATTTCTTAGTTATACTTTCTAAATATAAAGCACCTCGAGTATGTTAGATTAATGCAAACTCTTCGATAGAAAGGTGAAACGGCTCGAATAAATAACAAATTAAAACATTTACAACTGGCACATTATTTAGTAAAATTTGATAAAGGCTGTTTCTCTAAGTACATTCATTATAAATTAAGTATTTGTCATTATTAGCCCTGTTTTCGATATTATTGAGAATCATCGATATCATATATCACCAGCTTAACGCAGTGGCAACATACTCACCTCTGCACTGGTAGATCCGGGATTCAATACCCACTCTAGCTTTCTATTTATTCACGAGAGAGGTGAATAAATATGAGCACGTCATCTCTCGGAGAGGACGTTAAGCCGTCAACCCGGATCATGTAGGTTGTCAGGTACTCGCTAAAGGCCCTACTCCAAATATACTGGAGTTGGTTAAAATTTAGGACTCCTAATGTGCGATAGAATGTTATTCAATGTTTGTATCACAAAGGGCTAATGTTCTGCCTATGTGTGTTCTCTTATGGGACTGTCATTGCAACCCAACCTATCACCTACTTATAGGTGAATGTTAGGTCTATATATATATATATAAACTAGAATTTAAAAAAGAACACATAGAAAGGAAACCACTGAATTCACTACTATATTTCGATGTCCTCGTCTTCAGGAAAAGAAGTGAATCGATCCAAAGGCTGATAACGACTGACTTGGCGTTCGAACTGAAGCACTCAAACAGTGTAGCCAACTTTCGGAGGAAAGGTAGACAGGGAAGATAAAGAAAACATTTAACTAAAATAAAATTAAAAGCTGATAACAACTTTAAAAAAAAAAAAAATCAACTATTGAGGTTAAGCCCAGGAGCCGATCTACCGCCCAGAAGACTAATAAGTGCTTCTTCTGAATATAATATATATATATATTATATATATGATTATTATTTCACGTGTTTATTGTGAAATCTTGTTATAATATATAAACTAGATCCATAAAAAGAAACAGACATAAAAGAAATCACAGAAACTGACTACTATATTTCGATTGCCTCATCATCTGGATGATAGACGTTAGTCGCTCTAAGACAGTGTCTCCTTATGGTGACCCCTCTTCGGAGCGACTCACCAAACTTTTGACATCTTCTGTTACGGATAGCTAGTGTGAATGTCTGTTTTCTATTTTTTCCCGACTTCTTTGATCTTTTAGCATTTATCAAAACAATGTGAAAGTACAACATACTCTTCATCTAATTATCTGTTATATTTTTTTTAATTATCACCGTGAAAGTTTATGTTTTTTACAAATATCCTGGATTGAAATTGTTGTTGTTTTAATAAGTGTTTCTGATCACTCTTTATGTCTGTTACCGAGAGTTTAAGTTAATTCCAGAGAAAGATTGAGACAGCAATCAGATTACTTTCTAGGCGAAGTCTCTTTTGGCAATGTGATCCGATGTCAAAGAACTTCAAGACGCCTCAATCCCTGCCTATGTAGCCTCTGATATAAAATCACAGCAGATGTTTTTTCTAGATCAATACATTTTTATAACCATTTTTCGTTTTATAACATACACCCATGTTTTTTATTGATAACTATAAACTACTGTGATAATGAAAAATAAAAACTCTGCTTTGATTTTTCGTGCATGTCTGTAAGTAGGTGTCTATCGAGAATACTCCGCAAGTCAGACCTTTTGAGAAATCATAATGGTTTTTGGAAATCAATTAGTTCTTGGCGTGAGAAAATACCTTATTTATTTGGAAACTTTGAAACACAGGAAAGGTATAATTATGCCAGAACTGCCACTAATTGCAGCACACTTTTCTGGTGATATTACAGATTAAATGTCGTATGGTTATTATCTAAATATGAATACTGTATGAAATAAATTTCATAAAATTATAAAGACATTGTTAGAAGACACAGAGACTTATGCTATTTCAACAACGACCTATCGTCAACATTGCGTGCTAAAGTAAATAAGGCCCTTGATGAACTTAAAAAGAAAAACTGGATAAATATTCGTCAAGCAGTACTAATGAAGTCATACAACGGATTAGATACGATGATATGGATTCGTCAAATTACATAAGACAAATTTTCCTCTGCGCCAAATTGTTTCATTCTCAGGCAGCCCAACTTATACGTAAAGAAATACCTCAATTATATTGTTTTCACTAATGAATTCAATGTTAAGCATTCATGAAAATGTATGAATATTATATTTCAACCGACAACTATTGAGTTCCGGCTATAAAATCTTGCTAGATTTTCCTTGAACAATGAATACAGTTTTGTCATAACTGATAGTAAATATAGGGTCATTAAAATGAATCAAAGAGGCAGTCTATATATTTATTGTCAATGAGCTACAATCACTTCCCTAGGTGTCAGCCATAGAAAAACTTGTAAAATAATTGTCTATGTATTTATAATATAAGGTATTGTTTTCTTGACCACAAATTTCTAATAAACTCTTTTTCTTCTTCTTGGAATTTGGTCAAGGTTAATATACGGAATCACCTTTATGCTAACGTTTCGTCTTTATTTTAAGACATCCTCAGGGCTATAAATCAAGGCTAGCTTCTAATACCGAACCCACAAAGCCGTTATAACGTCTTTGTTGGTTCGGTATTAGAAGCTAGTCTTGATTTATAGCCCTGAGGATGTCTTAAATAAAGACGAAACGTTGGCGAAAAGGTGATTCCGTATATTAACCTTGACCAAATTCCAAGAAGAAGAAAAAGTGTTTATTTATAATATATTTACTTATAATGATATTGAATGTAACCACCTCAAGTTTTTTTTTTATTTTATGAAACACGTAATAATATACAGTGCATTACCTGCTGATTACTGATTAACTAATTTACAGATCAAATAACTGTGAGATATTGTTCATTCATTATTCACCAGAATGAGGTATGGATTTCAGATATAAATATAACGTCAGCCTAATTATGGTTACATTCATTTCTAAGTATAAATTAACACAGGCTAATTTGCAGTGATATGTTAACCTTAATTAGTTATACCCAATTATAAATCTACAGTCAGCACATCAAGTCAGTTTGCAATTGTATTGATTATCCAATTACTAAGCGATTACCACAGACCAAACCCATGAGGCGCACACCATCAATTACATAATAGATAGCTGAACACCCAGCTTTGTTAAGATAGATTAATTTTATAACATTCAGAATGATAATTCAATCCCGCCTCTTATACTGCATTTTTTGATGATAACATTTAAGAAAAATGTCTACTTGTTTAAGCTGTTGATGTGTAATTCAAGTCCTCTACTTGGCGCTTTTTATATTCTTGACGGACAAGTTATCCGACTTGAAATAATTGCTCAACATAGGGAATAGTTATTTCTCTATTTAGAGAATTTTATTTGAAATATATTCCTTGCTTTTTTTATTAATAACCTCATTATTTTTTTATAATTATCCTCCTTATTTTCTATTAATAATCTCAAGAGACTATTTTTGAATAGCTTTTCTTTTTTCGGGGTTTGCATTTTCAAAGTTTCATAATATGAACTTTTGGAAATTACGAAGATTAAAACTTTGATGCCATAAAACTTTCATTGACAGACCAGTGAACACCACTAAATGTGAACAAACTGCGATATAGACCAAAATATGCTATAACTTAACTGAAACATTACACTTTTGTCCTTCAGTCAGTTTGATCTTCTTAAAACATGATAAAGACTATCTTAAATTAACATTTAGCATTTCATCAAAAAGTAGTAAATCCCTTTGGGAATACAGACAGATATACAGGGAATTATGTATACGTAAATATGTATATCTGTTTATGTCTCAACACACTCAAGATATTGCAAAAAGTAACACTGAATTTCAATCGCATCGTCATCAGGTAGAATGTGTAGCATTTCGAAGAATACAGAGGACTGAAGTCTACGTCATTCAAGAGGCACTCAATCAATATAGCCAACTTACGTAAGAACAGGAGGCCAGAAAAATTAAATTAGTAAATCGACAATAAATATAGTAAAACGATTTAAAAATAATATAAATTAATCAAATAAAAACTAACTAATTATATGAATAATGAATAATTAATGATTGAGGTTAAGACCTGAAGCAGATTTATGTAGGGAACTATATAGTGAAATCAAGGACCATTATTCTAAACGCCTTACATCGCGTCAGGATATACTTACTCCTTTCAGATTGTTTGGATTACCATTGTTATGATACCCACCAAAGCGAATTGCCCATAACCCGGGACCTAGGCCTCACATAAGTGAGCACCAGTTTGCTATCTACCTGCCATTTGACCTTACCCAATGGTAAGGGTCGAGGGTCTAGATCCCTCTTGTTGCTCTGGAGGCAATCTCTCGAGAATAGACTGCTTCTCACACAGCGACTCCCTAGGGAGTCTACCCTTCCTGGGCTGGGAACCACAGCCACCACGAGTCCCAAACCAAAGTCGGGGTATACAGAAACCTAAAGAAATTCCACATGGGCTCACCCACACCCTAGTACAACAATACTTTAAGAGTTCTCTAGTACAACTCCTGCTGCTTACAGGCAGATCCTAATGATCCTGGCTTGACTATAGGTGATGTCAGTGGCCAGAAGGCCTTCCGACTGATAGCCAGTTTACACAATCAGCAGAACCTAATCCCCTCTCACACGGTGAGGATTCCAACGGTGGGTTTGCCTCCTCACAGAAGCAGAACTTTCCCTGGGGATGGGCCCCTGAGCCTCAAGAGAGCTCTAAACGCCTTACTAAGACAATTTACTATTGGAAACTAATTGGATGAGTCTATGAATACTCCTCTGCCTGCTGAAATGTGTTGATGTTCGAAACGTGGCCAATTAGGCAAAAAGTGTTTTCTCATGGAGACAAATAAACTTAACAGAATGTAAAAACAGCAAAGAATAAAGGAAGCATGTGGTAGAAGTTCCTATTGATGAATGAGTCTGAACTGTTTGATTTCTGCCCAAATAAAATAAAAACAAACTGGTCCAAGTAAACATTTTCATATGTAATAAAACCCAGCATAATATCTTAAAATTGATTCTAAAGAAAACACTTGAATCGTTTATTTAGTTGTGGTATGCTATTTTTTTTTAAATAATAATTTTTAAGTTGATTGATTGAGCCAATCTGCTTGGATTATTCCTAACTAATAAGCCTCAATAAATATATTATTCGTTATATTTAAATACTATTTCTAAAGACAAACATGACAAACATAAACGATAAATGATCTTCTACTAACCTGGGATGTACTGATCCGTTTTCAGAATTCCTCGTCGCTTATCGGGTTCCAATGTCGTAATAGTTGGATTATGAACTGCTTGTCCCAAACTGGAAATGAATATTTCGCTTGCATGTAGCTTAAAATTATATAAAATGTTATAATTAACAGTTTTCTGAAACCTTTTTCTCCTGACAAGAACCATGACAGTAAAGTTAATGAAAGCGGTCAGGACTGCATGGACACGTATTTCGTACTATTTTATAGTTTCAATTTTATTATATTTTGCTATTACATTTCATCTTATTAGAATGCATACATATCGGAATTCAAACCTATGTATACACTTCTAAATTATAAATAAAATCTTTTTTGGTAGATTTGTCACCATGATATAAAGATTGAATTTGAGCTACTCATTTTCTAAAAATAAAAAGTGCGTTTTCATTAAACATGAAAGTGCGTCTGTTCATTCATGTTGATTTAAGTATTTTTCCTGTTTATATATATATATAATGATTATCGAAAACTGTTTAAACGAATACTGAGGTAAAATGACATACAAAATTTCCACACAAAAGAACTGTTTATTCAAACTTCGAATTTCAAACACTCTGTGTTCATCGTCAGGTGAACTTCCAATAGGGACTGGGACGTGTTTGAATAAAAAACTTCTTTTGTGTGTTGACATTTTATTATTTATTTATTATTCCTTGGTTTTTATAATTCTTACATTGATTTTCTAGAAAATCTAAGTTTTAAGCTAGTTAGCTATTTGATTATAAAGCCATTTTGTTAAACAGATGTTTACCTGAGTCATTTGCATTATGTAATCATAGCCTTTTCATGCTAGATATTTGTAGAACATTGCAGACTCTTATGATAAGATGGTATGATACAGTAGGGTACACACTGCCTTGTTATTATATAATATTAATTATATAACAATCAAGAGGTTGTTATGCTATCTTTAGGCTTGACACGGCGTTAGAGAAAGAAACCAGTACAAGGTATGACACAGATTTCTAAATGCTACATTAAGGTTACATATGAATATCTATAATATGCAGATTTCTAAATTTATCCGATCTTAGAAAACGTCACAAACAGGTTCTTGATACAGAAGGCTACATGTAATCTAAGTTTACATGTGATTTTTCTGAAGCAAAGAGCTGGTTGAAGGCCAGATGAGGTTTACACAGAAGGCCATGATACTTATTGTATACTGAATACCTAATAATACATACCAATGTGCTGTATTTGGGTCACTAGGACAAAACTTCATCTATATGTTAGAGATGGAAGCACTCTGCTGGCTGAGACAAAACGCATGAAGTTGTCTTCTGCATACTATGCACATACTTTTCGAATGTAAGGAATGCAAATGAGATTAGATGATGATTGCATTATTTCCCAACAGAGCATATACTACTATGTAGATGCATGAAGGTTGTAATAATAATGATAACAATAAGAATGCAAATAAAATTCAAAAAGAAAAAGTATAAACAATGAGGGGAGAAATTAATAAATACATCAAAAAATAAAATAAAATAAAAAATAAAAAAAATAATTAACGGTAGAGGTTAAGACCAGGAGGAGAGCTAGCCCCAAGGAGGCATATGAATACCTCTTCAGAAGCTCTAAGGGTGACATGGGAATTAGACTCGGGGATTTGCTTGAGGATTTGTACCTGAAACAAATCATATATATATATATATATATATATATATATAACAGTTCAAAATTGAGGATAGGTAGCACACAAAGTAAAGAAACACACTTACAAACTCAAATTTTCGGGCAATCCGTCTTCAGGAGAAAAGAGAAAGGGAGACCAAGCACGTTGTAGACGAAATGGCAAGGAACCAGGTAACCCAGGTAACGGTAAAGACGCAACCCGGGTAACTAGGGTTACAAGCCGTTGCGTCTACAACGTGCTTGGTCTCCCTTTCTCTTTTCTCCTGAAGACGGATTGACCAAAAATTTGAGTTTGTAAGTGTGTTTCTTTACTTTGTGTGCTACCTAACATCAATTTTGAACTGTTATAGTGTCCATTTCGGATCGTTTTTCCGTTCATTAAGTGAATATATATTATATATATATATATATATATATATATATTGAAAATGACACCAAACTTAGCTGATATACCTGTTCCTTAACAAGTTTCTCAATTTTTCTAAATAACACTCTCGATATTTCGTCAACACTGTAAAGTACATCTCCTATAGTCGATGTGTTTTGAATGATCAACATTCAGATGTACTTTATTGTGTAGACGAAATAACAAGGGTGTTATTAGAAAAATTAAGAAACAGATATCAGCTAAGTTTGGTGTCATTTTCAATAATGTATGTGTCAAGGAAGGACTGCTACCAAAATTTACATATATATACATATACATATGTGGACACATATACATATATGATATATGGATACCACTCACTGTTGTTAAACTAATGACAAAACTTATTAAGGCCGGACATGATAATCGAAAAGCAGCATAGGCCTTGAATTTACATGTGATGGAACGAAATATCGAGTTGGCGATATCGTGCAGTAAGACCATATTTGATGTGACCGAAAGCATCTTGATATCTAAAAGACGCAGACAAATTGACTAAAGAGCATTACGGAACACGCTGGACGGCAATAAGCTAGCCCAATATTTCCACCCTGTTTAAGCATTTAGACCTCTCGTTTGTGGCAATGTTTCAAGTTGAGGCATCTAGCACTTCACGAGACAAACTTCCCTGCATAAAACTAAATACCCAGTCAAAACAAAAACACTTCAAACTAAACACTTAACTAATACTATCTATGCGCGTCTGTCGTTTTGAACTTAGTACATATCTCGCTTTGATTGCTTGATTCAAGATAAAGTTTATATAGTTATATTATGACAGTTTTGGATTTTACTGCTTCTTAAATCTCACGAATTTAATACAGTTAAATTAGTATTCATGAGATTCCTCTTGTAGTCATTCACTTTTATATGGTAGTTATAAAATTTTATTTTCATCTGTATTAATTTAATAGCTTCTGTTGTAGATCACTTTAGACACATTTTTACTTGCTTTTAATAAAAAATGCCAAAGAGTTGATTAAATTTATCCCTTTTTATGTACTATCTGCGTTTTTAATTTTCATATTACAATTGAAAGTGAACTTTTGCTGCACCAATCATTTTTTTTTAGTATTCGGTTTTTAATTTACCAATTCACTTTGTTATTTTTACAAGGCACAATTTATTCTTTGGTAGTATATTATTTAGTTTCCACAATCTGGATTCCTCTATAAATAGTATAGTATAATTTATAGTATATAGTATAGTATATAGTATATAGTATAGATAACTATAATTTAAAATTTTTCAGACAAATGGTTTCTTCATTTAGACATTATGCCAACAAAAGTTGAATTTGACAACTCTTAATGCATTACACTCCTAATGTTGAACGACTCTTGCAGGGTTATCTGCTCAAAAAACTCAACTCTGTCTTCTAACGTTTCACAAATATTTTTATTATCATGGCTACAAAAAATGCATAATATATTATTAGTAACTAAAAGACATCGGATTGAAACATAAAAGGAATGATAATAATTAATCAACACTTACATTGAGTGTAAAAGTTAAAAACAGTAGACTCTGATTAACTCGGGCTATGATCTGTGCAGGTAATATAGTTGTTCCTATGGAGTATAAAAATTAATAGATAATGTTTTTTTAGTTACCAATAAATAATTATGTGTTTTCTTATACCTTTGATAATATAAATGTTCAATACGTTAGAAGAAAGGGTTGAGATTTTGACCAGATAACCCTCAAAGAGTTAAGCAATATTACTTGTGTCGAGTATTAAACTTTTACTTGTCTTCAATAGAAGATGAACGTACTAACGACTTCTTTTACATTTTATATACGAGGTGTGTAAATAAAGTAGTGAGACTGGCAACGTCGCTTTCGATCTGGCAACGCTGGAGACGCGTGGCCTTGAGTAGCGTCAGGTGCACGTGTGATGCGCCTCCAGTATGAATCTGAACTCGCCACAGTCATTTGTTTGTCCGTAGCGTTGGTTTTCGTGAAATGGTTTTTTCTTGAGCGTTTTAAAAATGAGTGACCTGAAAGTTGAGCAGCGGTGTGCAATCAAATTTTGCTTCAGACTTGGACATAATGCAACCGAAACTTTTGAAAAACTTCAGGAGGCCTATGGAGAACGTGTTTTATCAAGGGCACAGGTTTTTCGGTGGTTTAAGGAATTTTCAGAAGGAAGAGAGTCGATTGAAGATGAACCACGAAGCGGAAGGCCTTCAAGTGCAAACACCGATGAAAATGTCAACAGAGTACGGAACCTTGTGCGTTCAGATCGACGCTTGACAGTCAGAATGATCGGGGAACAGTTGAATTTGAATCACACCTCCGTTCATCACATTTTAACCAATGAATTGGAGATGAGAAAAATTTGTGCGAAAATGGTTCCGAAAAACCTTTCCCAAGACCATCTCAATAAACGAGTTTTTGGCCAGTAAAAACATTCCTGTTGCTCCTCAGCCTCCTTATTCACCAGACTTGAGTCCTTGTGACTTTTTCCTCTTCCCGAGATTGAAAAATCACCTCAAGGGAACTCATTTCGGGACACTACAAAACATACAAACTGCTGTAACCGACCAGCTGAAGGCCATTCCAGAATCCGAGTTCCAGCAATGCTACAATGATTGGAAGGACCGTCTCCAGCGCTGTGTGGCTTCCGAAGGGAACTATTTTGAAGGTGACAATATCACATTGTAATTATATTTGAATAGAAAATTTAAAAAAAATCAGTCTCACTACTTTATTTACATACCTCGTATGTATTCAAATGTAAATGTTTATTTATGTAGAGAGAACAAAGTAATTTTGAGTCGAGGTTTTTTCTTTTCTAATCCGTTATATTTCTAGGGATTAGAACTGATTCTTCAAATTCGAAAGGGCAGAATGGTATATTAAGGAGCTATGTCGAGGTTATGTCCTATTATGGTATCAGTAACATGTAAATATAAGGACAGATATTTATATGATTAAAGACTGCTCTTCAATGAAGAACAGTATAATTATAATTAATATAATTATAATATGTATAATTATATGATTGTATGTCCTCTAACAAATTTATAACAATGTACAATGTGTCATCTCACCCTGTCATGGCCTTTACTGACAAGTGTACATTTCATGCCCCTCTTTATGTACACGAGCAAACAAAATTTATTTGTTCTTTCTTTAAACATCATAATACTTTGACAATTAATGTGTCACATATTCGTTAATTCTAGTAGCCTGGAGGTGTCAGACTCGGCATGTGATTTGAAAGAGTCAGCTACTTTCAGACTGGCTCAATATCTAAGCGCTTTATATACGGCCATGAGCTCAGCTGCGAAAACACTGGCTTTGCGGGGGAGCCCAAGACCTGCTTGCATATATTGAATATATAGCGCTTGAATATATTGCATAAACCTCTGCAGTTTTATGTTGAAATATTTCAAAGACTTCTCTTATACGAGTAAAAGCCCTTTCTGTCTTCTATGTATTAATTACATTGAGTTTGCAATGTTATATTGTTATGTTCCTGTGTTAATAATTCATTTTTAAAGCTAAATAAAGTTTTATCTATTTGAAAGAATATACTACGGTTTATTGTAAATTAGTCCAAATAGTTAATTAAAAAAAATAAATAAAAGATGAAATCAAATTGATAAGTCTGCATTAGAAGATAAACAAGAGATAATAGATTGTGAATGCATATCAGAATAGTACAAGCGGAAACAAAAGTTTTAAGGTTGCTTTCAAAATGTTTTTGACATTTTATGTAAATTTTAATTTCAGCATATTTTCCTACCATATTTTTTATTTTTATCTTATTTTTCATGTGAATGAAAGATAAAATTGTATGATGAGCCAACTCTATTTATCTAAACCGCAATAATTATTCTTTATTAGAAAATATATGGACATTCTGTCAAGTATATATGTAAAACTGACCAGCAGAAAAGTAAAATAACACAAACAACAAGAAAACAATGGTAGAACTATCTAGGCTTTTAGAAACAGACCATCATCTGATGACCAAGGGAAGTTATGAAATATATTAAAACCTATGTAGAAGCAATGTCTAGACAGATGACACAAATCATCTAGAATATTCTTATCGCTAGATATCAGAAGCATGGCGATTATAGGAATGCGTTTTGTTGTGTAGATAAAGTAACGACAGTGTTACTCAGGAATATTATGAATCTTGTTAAGAAATATGCTTTATCTGACTTTCTTTACACTTTCAATAATGTAATTTCAGCAAGTATGCTACTAAAAGTATATGTATATAAACTATATTCACAAAAAGAGCACTCAGAAAAAATCACATAAACTCAATACTATATTTTGATGGCCTCGTCATCAGGAAGATAGATGTAAGTTGCACCGAAGGCAGATGGTATACTGTCCTTCAAGGAGCATTCAGACAGTGTAGCCAACTTACGGAGAGAGGGGAGACAAGGATAGATAAAGAAATAGAAGCAAAATAAATAAGAAATGAATGAAAACATTTAAATAAAAACCATTAATACCTTGTAAAAAACCAAACAAAAATAAAAATAAGTGAGTAAACAAAAGTTTAATTAAGAGACTAAAATTAAACAAATAATCAACGATGGAGGTTAAGCACAGGAGCATATCTACCTCCCAGAGTGTACCATCCAGTCGTTACCTGTCTTCGGAGAGACACCCATCTATCTTCTTCATGACGGGGCCATAGAAATATAGTATTGAGTTTCTGTCATTTTTTCTGTGTGTTCTTTTTGTGATATAGTTTATTTAGTTTGTGCAACCGTTTCATTTAATTGGTATATATAGACTTGCGTTCTTTCTTTCCACGTGGGAAGATTTCTCTCACTTCGTCTTCTCTTCTAGTCTTCTCCTTATGACGAACAACCGTTCGAAATATTGAATTTAGTAAGTGTGCATTTTATTTTTTTTCTGTGTAGTGTTTTGTATAATTTAAAGCTTTATAGTCCGTGTGGAATGTTTATTCAATGTAGTATATATATATATATATACTATATTGAATAAACATTCCACACGGACTATAAAGCTTTAAATTATACATATATATATATATGTAATAGTATGTAGGAATAATATATCTTTTATACAGCCGTTGTACAACTGAATACCAACGTTTAAAACGTAAGTTTCACAAAGATTCACTCACCTACTCGTAATGGTACATTACAGTCTTTAGGTACATAAACTAGTGAATATGAGACCTAAAACAAATTTGGAGAACATTTAGGAGTGCAATGAACCTTTATTGTCTCCGTCAAATCGATGTTAGTTTAAGTTCTTTCAGGAATACACAAAGTCAAAAGTCCTGCTGAATTTATCTGAGGTAAATTCAGCAGGACTGAATTGCCTCATTGGCAAATGAGGTGGCTTAGATTTCCAAAATGGGTTAGTCCTCTGCAATAGTTGGAGGATGTAATGAATTGCAGGGAAATGGTCAGGTATCAGGGTGTGCACTCCACAGAAGGAGGTGTACTCCGAATCCCTCGGAGTACTAATGTACTAATAGTAAATCCGGAGTACCTCGGATTTACTAATAACAAGATAGTAAAATAATCATTAGCTGCTAAGGAAGCTTGGTCCAGATTTTAGTCATAAAGTACGACTATGTTGTAGATCATCCGTCTATAAAGCTTGTGCTTGGTAGCATACTTACTAGTTGAAGTAGGACATCTGAGACAGTAGAACCAATTGGTCGGCTTTGGAGAGACTTTCGTAAGCTATATGACAACTGTAGTCGCTTATGTTCTCCCATTCAGTTCTGTATTGCGGGAACCAAACTCCTTCATGCTGGAACATCAAGACAATTATTTGTTTCTACTTTTACATTTAATACAAAATAAATATAATATATAATATTATAAAATAAATATTTATAATTAACAAAATAATTTAATTAATTTATTTATTTATTATTTTCTGATATACGGTTTAGTTATAGTCATGTAAGTGCGGACCACTCCAGATTTTATCGTGATGAATGTTGGATGCATGGAATACGATTTCAAACCTTTAAATATATAGTAACTAGGGCTGAGAATTAATCGCGTTAATTATCGCGATTATCGCATTAATTGTTATATGTTTTCTTTTATTTGGTGATTACTAATTAATCAGGGTTGAAAAACGATTCAATCACGCATTATAATATAATAAATAAATATATACCAAAAGTAGCCTGCGGGCATAGTGCAATAGACCCATAAGATATTAACGACTACTGATGGGAACATCGTAATAAGAAGCGTACATCACTCAGTGCCTGTAACCTGAACAAACTAGTTTCCCTCCACAGCTGGCTGTCAAAACAGCACCAGGGACATGTTCCTCATTCAACCGATTCTGGGTTTAAGTAAATGATTTTTTTTTTTATTGGAAACCAAATTATTTATTACAATTTCCGCTGTTATAGGACAATAGTTCAAACAAAAAATGTTAATCATTGCTTAGCTTTAATAGTAACCATGAATTATTCAGTTATAAATGTAATATAAAAGGTAATTTATTATACTCTATATTATACCAAAGAAATAATGGTAAATTAGGTTTTTATTTATTTATTAGGTTTTAATTATTCCGGGATGTTTAGATCTTAAAAGATAAAAGACATCCCTTGAGAGGCTATTAAATGTGCTTAGGCAAAAGAAATATGACCCTCCCTGTGATAGCAAGCCGAGGCTAGCTGAGAAGCGTATATTATTTGGGCAAGCCCTATCAAAGGGCAAGTGATAGTCATTTGTCAAGCTGACAACCACAAATTATCTCTTGTGCAAGGCTTACAGTGATACCAGAACTCTCCAGTGAATTGCATGTCTCTCTGTTAAATGATGCTTAGCCACTCCAGCTTGTGCTTCAGCTGCTTCTCAAATACTCGTTCATTCAAAAATCTCCAGTGGCTTACATTGTATAGAATTAAACATACACCAACCGTACGAATTATAATGTCGCTAGAGTCGCCTATAATATAACTTCAAAATGAAATTATGAATATTAAATAAACTTCGACATTTTTTTTAATTTGGAATGTATATATATGCATTCTGTACAAGTATTTCCTTATTGAAGTTAAAATTTTAGTACGCAAAAATTGTTTACAAATGTTCAATAAAACACTTCAGGCACAAAAAAGGAGAGTTCTTGGAACCTAAATACCAATATAGAATTACTTCTTATTCTATCAGATAGAATATTTGATAGTAATGTAGTAAGAGCATTAGGATACGAGTAAATGTTTCCAAGTCATAAGGCCATAAATATAAATTATTCAATTGTTCGACTTTAAAGGAAGAGAATAATTGAATAATTGACTAGAGAACCACTTTCATAAATCTTAGAAAATAAGTTACATTACAAAAATCAATTTACATTAGTAAACAACGATTTTACGTCAGAACTAATCAATCTTGTATCCTTCCTTAATATAGACGGTCTTTAATTTACTAATTAAATCTCTATGATTTATAACATAACTGCCTTAAATGTTACCAATTATTAGCAGAACCAAACAAATTCTTCATTAATCAAGAAATTCCTGATTAATACTTAAGGAAATTATTTTTTTTAGTTGACCGTACAAATATGGAAATGAAAAGGAGTTAGGCCTAAATTTATTAATTCATTAATTACAATTAATAACTAATTTCTTTTCAGTCTTCTTTAATTAATTTCATGGATCAAGTGCCATAGACATTGTTTAATCAAGTTCGTTCTGTTAATGAGAGCAATAGCTTTGCCTTCTAAAGACTTTCACTAAATTTTCACTATTATATTTGTGGTAGTTAAATGCCGGTTGTTTTTCATTAATGAGTATTATTTCTGCTGTTTGTAGTCGGTGTTGGTGATTTTTTTTCTGATAACTCTAGGACCATTTATCAGCATTTCTCTCGTTAAAACAGCTTAAATTTGCGAAAAAATAACTAGTAACGGGGGTCAGTACCAGCATAAAAGTGTACATTAAACATTAATGTAATTTTTGTAAGTGTACATGTTCGAGAACACTGTTAGAAGATTCCCGGAATGCTGATTCGTGTAGTCTTATTCTATTAGGACTAAAATATATCATAAGTTATATCAGACGTTTAATATATCATTAGCATGTTATATGTGTAGCAAAGGGGAAGAGAAAATGAATATGAGATGCGACAGATTAGGGGAATTATATTTTTTTTCACTAATTGTAGTCAGTAATTGTTGGAGATAAAATTATTCTGAAACTTTACCAAATCTCTTATTAAACCTTTCTGATTTGCAATGATGTCTGGACCATTGATTTCTAAGTAGATCATTGGTGTTCTTGTCTATTTTCTGGCTTGCGACTCTTAATAATACTCCTAAAGTAAATATTAATATACACTATATTTGTATTGAAACTAGCAAAAATGATGTGTTAAAAATGCTATATATATCCTAATATTGAACAATATTTAATATCTGTAATATTAATAAATATATATTATCCAGTCAGAACAATATACTTGAATGATTGAGTGTATGAACCATTTTCATTTAGCATCATTTTAACATATTCGGTGTTGGTTTTTTTGCCTCTTCTATTAAGTTCTAAATTGGCTCGTTTTTATAAGCACGTTATTTAAGTAGTAACAAGCATGAAAGCTTTGATGCCTGCTTTGCATGTGGGCTGTAAGTTTGAGTTAACTTGAAGCTCGCATTGCGTGGGTAACACAATTTACACACATTAGCTTCCTAACCTCTTACTGCTTTAAGCAATTTTGTTTATCTTGTTGCGTAATTAGCCTGTCTGAGTGCGTGTATGTAGGCGATAACATCCATTCCCTTTTCTCATATTTGACACACTTTTCATTTAACCTTCATAAAACGTGTTGAAAACATAATTCTTTATTTTTAGGCAGTAACTATTTATCTTGATATTTCATCAGTGTTGTAAAATTAATTTCAGGTTAATCATAAAAAAACTCTTTAAAAACTAATTGATATTGATATAGTAATGTTAAATCAGTTGTTCTATCAAATGTATATACATATATATTATAATTAAAAACAATGTTATATCTAGCAGCGACATTTTTTTTTAGAGCAGTGCTTCTAAAATAGTGGGGCTCGCCCCCCTGGGAGGGGGGAGGGCACTGAGCCCCTGGGGAACATGCTTTTTTTCCACCGCACTACAATGAAGTGTAATTAATTGCACATCCACTCCAGTAGTTGGCAGTGGCTCTCTCATTGTCAGACTGTGCGCAGCGAGTATTAGCTCCGCAGCAGTGCTTTTCAACCTTTTTACTGAAGCGGAACCTCATGAAAATATTCCAATGGCTCGAGGGACCCCTGTGAAATAATTTAGTTGTCCTGTGCAAAAAACAGCATTAAATTAAAATATTATTTGTTATAATATGTTGTACATATTTGTTATAAATGAAAATAAAAACAGGATATAATTATTTTTGAATTTCAGGAAAATTGATGGACTTAAAATCTTTTCTTTCACAGACTAGTAAACAGTTATTCTCGTAAATTGAACTGTTTCACTTGCTTTTTTGTTTTCATTAATGTTAACAAAGATACGATGTAATTCAGAGGTGTACCTATAACAATGTTACAGAAAAAGGCTAATATTTATAGTCGCGGCGGGAAGTTGGTAATGGGGAGGGGTGGAGCAGCAGCAAATAATTGAGAAGCACTGCTTTATACCTTCTTGGTACTCACGGCACTTCTTCTTTACACTATGGTCCTTCAAGAAAATGTTTATTAAGGAAGAACAGTTCCTTAATTTTACATATATATATATATATATATACCATGATAAACGGAAACGGTCCGGCAGGACAGATTACACTTAAAATAAACTGTGACACATAGACAAAAACATAACGAAGACTCACTTTTCAATATTTCGACCACCATTACGGCCGAAATATTGAAAAGTAAGTCTTTCTTATATTTTTGTCTATGTGTTACAGTTTATTTTAAGTGTATATATATATATATATAAAATTCAATAATATATCAACCGTTGGATAGAATAGGTGTATAATGTAATCGGGATTTGGTCAATTTTCCAGGATCAAAATCAAACTCTCAATGCCGACGTTTCGGTTTTATTTAAAACCTTTTTCATAGGCAGAAGTCAGAATTTTTGAATTAGAAAAATGATGAAATGTACATTATTTAAAATGAAGTACCAATAGATAGTTAGTGAACTAACATCTTAACTGGTCAAAAACTTGGACCAGACTAAGTCTGGTCTTAAGCAAGTGCAAAACTGAAAACATATCTCTTCTCGCAGAATATAATCTCCAGTTACTATCAACAGTCTGTCATATAACGCTTAACTAACATACTCAGTTAGTATGACAGCAGTCGAATAAATTCATAACATCATTCTGTTAATTAACTGAGGTGACTTATAATTAAAACAAATGCTTCAACGACAGTTTCCTAATTTAAGATGTAATTTATAATTGTTTCTTGAGGATAGGGATTATTTTTTCCCTTTGCACTATCCCACTGTATAAATGACTCACACTCATTTGGTGGATTGAATCCGTAAAATCCAATTTGACTTTTAAAAATTGATGCGGAATGCTTCTTTGTAGAGCAGTATTAATAATGAAAATTAACTCACCTTAAGATGTCTGTATACCTTTCAAAATAAAAAGAAGAAAAAGTTAAGAATCCTATACAAATATGTACTTACGGCGTAAATATACGAAGATTGTATGTGACGAATATGTTTGCAAAATCCTAAATAGACTAAAGGGTCTATTGTCAAAATAAGAACGCACTCAGCAAAAAGCACAGTTAGAAACGAATAGATTTTCATGACACAGTTGTACTGAGACAATTAAGCAAGGAAATTGACAAATATTGCCTTGAATGGTCGTTTGGTACAATTAGTTTGTCAATGTTGATTCACGTCTCAGCCAATCTGAATTGATTAGTTCCATATTTTTTCGTTCACCAGTTGAAAGACAACTTCTATTAAGAAATAAATCATCAAATACTACTCTTTCGTTTCAAATATTTCAGTAAACCAAGTGAACATTATCTATTCTTTCATGTTCTCTATTTAAAGATTTATTTAAAATAACAATCATTTAACCGATGTATAATAATTATATTTCGTTTATTATACTTTATCAAAAATGTTATAACTTTGAAAAATAATTCTTAAAAATTACTTTTAATGTTGGTTTTAACATTAGCATGTTTTCCAATCTTTACTACAATATTTTACATTTCATCTATCTACAGGTATAAGATATAAGTATGCCATGATATATGGATTGATATAAACTTCAGTGGGGTATATTTTATAAAGAATTAGATCTTTCGACCAAATATTATTCTTACTGACAAGTTCAATGACACTGCTTATTTACCTCTGACTCTGAAGGAAAAGTTATTTAGTCAAAATGTATTAGTATTGTTTTAGAATTTTACTGTGTATTATAATGTAATGTTTATTTAATTTAACACGTAACGAAAACTAACGCAAGACATTAAACTGAATTTACATAATTTAAATAAATGTTTGATTGTACTGAAAAAAATTAATTAATTAAACAATTTAAATTCAGAGAAAAAAAAAACAAAGAAGAAAACAAAAACTCACTAGGACATGTTGAGAATAGTTTTCAAAACGTCAAGAGTCTAGGTTTGCCTTCCAAGAGACTCTCTTGTCCCCCTGATTAGCACTCATGCAAAATTACGTTAAGAGCTTTTTTAACGAATATATATTATATATATATATATATATATATATATATATATATATATAATTTGAGTATTGTTAAAACAGTCCGGACTAGACTGTCTAGTTGAAGCTTTTGAGTAGTCAACATTGTTAATTAGTTTAAATAATGTAAATTTAATTTTCTTCTTCAAAAAATGCTTAATTCTGCCAATGAAAAATGTTTTTAATAAAACCCAAACGTCGGCAACGAGAGTTTGATATTTGAACCTATAAAATTGACCGAATCTCGATTACACAATACACCTATTCTGAGGTAAAATTGCACAACAAATGATTTGACAATACACCTATTCTATTAACGGTTTATTCTGAGGTAAAATGGATACAGAAAGAAAAGTTTCACAGGTGATGGTAGATGGTAACCACACAAATTCTGGTTACCCAGAATGAGTAAATACCACACAATTACGGATTGCACAACTAATGATTTAAACGGTTTATATATTATTGAATTTGTTTTATATATATATATATATATATATAATTATAAGTGGCGGCTTCACAATCTGACCGGCTTTCTTGCGGACCCTTCACTTTATTTCTCGAAATAAATAAGTGAGTTATGTCTGCATCTATCTTTCTGTTGCTTTATTATAATTATTTACCTAAAGTCCTATGGACCGTTTCATTATACATTATATATATATAAGTAAAAGTGATAACGTTGAAATGGATAGAATATGGTGGCACTGAGGGCCTCTCGTGAGAAATTAACCTTGATGGTCGTTACTAATGATAAATGACAGTTAGTACTTGTGGGTAGAACTTGAGAAATCATGATATTTGTGTCGTCATTTGTCATCCAAGATTAAAGTGAGGCTCAAGTTGAAGAGGACAAGAAAACTCTATTAGAAACTCTAATATGAATCTATCAAAATTAATACTGATAATTAATTTTAGCAAGAAATTATACATTTGGCAAATCGCTGGTATAAAAAATGGCATGTTAGAAGTGTTAGGTGACAGCGAGATAAGTAGGCGCCAACAGTTTTTGCCAATTGAAATTCAATTAGAAGGGTGTTTTGGGGAAGGTGATTTTGCAGAATTACGGTGAATGTATCGCAGACTATCTTTACTTTGGGGAACCATTAATTAGGTTTGCAACTTGCCTTTGGCTCACCACTTTCTACATTTCTCCCTATTAATCTTAATGACTGTAGTTTGCAAGTTAGTCTGCTTAATATCAAAACTTTATCGTCTTATTAACTGTATTAGTAACAACAAGCAATATGTAACCACCAATTAGCTATCCACTGCTGAATATTTTCTGCTTTCTGTCATCCTTTGCAATTACTTTGTTGACTTTCTCCGGGTTGTGATTCAATAGTACGAGTGAGCCTCAGTGTTACCATGCATCAGATAATACAGTTAATTATCCAATAAAAATCTAAGTTGGCTTGTTTTCTGAAGAATTTAGTACATATCACTTCAAAAGCCAAAGAAAAAGATAATTCTATCACCAGCACGTTGTAACGTAAAAGACTCTCTTTTGATATATTACCATAACAATTGCTCCTCGGTCATGCCAGGTTATAAATACACCAAGTTGGTGTTTTTAAATTCAATTTCAATCCGTTTGTTTAATAAAATGAAGGAATGTACTTTTGCTGTGATTCAACGTAACATAACCTTTGCTGGGTAGAATTTCACGTCTTTCCAACACTAGCAAGAAACCTGAAACTATGTCTCCCGACAGACATAAAACACATTATTGGAAATTATTACATAGCTAATGAATGAATGCTTTTTAACTTCTTAATACTAAATTGTTGGATATCTGAAAAATTTGCTAGGGTACACAGCAAATTTGGTTCTTACAATTAGTAAAGTATGTATTCCAAGAATTGCTCAAAACTTCTACTGTAACTAACTTACGAGAAGTATTTCTAAAGTACTAGAGTTATCCCTAGACAAAAAAAAGAACCTGACTGAATAACTTGCTAGAGATAGTGGCTAATTCCAACTATAAAAAACTGTCCCAAACATTACTAAACCATTAAACAGGATTAAAAAAATAAAAAACTAAATGATTGAGATATGTAGAGTCCAACGAAAATATTTAAATAGAAAGCTATCCTTCATATCTACAATAAGGAAATGTGCATTACACTATTAATATTAATTAATAAAATTCTTTATTTGAATAAATTGTTGTAAAATTACATAAAATTAAAATTAAAATTGGTTGATAAAATTCACATTTACTGAACACAAGAACGACGGACCTGGGCTGGGTGTTCTTTTTTTAAAAAAACATGAATGTAGCTCAGATTTAAAGAATCGTAAAACATGACATAAAGTAACTTTGAAAGCAATAACAAGATACAAAAAAAAACTCAATCAAAAGAATCGAAATAAAAGCTTTGAAAAGAACTCCTCTGATGCCCAAACATGATGTATTTACATAGGAAATTTACATTGCCTCTTTCAAAACTTTCCTTTACTAATATCAGAAATAATAATATCTCTCAAAAACTTAGTGCAACCAAAAAAACTGAACTCTACCTTTTGAAAGATGCAGGTTATTTGATTAAATTTTTTTTTGAAAAGCATTACTGTTTAATACTGATTTCAAGAAAAAAAAATATGTGGTAGCTAAAATTAGAAAAAAATATGGAACTTTTTTTAAAAATTGGTAACCTGAGTGATTTTATGCACTAAAACCATGAAATTATAGAAGGAAAATAGAAAATTGAAATTATATCTGATTTTCTGCATAAGTAAATATACTTTGATTATGCAAAAGTGAAATCATGTAACTATTTAACTAATGGATGTTGCTTTCACAAATAAAGGAGCACTAATGCCCACATACAAATACTCACACTCATAAACGACGTACTTACTCATAATGGCTTATCACAGAAAACAGACTCATTCCTTCATTCAGACTGTTTACTCACTCAAGCACAAAAATAAAAATGCTCCTGCCTCTTCAATGGGTTTTATCTTATTGTGGCTCCAAATTAGGCACTCGTTTCTAAGGTCCCTACCTAGAAGGACTTCTTCATAAAAAGGAATATTGAACAGATCTTCTAAACATTGTATAAATCAGAAATCTTTTTATGGGCTTCATTAATAGTTAACTATATTGTTGTATAGTTATATTTAAACTATAACACAGGATCTAAGGGGCAAAATGAGCAAAAGAGTAAAATATAACAAGATCATAATAAAACTCAAGCTATGCCTTTAGATCTGAGAATCTTCTATGTCAATTATTACAGCACTATAATAAATAGCACGAATATTCCCAATAAATATCAATATGTGAGTAACAATTGTACTTGAGCCTGCGCAAGAATGATTGGCAGATTCTTGATTTCCAACCACCCATCTCACCATCAGTGTCTTTGAGCAACGTATGAGGTATCCTTTATACCAGGTTATATCAGGCATCAAACTATCACTTGTGCTATTACCACTATGGTAGATTTTGAAGAATTCGTTCACCTAGTAGACCTTAAAATGTCATACTCTCTCTGTCCATCGCTCTGTATAGTATACTTACTAGAAATGTTACATAAAGTTCACCTAGTAGACTTTAAAATGTCATACTCTCTCTGTCCATCGCTCTGTATAGCATACTTACTAGAAATGTTACATAAAGTTAACCTAGCAGACTTTAAAATGTCATGCTCTCTCTGTCCATCGCTCTGTATAGTATACTTACTAGAAATGTTACATAAAGTTCACCTAGTAGACTTTAAAATGTCATACTCTCTGTCTCTCTCTCTCTCTCTCTGTCCATCGCTCTGTATAGTATACTTACTAGAAATGTTACATAAAGTTCACCTAGTAGACTTTAAAATGTCATACTCTCTCTGTCCATCGCTCTGTATAGTATACTTACTAGAAATGTTACATAAAGTTCTGTGAAAAAGTAAAGTTCAGGTTAAAGTAAGCTGTGAAAATACGAAAAAGGACTAACTGTGTTCTTGTTTTTATTTTTTGTCTGGTTACAACTATAATCGAAAATACTTAAGTTTAAATCATCATTTTCTTAAAAAAAAAAAAAAAATTTTAAGTTTCTGCAATAACAATAAAAACAAAAAAATAGTTGCTACTTTGTTTGAATGTGAGGGATTCATATTGATGACTTTTCCAAAATGCCATATTGAAAAACAGTAGATTTCATATACTGACTAAGATGATCCTTGAAATAGTACAGAGGGCATGTTATGGAGGATTGCAAAAATTGCAATTTTTGTACACATCCTGTACACATCCAAGCACCCCCTTAATAGTGACAAAAATAGATTCAGGGAGCCTCAAAACATTGTTATTTTTATTATCTCTTTACTTGGCAAAGAGACAAAACTGTTTATTTGAGTTAAGGAAAGGATTATCACTGGTGCCTGCTAAACAAATATGTAGTATCGCGGTGTTACAATTGTATTCTGATTACTAGAGTTTTCAAGGATTGAGTTATACTCGATCTTAATATTGTATATTTCGTTATTCTTGTAACGAATAAGTACCTGCTTTATTAAGTATGAACACTTTCTCATATACAGTTATATTTGTGATTTTTAAGTTTTTACGAAGAAAACTCTTTCATATTTGAATGCATTCAGTATTGACTACTACATCCTACATTATGTATCTTGAAAATTAAATAAATAACAAAAGAATATTCTTAATATTCTTTGTATTTCCAAGAAGTGACTGTAATAAAATAATGATATTTAAAAAATAAACATGTATGTATAAATAGCATGTACAAATTCTTAGTTAACTTGAGATAATTAAAAAATTCAAGAAAAATTAATAAATCAAATACAGTTCGTTTCTTTAAATAGAATAAAATATGTGAAACAGTTTAACAAAAATGTGATTATAGATGAGAGAAGTTTTAAAACAATATTAAAATAAAACACAATTAGACGGATATTTTGGACAGTTTGAGGTTAAAAGTAAAATGAAATATTCTATTTGTTAGAAGAAATAACCAGAATTATAATGTACAGAAACTTTTCAAATCTTCTTTTCTTTCGAGCAACTTTCTAATTATATGATATTTAAGCTTTTATTTAAATAAATAGATAATCGTAAGTAATGAAGTCTAACGATAAAACTTTAGTTTAAACTGGAGTTGAAATAAAGAACGCAACGTGGTATGGAAAGAGATAGTTAGGCTGCAATTGGAAAACGATTCGTTATTATTTTATGTTCTTTGGCCATATACAGTGGCAACCAAATTATTTAACATTTTAGAAATGTTATCTTCCATTGTAAGAAACTATTTTCCAGTCAACATAACAGAAGCCCTTACAAGTTGATAACAACATAGCTGCTCTTGCTATAGTCACGCTTTTAGTGTGTATAGGAAACCTACCCATATGTTTTGAGTGTGCTGCCTTCAGTTATTTAATGGAATAATTAAAGATCAAATATTATAGCCGTTAGTAATGGTTTATTCTAATTAAATGGAGTACTCAGGAGAGAAGTGTCTTTGTTAAAAATTTTTTAACAAATAAGAGGTATTTTTTTTTCTTATTTTGTCTTGAACTTTTTTGTTTACACTGACTTGGCCAGTCTTTTGTTTTTTTCCCCTGTCCTTTATACTGTTCAAAATCATCTCTTACCTCCCTCTCGTAATATATCTAAGTCCTTTTTTTGAATTTCTTATCGTATTCTAGGCATGAATGTAAACTAAAATCGCAGAAAGATCACGCATAAAAGGCATTGCAGAAACTCACTACTACATTTCGACCTCGTCGTTATCAGATAAAGACATAAAGAAGCAAGTCGTCCGAAAACAGGTGACGACTAATCTTTTATTCGGGTTCTTTCTGTGGATCTAGGTTATCTATTTCCTCGAATCATTTCATTTAATTGGTTTTATACATACATATATATGATATGTATATTTTATGCCATAAATATATATAGTATTATGTAATCAGGATTTGGTCAATTTTCTGGTTCAAAAATCAAACTTGACCGAAAAAATGAGCTGATACCAAGGTTTCTGGGACATCGGATGAGATCAACTGTCCAGGATAAATGTTACCGGTCGAAGAATGTCAGTCCCAGTATACAGTTTGATGCAGTGTTTTTTAAGTTTTCAGAAAACACTTTTGGAACCCAACTATTCATATGTAGATCGTTAAATCTATTATGATTAGCTTTCATCAATTCTGAACAGTTCATGCAACGTTACGCTTTAATTAAAATATTTATTTATCAGCGTTTATTTACTATTATGGCAAGAATTATAATGACCGCGTTAATATTTCTTATTGTAAAATAATAAGAAATCTCTCATAGTCTCTCATTCAAGAATGTACCAGACCAGGATCACTTTCTATACCTAGTCCAATTCACCACACTGATGTTAGGAACACTGATACACATACTAAATTATCTTTATTGCATTAGTAAATAATAGCAGCATGAAATATGTTAACATCACTAATATTTTCTGTGAAACCCATCCAAGACTTCTGAATTTGAAAAGCTAATAACTGTTAGCGCTACTCTCTTGATACCCCTGGTATGAATGTGTTTGATGGCATATTTGACAGTTGTTCGATTGTATAGGCTATCGGAAGCATTAGAAAGGTCATTGTGGAAATCATTTGAGGGTGTTTTGGTCGATAGATGATGAACTTGGTACTTATGGTACAAAACATTACAGAATATTTGCGGTAGGTGCTTTGGTCAATACTGGCTAAAACATTGACAGGGTGATATTGACAAGAGTCATAAGGCAGTGGCTGAATTGCGCTTTAGTGACAGTCGCTTTAGTCCAGGTGGATCAATCGTGTTTTATAAAAGGCATTGTGAGTTGGCTGTCAATTTGGTCGATAGTAGATGAAACACAGGGTTGAAGGTGATGCAAAGAGTCATTGCACAGGCAATTGTCGGATTGCTTGTGCGAGTCGTTTTGGTCGAGAGTGGATCAAACACAGCCCACCTAGCGAGGCATTAGTTGATTGTGCTCTGCCGTGACTTTCTAACTTATCTCCTGTCAGCTATTGAGCATTTCCACTCCACTCCGTGTCATTCTTGTTATTCCACCTAACAAATAGAAAATCTAATTCTATTTTTAACCTCACAACCAATAACCGTTTTTCAATTTTGTTTAAAATTACAATTCAATATCGTTTAAAATTCCCTTGGTAAATAATTTGACTTTTACCAAATGATTTCATATATTTGACTCCATTAAATTAACCTATATAACATAATAAATTAAGTTCTTTAAATATTATGTTATTAAATAAAATATTTTGTTATTAATAATATATTATTTTGACATAATAATATAAATATATTATTTATGAGTCACCGCCCTGCCTTCGTGCGGGACTCTTCGCTCTTCACACCTTCTGATGATGACGATGGTTGAAATATCGATGTGAGTTATGTCTGTGTCTTTCTGTGTGTTTCCTTCGTTTTGAATTTATTTTATTTAATATATTATTTTTAAATAGATTAATTTATACATATAAATTACGTATACATCTTTTTGTCAAATAATGTTAATGCTTAAAATAAATGAAAGCCTCCTAAATAAAATGTAAATTATTTAAATTCCAATAGTATAATATTTTTGACTTCTGTGTCGCATTATATTCAACTAAATTACTTCTACTGTGATATATTTGTCTGTCTAAACTCAAGAATAACACTTGCGTTTCTGCTGATTGAATAGGTATACAGGACTTTATACTTATCTTAGAAGTTATACTTCTTATTTGTGTGATAAAAAAATGTAATTAAATGAGGTGAATGTCTCATTTCTCTTATTTAAGGTTTTTTTTGTAGTGAAAATAAATGTAAACAAATAGGCAAGTATAGCAAGTAAACCATTAGTTCAGGATCAATATTAAGTTTTTATAACTATTGCTCTTTGCGTAATTGAAATTTTGCGACAACAAACTTTGGACACATACCTACCCACCCACAAACACACATCATCGAAAAAACTTCATAAAACGACTTTTAGGACCTCAAAACGTAATTCCATCAATATCTCGAGATCGAATTTATTCACAATCATCATACTTCAATATGGTAAAGTAAAAAAATGGTTCTTTAACTATTAAATTGTTGTTTTATTCCCAACTGCGATACTAGGGTTAGTTGCTAGTATTAACAAAACTGCTATACACATTGCAATATCCAACTGTAACAACAACTTTTTACTTAACTATAAGTAAAGTATAGTGATCGTAAAAAAATTAATCGACAGAATTATATGTTTCGAGGACTCCAAAGTCATTTTGTAACGTTTTTTTGATGATGTCTGTGGGTAGGTTGGTGAGTATCCAAAATCTTGTGTACATGCCTTACAGTGTAGATTAAACCTGCTGCTGAGAAAGTCACTTTTTTTGCCAAAAACCTGTTTTTAGACTAGATGTTTTTCTCCTAAACTACTAACTCTAGGGTCTTGTTATTTTGATATTACCATAGAAGCTACAAATGCAATAGCACGAAAAATGCTTAGATTATAAAGAACAGGAAATATTTTTTAAAAAAATGTAAAAATGTTGACTGAATCAATCAGAAAGCTTGTGGTGATAATGCAAGTAGCCATACCGTTTGACCGATCAAATGAAATTATACGTAAAAATGGAGCATTATGTGGGGGAGGAATTGATGTACTAACTTTTCAAAATTACATTAACCAAAAGGGCGTGAGGGCCAATTTCTCTTTTCAGTAAATGTTTTTTTACGCTAAACGACTAATTAAAAACCTATGAAATTTATACAAAAAATTAGGAATTTATAAAAATAACCTGGAGTGGCCTACACTCAACTTTACTGTAAGTAATTGTAATATCAATTACAATTGGTATGTAATGTTCCATTTAAACATAATATAAATGTCTAATATTTTTTTCATTTCTGGAGGTAGTACAGATAGTGTTTGAACCAGTCATCAACATATGAGCTTATTTCTCCATATAACACAATTAATGCACATAATATGATCTTGATTACCACAGCACTGATAACAATTTTGTAAAGTCAAAGTGACATTTCGTGTGACGACATAATCTCTTGCAGGAGAAAATTGTTTTTGTTCATAGAGACAAAGTACTCTAACACTCCTTTAGTTAATGTAATTTTAAAAAAATTATCACAATTCATTTCCCACGTAATACTCGATTTATAAATATAATTTCATGTTGATCCGTCAAACAGGATGGTTTACATCACTCTCAAAAGCTTTCTGATTGAATGATAAGTCAAAACTTTTACATTTTATTAAACAAATATATATATATATATTCAGTTGTTTTAAAACCCTGAGGATTTTTTTTTCAGTTATTGAGTTTGTAACTTCAAAGGAAATGTCAAAATTTCAAGACTCTGGAATTAGTAGTTTAGAAGAAAAAAATGTTTTCTAAACACACATCTTGTCCAAAAAGTAACTTTCTTATAATGCATAATTGCTCCCAAACAATATGGGTCATCTACATTATGAGGCCCAGTTTGGTGTTAAATATCAATTGAATCTATCAAAGATTCTGGACCGTATCGCCTACACAAACTTTTGAATACACACTCCCCACCCCTCCCCTCAGGCAGACATCATTGAAAAAATGTCATGAAATGACTTTGGGGACCTGAAAACATGTAATTCCGACAAAATCTCAACGTCGAATTCTTTCACAATTACCATACTTTACTTATAGTAAAGTAATATGGACAATGGATTTTACTTAACAACATTATATTGTGGTATAATACTTTTGTAAAACTGAAAAATATAGTTTCATTTTATAATAACATAAAGTTAAAGAATGAAATTATTAGTTATTGTAGATTGAACATTATCATATGTTCTCTTTGGACTCGAAAATTCTGATGAATAATTCAAGTGTTTTGGTTTTCAATAAGACGTTTCTAGAATTTTATTAACCCAAACTCTTGCAGTCAGAATGGCATCTCATCAATCAAAGGAACAACCTGTTGGTTGAATCGATATGGTCCCTCTCAAAAATTCACTGGATGCTATAAAGAGCCGTGCGTTTGAATTACTCCGGCAGCACTGCTACGCCATTCCACTTGCCACTGACCTTTCACAACTGATTATTCTTTATTTTACTGTCTTATTAAAGCATGGTTTCCATCAAATGTTTATAGCTAAGAAATATACAATATGATGGAATCGCAAATGAACTACCTCTATTTTTATTTTGCACATTAAGTACTTTTGGACTTTATCAAAAGTAAGCCTTGAGAAAATGTATATGCTCTCTTGCAATTAAATTCGTTTAGTCCTCTGCAAGGCTATGTGCTCTTAAAGAGGTTTATATTTAATCCTCAAATTGGGTTCATTTAATGCCTATAAATCTAGTTCTAAAATGATAAAATTTTACTAATATCATGACCATAAATATGTATATATAACCAATAAAAAGGTTACATTCACATAAAAACGTGAAATAACAATCAATGATCAAACCAGAATAAGAAATGGGAAAACAACCGTAACAAGCAGTCTTCGTCAGAGTCAAAAACCCAACTGAAACACTAGATGCAGAAAACATCTGGTGAGGGGATGAGAAGAGTGGGAGGGAAGAGTGGTATTTTAAAAGGGTGAAAGCGCAGGAAAGGACTAATGTCCAGAAAGGGATGTTTGGGGAAACAAAGGAGTACAGTAAGAAAGAGTAAAAAAACTATCCGCTAGCTGTCAACCCTCTTAGAAGAGGCTATTGCTCTCGTAACGAAAGTATCAAGTTTGAAGAGACCGTTACTAATGTTTATAATATTTGATCTATTAAATTTAATTAGAGACGATTCAATAATATTTCTTAACAACATTGATTTTTCATAGGTAAATGAATAGGTGAATAAATAGGTGAATTCCATGTCTAAATTACTTAGGAGGGGGGGATAAGCAGTTACCCATTGCAAGCCTACATTTTTGTATATAATAATTATTTTCTAACTGAAAATGACAATCTACCACACATAACTTAATTAACTCTATTATAGTGGTAGATGGAAGCGGGAAGGGAATAATTAATTAATTCCTCCTGGAGTAAGCTCAACAGATCAGTTACAGGTACATTGGTAAAAAGGGACTTCACATCAAAACTAATCAATCTATAAGTTTTATTATTCATGTTGACGCTTTTTAAATTTCTAATTAAAATTAAAATTAAATAAATCAACATTGTTTTTAATATGGCTGCCTGAAATTTTTCCAATTAATGGGCTTAAAACACTTACTAACCATTTGGACAAGCCATATGATGCCGAACCAACAGAGCTCACAATCAAACGTATTGGGTAATTTTCTTTATGTGTCTTGATCAAGCCATATATATATGGCAAAGAAGGGGATTTTGATATGCATTTAGTAATAAGTTCGCTTGATTTTTTAAGATAGTTTTAATTTTTTTATTAAACGAACTATTCACCCTTTCCAAAAGATTAGACCTTAACTTTGTATACACATTTTCATCTTTTTAACATATTCTCTACTTTATCGACGTAATCTTTTTAATTTAATATTACTGTTACTGTAGATTTATTAGCTTTAGTGATTTTTATAGTATTATCTTTTTTAAGCTTAGAATAAGCCTCGATAAAACGTCTAGGTATACTAACATCAGTTTTTTCTGAAAGAACGTATACCATTCCTTTTAAAATATTTAAATTATCCATATCTATATTATTTAATTTTTCAGCTTTACAAAAACCCTTAGCCACCTGAACATAATTTAAATTATTACTTTTAGGAACAAAATTTAAACCATATCCTAATGCTGCTACTGTATTATTATCTAATATCCTCTCTGATAAGTTAATAACTAATTTTCATTTTTATTTTTATTCCACGGGCTACTGTTAATTAAGCTCTGAAATTTTTGATTGTGTACTTTAGAAAAATTTTACATACCTTTCTAAGTTGCCAATAATCAAATACTACTTTCCTTCAATCAGAAGGGATGAGCTGATTAAGATGACTTTTGTTACGCACCGAATCACCGAAGGCTAATTTCACATCACTCCGGCAGAAATAAATGTTTTTTTAGCAAAAAAGAATGGAAATTATCAAAAGGGCCTTCACAAATATTTAGCAAACATTTAGGAATAAGAGATTTAGTTATAACCTTTTCATTTAAACAATTATTTAAACAATTGAATTTTAGTTTTAATTTATCGGTTTTTGTCAAGCTAAAACTAATTAAAAATAAATTTCATCAATAATGAAAAATGAAGACAAAGGAAAAAACAGAAGAATGAATCTATGAAATTTGCTACTAGAACAAGAGTTTAGAGAACTTATTTACTTCAGAGTGGTTTAAGTTTTCAAGCGTAAGACAATCCTATACTGATAACGACGATTGGAACTGTGTCACATCTTTCTAAGTGATTTTTTCTCTGAGATTATACTTTGAATCAAACACGGAAAGAAAGAATTCAACAATTCTACACCCATCATTATGTGGAAAAGAAGAGTTTAATTTAAGATAATTATTAATTGTTAATTCAAAATAATAATTAACAATCAGACTAGGAAACGCTTAACCAAGAAGCGAGGAAGGGAAAGAAAAGAAAACAGTGAAGTAAAAGGAAGGACGAGAGCTGCGAAGACAAAATAAAATAAAGCGTAATCAAAGTAGCAATAACAATAATAGTGAATAATAGAAAGGATTCATCCTTTCCTTTCTCTTCTTTCTTGTTTCTCCTTCTTCACTTAAATACCACTTTATTTTTTCATTTCCTCATAGTTTTACCTGGTCCACGATGATAAGGAAAATATGTTAAGATGTGGAAAGAAATTGAAATGTTGCACTATGCCTGAGGATGATTCGTGAGGGATCGAAACACGTTGCAGTATATAATTTAGCTGAAATGTTGTACCGTATTGAAGACTGTAATGTGAAGAAGAAGTGTCGGGAGTACGTAAAATGTTTGAAGGAAGAAGTTGTCGCTAGATATTGTGTTGTATTTAATTATATGTAATATGAAAAATTCAACATTATTATTTCGAACATTTTACTGAATGAGAAATCAATATAACATTTTTTTTATTTTCTGACGGCTCCTCAATGTTTATACTAGTAATAGTGAATACATTCAATAATCACGAAGTTAGTATGGTTTGTTGTATTGTAAAATGAGCTTGTAATTTAGAATAAATGGAAAAGTTTCCATTCAAGGAACGCTGTATATTTGTTTCTCTAAAGGCCTTAAATGAACCTCTGAAGAGGATATATTATTTTAGGGTCGTTGAAACAATGAGATTGGTCGGAAACAAAAATAAACAGAAGAGCAGCCAAATTAGGAGCGGGAGAAAAGGTCGAGTGAACGTGGACTTGCTGACGAGAGCCCTTGACTTGCGTCATCTTTCAATTTAACTTCAAAAAACAGCCTTGTTATTGCGCTAGCAGCCAAAAAATGTCCTTCTCCAAGCAAATGTTTTCCTTTCCCTCACGTATATTAAAAACTCTTTTACCCTGTGTTTTATCGTTAAAGAACAATTGTTAGAATTATTAAAACAAATTAATTTATAATAACTGATTGCACTACCTTACCATATTTGAATAACTGTTTGCGTTCGAATGATAAACATGAAGTATTATATTTATGAAATAATATAATAAACAGGGTCACTTTTATGTGACTGTACACTATTTTTTATGTGACTGTATACTTATGTATTGTACACTTTTTTCAGTGATGTCAAAATAAAAGTATTTTTTGTATTACATGCCTGCAAATACGGATATTTTATACAAAACATTTGTCTTGTGATGAGTGTTAAACACACTTGATAATTTCATAAAACTGCAATTTGCAAAGTTTCTTTTTTCAATGCTAATGGAAGACATTTAATGTTCATGTAATATTCCAACGTGGTTTTTAAGCTGTTACGGAAATATTACAGAACAACAATTAAAAGATCAGATGGCAAAAGTGTATTCAAATTGCAAACAATGTTTCATTAGAAAAGCAATTGCTAAAACAATAAATAGCCGGGCGCTAAGGGCTAAGGGAATGCAATGAAATCCTCCCTTCAATGTAAAATTATTCGCAACACACCAGATGGTACTTATTAAAACCTGCCGTCATTCCAAAACCTAAATCCCACAATAAAATCCCGTTTATGATTCTCTATAAAATTCTATTAGGGTTTCAGCATTGAATCGATATAATCATTTTCACTAATGAACACACAGTCCTAAAATATCATTTCAAATGATTTAAAACAACACAGTGTTTAGTAATAACCTGGGATAAAACGTTTGTTTTAAGTTAAATATTAAACAAAGGTTGGAATTAAAATTGCATATTAAATACAGGTATGAGATTTAAGAGAGAAATAGGGTCATGTTGTCATGATGTTGGGAATATGCTCTAATTATGTATTTGCGGGATGATTCAAAGCGAAAGGCCGCGTCTATTGACTGGCTTAAGCAGGGTTCATCGCTTCCCTCATCGCCCTCTTCACGTCTCTAATCACTTCATTCGGCTTCGACAATCAATAATCAAACTGTTTCGCCTCCTTTCAGTTATTGTTCTATACACTCGCCTAATAATATTCATTCACTTTAAATTATCATCCACCATCAAACCTCACACATTTACCAGGTTAGAAGGCCCATCATAATTTAAACTATCCTAGCAATATCTATAGTTAAATATAGTTAATGGGTTAGTTCTACTGAGGTTAGTAATATTAGAATTAGTAATAATACAATCCCGTCATACCTCGTAAAGTCTCAGAAAAGCTCGACCGGTTTCGGGTCCGTCTGGATCCCATCTTCAAGAGCACAGTCAGTTAGGTGCTCTTGAAGATGGGATCCAGACGGACCCGAAACCGGTCGAGCTTTTCTGAGACTTTACGAGGTATGACGGATTGTATTATTACTAATTCTAATATCTATAGTACTATCAATTTTGATAGTACATATTAAAATGTATATATTCATGAAAGTTAAACTATTACGTCATATAATATTCATACCTTAGATTTGTTTACACATATTGTTTTCTGGAATATTTATATGCATTAATATATAAATATTTAATATTTTTGTACTTTACGGAAACTGACTTTAATAAAAGACTCTGGATTCAAATAACAATATTCTTTACTTTGAAATTTAAAATTTTTGTAAAAAAGTAATTTCTTGAAAACTGTTTATATTATGAGATATGATTATATATAATATAATCAGATATCACATATAAACTTGAGAAATGTTTGTATATTATTATTGATTTTAAGAACTATAAGACTGTATATCGTATCACTATTATATAATGCTCATTAATCTTTACATTACAATGAAATGATGCTTGTTTAATAGAATATTATAACGCTTCATCACATTGGCTGGTCTGGGTTTTCAACAAAAACTTTCTCACATTGCAGCTTCGTTGAGAACTCTATTACCTTCAATTTATTTTCAATCAGAAAACTTTAATAGCATTTGAATACAGATAAGTAGAAAAAGTAATTGACATGTGTAAGATAATACAAATAATAAAAAAATTAACTTAAGTGTAAAAGTGGCAATTCATATTTGTTTAATCATTTTAAGGATTTTATTAAGATAGTTTTAGTGCAATACTTCATCTCAAGAAGTCCTTAATGGCTAAAAAATAAAACTGTAATATAGGTCATTAACCAAATATTAGATACATGCCATCCTAGGTGGACGGAGGGTAGCCACAGAACTGCAATGAATTACTGACTGTATTAGTTTGTTAAAGAACTAACATCTTGTTCGTTAAGTCATAATGCTTTATTCTGCATTATTCCTTTTTTTTTTATTTTTAAAAGATTGCAGCACTCACCTTCAACCAAATGACCCTAGTGAATCACACCCTGCAGACTGGAAGTTTGGGGCATTGTTTAAAAGTTGAAGAACATTGATATAAACAATCTCTAAAATGGATAAATTATCTGAGAATAAGGGAATGGAGGAAAACATTGGTTTAAGAGTAGTTTTAGACTTGATGGTAAGATTGACGGCTGGGTGTAAACGAGGCTCAGCTGGGGGTGCAGACAATGCCACGAGCCAGTCCCTGTCCGTCGACCAGAAGCCTCCTGCAATCTGTCTTCATTAGAGTTCTTATTGTCATTCGCTCGCTCACTTTTTTTCTTTATCTAGCCCAATTCTATTTTTTTATTTATTTAAATTATCAAACTTTTAGCGGATATACTCTTTATGTACTTACAACAAGTTATCCACTTCAGTGGAGCACTCTTTTGATCGAATTTAACTCACTGATCTATACAAGAGTTGAATAATACAACTTACACTAAACTTCAGTTTGAAAATTAAACGATTTTTATTTACCGACTACGGATTGACATATTCACAATCGACTGAATCGCTGTTGACAGGTCAATCATGATTGTACCATATTAGTTGACTTAGAATCTGTCAATCGTTGGTCAGTCAATAAAAATCATTTAATTTTCAAAGTGACATTTACTGTAAGTAGAATCACTCAACTCAAGGGTAATCAGTTTAATCAATTGATTGATTCTGATCTGTGCAGCATCCTTTAGAGTTTATAATAAAATGTGTTAGTTTTTGATACTAAATAATCTATATTCTCTCCCTTATGATTTATAGAGATCTTCTGAAAAGTTGCTGAGTTCAAACTTGTAAAGCGACAATAACTGGAGCTAATACACTATAAAAATTGGAAGGACATGAAGCTTCATAGCTTTTTTAACGTTATTTTTGAAAATTGTTTTTCTAGAAACTGTACAGGCTTGGCTTAATTAAGCAATCACAATCAGAATCGCATTTCTATGTGTCTCTATTTACTTTAATCAGTATGATAATAACGCTAATGCTAACAAAGGCCATGTGTAGCACTGTAAGCAGGAATGATTTATAAAGCATCATATAGTCCCTGTAATTGGTAAATAAATTTGTGTTGTTTCAATGAAAATATTAATTACTTGATAATATTTTGGCAATTCAATTGCAACTAAAACTTGTTGGCCTTTTATTGGACAGTGTTTGGAGGAGACTAAGTTATTCAAGTAGGCTTGTAGTTTGGCCAGTAAAGGGCTTTCGCTGTCACTATTTACAACATTCTACTGTGAAAGACCTAATTAAAACTTTAGCACTTGTCTGGCCTGAGTCAACCCTTGTTGCCGGTAATTCAGTTTTCAAAATTGCGCCACTAACATTACTGGTGGAGTAAAAGAAAGTAAACAGTCCCTTTCGCAAAACCAACCCTTCATTGATTCTATTATTCTTCTTTTAGTTTCTTCAAGTTGTACTGAAACTAAAAGGCATAAAAAACTACATTTTTTCTTATTTTATAAACAAATATTTTGTGAAATGAATTTTTTATAGGAAAATTATTTGAAAAGGTTTAGTTTAGTCGTCTGCACTAGGTTTTTATTTTAAACATCTTTTTACAATTATCAGCCTTATTACACTTTCCTTTTGGCTGAACCACTTTCGGATAATGTGTATGACAAGAACCTACATACATTTTCTTCTGCTTCATGAGAAGAAAAAAATGAGAACTAGCCTCTTTTTGCAACCTGTTTTAGGTAATATCGAACCATGTCCAGGTATCAACCCTTTAATAACACTTTTACAATAATGGGGGTGCATAATAAGTAGTACCTATAAGATAAAATTAATAAATCTAAAACTAACCCAACAATGAATGTAAACTTACTGCTTTTATTATGCTTCCATTATAAACAATGCACATCGGGGTGATACAATCTTTGTTTCATATAACATTGCCACCTAGACTTCCTGATAATAGTTTCCCTGTTCATAAAAGATACAAGTTAATATGGAAACTTCACTCTTTCAGCCATCTTGATTGCTGATCTTCATTGTTTATATGTACAGTTTTAAGGCACTAGAGAAACCTGCTGTATGTTGTATGAAGTTTTGTCTGTTTTCACGTAATACAAAAACTTCTATAATTTGTAGTCTGATGAGGTCATTTTGTGATGTAGAGTTTCAGAATTTTCTGTTTTCATATCACGGCTAAGTTTAGTTCTGTTCATATTCTATGTATGTTATTTTGATGCTTTTTCTGCAAGTGTCTTGCAGGTCTGCTAGATAACGTAGTTGTCGTTGTAACAATGTATGTAGAATTCCACACTTCTCAGTATCCTATTTTAAACGTGTTTTCATACACTATATTATCCTCTGCAGTTTTCGTTTCATTGTAAATTTGTTTGATAACTAAGTTAGCTGTTCTGGAACTTTCGTCATAATTATTGCTTCTTAGTTTCTCTTGTTTTCTTACAAATGAAGTGTTATTCTGACGTAAAATGGATAAACCAACAAAAGTCTCCACACAAATGAAGTTTTATTCAACGCGTTTCGAACACTTTGAAGTGTTCGAACGCAAAGTGTTCGAAACGCGTTGAATAAAACTTCATTTGTGTGGAGACTTTTGTTTTGTGTTGATCAATTTTACCTCAGAATGAGTAAATACCACACAATTACGGATTGCACAACTAATGATTTAAATGAAGTGTTAGTTTTAGCAACGACCTTTCAAATCATTTATCTAAACATATTAAGGAATATGCATTTTGGCACATCCATTCAATTTAGTCTATCCGTTAATGTGATTATTGACGAGAATTAGGGAGTTGCAAGGGATTATATGACTATAATATAGATGCGTGGCAGATATATAGTTTCAGTTCTCTAGAAGTATCATAAAATCACCACTTGAACCAAAGGAATGTCATTGCCAAATAATGGTATGTAGGAGAATGTTGTGAGTGATTGGCTTCAAACTACACGAAAAATCTGCACGCAGAGGCTTCTCTTCAATGATGCTGATTTGAAGCAAGGATAGGCAGGTCACGTCGTGAGCGAGACAGCTGAACAAACTCAGAACCGTCAACACGGTAACCTCAATAACGAGTTTGTTCTCTGCCCTCATCTACTTCTCTTCAAATCATTTCTACCTTCAGTGTACGGTTTTTTACTTATATAAACAACATTAACAGAAATCTAAAATTTGTGGTTACTAAAAGTATGTAAAATAATTTTTGAAGAAACTTTTCTCCATCTATTTAATGTTATAGTCTGTATTGAGTGATATCTGAATATCTCAAATCAAAAAAACTTGCTTTTGCAATGGAAAACATATTAAATAAAAAAATTGAATGTATCCAACAACAATCATCTTTAGCTTTTGTCATCAGGTATCTTGTCAGATTACCGAAGCTGTGCCATTGGAAAAATATTTATAGAAGCTGTCCCAGCAAACCACTCAGAATACTTCTGAGACGGATGCAGAAATGTAAAAGCAAGTTTTAGTCTATGTTTTTTTTTGGGTATAACAATTTGGTTTATTGCCCTTGAAGAACGTTTCAATTTCTTTTGTATGTCTAATTTAAATATTAATTTATATGTTACAGATACGTTAAAATGGTAAGAAATTACCTATTGTTATTGAAGATAACAAAAAAATAGGTAAATAGGTTAGTTTTTGATGCTCCTATAAAAGCTTCCTATCTCTACTTCTTATGTGATACCCAACCCTCTCTAGATAGCTTACAAAAATGAGAACATTATACATATGAATGTTACACTATACAAACAAGAATTACCATCTGCAGAAATAGAAACCTAACTAATACAAAGGAAACATTCGAAGTATTTTAGTTTGAATTTTCCTAACTGAAATTTTAGTTTATGAGATAACAAATAGATGTAAGAACTAGAAAAACTTGCAATTTCGATATTGTACGGTCTGAGTGTGACTTGTTTTGGTTTTTTATTCCTAACTGCACCATAATGATGTAATCCCAATTGACTTTCTTTTCTAAAAAATCAATATTACTCTATGATTTATTAGACAAGAATTATTTGTGTCAGTATTACTATATATATATAAATTTTTATATATATATATATATAGTAATATAAAAAGATTTCACATAAACACGTGAAACAACAATCAATGATTAAACCACAATAAGAATGGGAAAACAAGACTAAGATCTTTCAACCGCAACAAGCGGTCCTCGTCAGAGTCAAAAACCCAACTGAACAAGAGATGCAGAAAACATCTGGTGAGGAGTTGAGAAGAGTGGGAGGGAAGAGTGGTATTTTAAAAGGGTGAAAGCACAGGAAATTTATTACCTATGAAAAATCAATGTTGTTAAGAAATATTATTGAATCGTCTCTAATTAAATTTAATAGATCTAATATTATAAACATTAGTAACGGTCTCTTCAAACTTGATACTTTCGTCACGAGGGCAATAGCCTCTTCAAAGAGGGTTGACAGCTAGCGGACAGTTTTTTACTTTTTCTTACTGTACTCCTTTGTTTCCCCAAACATCCCTTTCTGGACATTAGTCCTTTCCTGTGCTTTCACCCTTTTAAAATACCACTCTTCCCTCCCACTCTTCTCAACTCCTCACCAGATGTTTTCTGCATCTCTTGTTCAGTTGGGTTTTTGACTCTGACGAGGACCGCTTGTTGCGGTTGAAAGATCGTAGTCTTGTTTTCCCATTCTTATTGTGTTTTAATCATTGATATAGTAATATATATATATATCTTGTTAAATTCTATGCATATTTTTAATTTCACCACTTTTCTACTGAGTCTCTCAATTTCTCTAATGCACTTTCTCCATATTTGTGGTACAAGATAGATAAGTTGTCCAACATTTTTATTTTCATAGCCCGACATGTATATATATATATATTCAAATAACTCACCACATATGATCGAAGATAATTGATTTATCTTCAATCTATAATTATTTTTGAAGATAATATATATATATATTGTATTATACATCTCTTGTTCAATAATTATTTATTTGTACAGTCTGGCCTAACTGAAGAAAATGTTTAAAAGATTTTAAATGAAGATAGAAGAGAGCAATGAAAAGTTTTTCTTTGAGCAAATTAAATAGACTGAACATCGGAGAGTGCCTAGTTCTTTTATATATCACCTCTACAACTAGGGAGTTTATTTTTACAGAATATACATACAGATATATGCTCTTCACTACAGATCAAGATGTGTTTATATTCGTACATTAACATTTCTTGCTATCTTTGATTACAAAGATTATTACTGTAATATTTGTGTGTGTGTGTGTGTGTGTGTGTGTGTGTGTTTGCGTGTGTATATATATGGAGATATATATCGTTTATAAAAATTTACATGTTTATCTGGATTTTACAGATATATTCATGAAAATAGAAGAAGAAATACTGTCACCTTTTATATTTGAATAGAAAACAAATACCTTTACACGACCTTATCTCAAAGGATATGCATCGCCTCACTTATTTCTCTCGGGCTTCAACGGCTGTTCTTTGTAACGTTTAAATACATTCTTTTGTAACTGATATCTATTACCATTTGTGTACTGTATCAGTGATAATTGATTACAATCATATTTTAAAAGGGCTCGTATTTCTGGAAATTTCTTCCTTCACTATTTTCAGTGTAGTTTGTATTTACTATTTCCATAGTCGTGTCCATTTTGAATATTTATCTGTCACTTACTTGTTAATGAATTCAAGATTTTTATGAATTTGCAGAGAATTGTACTTGAAGCCACATGTTTCAATTTTTTTTATATGTATTCTTTTTAAAGCAATTAGAAATGTGAATAAATACTTTGACAATTTGTAAACAGTTTGTTAATTGTACATGAAGTTTGATTTCTAAGATGAATGTTATTTCAGGCGTTCCCGGGGTGGGAGTGGAGTGCGATGAACCAGAAATGATTTCGGGTTGCAACGTGGTGGGCGGGTCGTGTCACTGCGGCGAGGCACCGTCCTGTCCGGGAGAGCTGACCCTTGCGCCCTACACCTTCAAGGACCTTCGAGAGTGCAGCCTCAACCTGCAGCTCATGCACCAGCACGCTCGCCAGATCGCATTACAAGGTCAGTGCTTTATAAATACAATTTGTCTAGCATGACTTGGGCTTTGTCATCTATCATTGCAATTCGTTTTAGAAATTTCGTGTTCTGAAGACTCATTAAACCACTTTAATTAATTAGAATTATGACCTATCGTATGACCATTCCATTGAATAGGTAGAACACATATCTTTTAATTCGCCAAGTAGCTTATTATACATAATTTTGCAACAATTATTTCACAAATAAATCAATCCATATTTCCTACATGGCAGAATATAATTCTTACGAAGTTGTCCTGAATTAATAAGCAGCATTAACTGTAAAGCTATTTCCCATTATCCGAACCAATATAAACTAAACTATAAACCAATATAATCCAAGCTCCTTTTTGTAAAATAATAGAGTTGTCATTCACCTTTATATTGAATACTAAGACAGGGAAACACAGTATTTTTTGATTGAAGTTAAAAAGATAGTTATTAACTAAATTTATTTTTAATCCTGTTCATTTTTAATGTTCTCACATTTTAACTTTTTGATGATAATCTATAATGTAGTTTAATAAAAATGTATTGCGCATATAGAATATATATATTTTAATTATTTGGTTTTATTTGTTTTAAAGTGTATATTATATATGTCTCCAATGGCATATTAACCTACCTAGAAGCTGTATGTAGGTAGGTTATTAGTAGGTATCCTAGCTGTATTCCTAGGTGACATTAGTAGTACTGCTTGGGAACTTGTAGACAAAGAAACAGTTATTAAAAATAAAACCAAAGAAACAGCATCGATGGCAGTGGGTAGTTAAGTTAGCCTACGGAAGCCTCTGACAATTCATAGAGGGACTCTGCTCAGTAGAACCCAAGCAAACATAACAAGCACAACGACGAGAGAGAAATTTGTTCAATTCATTCTTTTTGTTTTATTTTTACTTCTTATTATTTTACTAATCTCTTTTATTGTTCAATTTCCTTTCTGTTCTCTATTGTCTTTGGTGGTTAGACCGTAGCTAGATACTCGTGAATATAATACGCACTTTTTATTTACCGTTCAAGCCAGAAACACTGTTCCTTCGTCTCTCGGCTGTTCTGGTTTGACACCCTCACTGCTTTCTCTTCATAACGGCTGCAAAGAAAACAACAGACGACAAATTTCTTTCAATTCATTGTTTCTAACGTCAACCGATTTTTGTATTCATTTCAAGAACTAAACGTCACTAATTAAAATTTCTTTATGATTATAGTTATTTCATACAATTAAATATAAAAAAACAATATAAGCAATATAAAAAACATCTGAATTAATTCGGCACTTTCATAACAATATACTGGTAAAATATTTGATTTTGAATTTTACTAACAAAAATTTCTAAAAGAATACTAAATGAATTACTCAGTAATCTTTTGTACAGAAGAAAGTATAAAGATTGTGACAAATGGTGCTGCGGAGGAAAAAGCTGTTTCTTAAAAAAGAAAAAGAAAAAAGTTTTATCATCGTTCTTACACACAAGAACAAATAGGAGGAGAACATCAGTTCGAGCAGCTCACGCCATTAATCAGTGCCACACATTTAATTTCGATGAAACAAGAATTGTTCCTATACAACAGTATGAGCGGTGTAAATTGGTTGAAACAAGGATTGGTCCTCTTAAGTGTAAAAGTGGTGACACCAATGTTAATATTTATTCAGTTGTAAAGAGCTTTTTTTTAGTAATTTTTACTTTACCAATTAAGTATGCTTTACTATATTTCAACTGAAATGTTGATTTCTATAATCACTATCAATGTATATTAGTTTGTAGAAATGAATAGTGTTTACTAACCTGGCTGTCTGGTTGCTATCGTTTAGCACAAGTGTAATAATTATCAATCATATTTCTATTACAACTTACGCCACATTCCTGAAAGCTTTCATTTTTCGTCTAAATTCGTATTAAAGTAATAATCCTGTTAAAATTTCATATTATAATTTTTTTATACGATTTACTATTTGTTCGAGCAGCATCAGTTTTAATGTTGTGTAGTTTTCTAGACATGTTAAACATGTGTTTAATAAAACAAAGGATTAATATAAAATATTTATTTCAATCTGAATATTTCACTGCTTGTAGATTTAAAATTACATACATATTGTTCATAAATCAAATGAATCTGCCGATAGGACTCTGCATAAAAAATAATTTTATTGTTTAACAGTAACAAATATTTTTATTTTTATAAATAAAAGTATTTTCTGTCGTCATCAGAATGCGAAGAGTCTCGCAAGGAGACAGGGGGGGGGGGGGATTAAATGCCCAGCGACAGTACTACCAACACAACCTATGGAGAAAAAAGGGGGAAAGAAACTTAAATAAGAAATGAGAAACGAGTGAAAAATGAATACGATAAGCAATAATAATAAAGAACTAATAATAATAAAAATGCAGCAAAAATCATGTCGTGATGTTAGACTTCAGTCACCGTCCTGTTTCCCTGTGAGACTCTTCATCTCCTGGTGACAATAGTTGTCGAAATATAGAAGTGAGTATGTCTGTGCTATTTTGTGTTAGTTTCGGTACAATGTTTATAAACTAAAAAACAGAACGAAACAAGATTGAAAACTAAACACTAGGGATCATTTTCAATATTTTAACCTTTTTATCGTTTTCCTCAGAGAAGAAAATGGTTCGGTGATAAGACGAAGCCCAATATATTTTTTTATAATATTCGGAAGTCTTTGCTGGTTTCTTCTTTCATGCACTGTAAGGCACTGCCTATGCTTTTCGTCGACATGTTTCCACTTAACATTAGTAATCCTGGAAGCATTTCTGGAGGTTTACTTTGGATATTTGAGAAAAGAAGTAAAAAACAAAAAGTTAGGTGGAGTAGTTCAAGGCTAATTGAGTTCTGATAAGCTGACAGGGATTAAAGTAGGGTTGGCTTCATCCACATCTGCGATGTATGGTGCGCTATTTAATAGTGTGTCTTTAAAAGAAGAACTGCTTCCACTTTCCTTTCACGTACACACATACATACACACACACATACATACACACACTCACACTCACTCACACAGATAGACACACAAACACACATATTTATATACGTTTAAAAATAAACCTGAGACATAAAGAACTAAAAGACAGGTGCTTATAGTTTCTAATTTGCATCAGATGTGTAAAAAGATGGACACCACGCAAATGAAGGAGTAGAAAAGAAGAGTGGAGTCTCGTTTGCCCGGTTAAGAGAGGCTAGTAAAAGGTCGTGAATGATTATTAAGAGGGAGAGAGGAAAAACGCAAGAAAATAAATAAGAAAAATATGACTTATTGTCTTGAAAAGTTAATAAAAAAAATGTACAAAACAGAAATGGTAAAAGAGAAACCAGTAAAAAAAACATAATTACTGTAATAAATGAATATATGTCCAAAAAGAGATATAAAATTAACTAAATATCTAAAAAATAAATGAAAAATAATTCTGTTTATCCCATAAGTAAATTTAGTTCAAACAGGCGGTGTGGTTTGAAACAAAACTACTTTTACTCAGATATTATTTTAGTAATGAATTAAATTAAAGTTAACTTTAATAAAATTAACTTTAAAGCTTGTTAACTGTAATGCATTCATAACTTTTTAAAAAACCATCCTCTTTTCGAAGCTAGTTGATTTGTTAGAGAAACTAGAAATATTTTGTTAGAGTTCAAAAGGTTCTGTTAAGATTTAAAAACCATCCATTAAGTATTTTAACAATTTTTTTTTTGTTTTCTGTTATCCCAAAATTAATTCATATTTTGATTAAATGAAATAACATGAGATTGTTTTGATTTAATGATTTGCACTAAAAATAAAAGATAATGATTATTTTGTTATTTGAGGTTGAATAGAGTTAGTTTGAAACAAAAACCGGTTGAAAAATATTAAAATTAATGAATGTACGATTTCAAACAGACTAGCAACATTAAGACGACGATATACCAATGGTAGGATTTTAGGTGTTAGTTTTAGAAGTTTAGTTTAGGAGTTAGAGAATATGCTGTGTTATTGAAAACTTGAAAATCAGTCGTTATAGGCACTTTCGGTCTAATGGCTATTTAACCTTGATATACAGTGGCACAACAGTAAATGTGATTACTGGAGTCAGATGTACTCCAGTGTAATGTGCCGTGATATTATTGGAATCTTTCTAATTATTTCAGGATTTCAACAAAAAACATGTATAGTTGGTAATTCAGGATTAAACGATGGTATGTTTACATTCGCAATAGCTTCTTCAAATATTGAGTGCCAAAAAAATCTAGAATTTCTTGTATTACTATCCTACATTGCTGTGTTATTATTAGCTATTAACTAAGGAGTGTAGTGTCAAATTTATGGTCCAATAACTTAGATTTAATATAATAGCTTGCAAATGAACACATTTGTCAAGTAATAAACAGTAATATCCTCTGCCTACAATAGGCGCATTTCATTAGAAGGTGGTCTTTGTTTTAAAATATACATACAAAGTTGATCGTCACCTTGTGGAATCTAAACTCTATATTTGTTTTCAGCTGCCTAGCCAGTAGTAAGAAGTTATCTTTTGTGTTATTTTTGCTACTGATATTAATAAAAGACTCTAAAGGGGTTTGTTCATCTGGACTGACCAGTTGTCTGCAGTATTCCGACAATAAATGGGCCAGACACACAAATACAAGCATTGTTATTCAAGCTGTTGATGAAATTTTAAGATTACAATGGAATTATCTAGTAGAGTTGCGCTTAAAGTTTCAACAGAGAGTTTATATATTAATCAATCTTAAAAAAAGTCAGCTATCTTCTGCTAGACTGCAGAGTAAGCAGATGTCCTCTATCCTCTTAATCACCCTGGAAATACTACTCAATTCTCTTACAACCGACATTAGACAAAGAGAAAATCAGGTACTTATGACAGAAATATTCTTTTTAACATAGTTTATTTTCAATTTATGGTAGTTACATGATATTATTAGAAAAAATAAATCACAAGAGTACTAAAATTTTATTAATGAAGACTGTTACAGTTGTTGGTATGTATTAAAACATAAAAGAAAAAAGTGACTTTACCATCATGTATAATGGTTCCCAAAATATTGGGTTCAACTAAATTATGAGGCCCATGTTTTTTGTAAAATATTAATTTGGTCCATCAGAGATTGTGGACTGTAGAGTGTCCACACAGACACCATCGAAGAAACGTCATAAAAGACTTTGGGGACCTCAAAACATGTAAATCTGTCAAAATCTCGATATCGAAATATTTCTCGACCACCATACTTTACTTATAGAAAAGTAAAAATAATTGGTTTAAAAAGTATTGTAATGATAAAGAGTTACATTTCTAAACCTAGAAATCCAAGAGGGAATTTTTTATATTTCTTGTACCATGTCAAATTGGTTTCTATGTGCAAGGTGGCCAGTATGAATAAATAAACTGCAATCATCACTATTGGAGCCTAGACATTCAGACATGAGAAAGTTTAATAGCTGTCCGAACTAATCTTACTTCTGTAATATTCTCCTCTTTCCTTTCTATCCACATCTCTAACTGCTTATGGTTGGCTTTGGTTCAGTTTTTTTTTTTGGTATTCTAGAGTTACATAAAGACCTGGGCCTATACTAGGTCGTAAAGACAGTTTCTGTTGGTTGTATCTTTTCATAACTAGAATCATTCTGTTACAAATCTTCCAAGGAGGGATGGCTTCCGATCAGATGAGGAAGATCAAAATGTTTTTTAGGCATACGGTAAACCTTCGGCCTGTAATAAATCAGTAGTTATCATTATCATTTCTCTCGCACCAATTTATTTCTTCATGTGTTCATTGTAAAGGCTTACAAGGTTAATAACTGCAGTCTGGCTTCAATATTGTTCTGTTTATAAAATATCCTTTATTATAGTTTTCTTGTATTTATTAGACAGATCAATATGTCAAAGGTAACCAACTGACACAGTCAAATATACTTAATTTTTAAACAATGAAAATACTTAGAAATTGTTTTGTTTTATAATCAACATCAGTCAAAAGAAGCAAAAAAAATGTAGACTAAACTATTCTGTTTTAATTTTACATAGAAGACTTTAATAGCATTTGAATTCATCAAGTTACCGGTCTTGTTATGCTGTGAATAATATAAGCTGTGATGGAGACTCCTAATAAGAGGGAACTGGAAGGTGGAGCTTAGAACAAGGTGACAGGCAGGTCTTAACACGTAGAGCTGATATTCCATTAGTGCTTTTCAAACTTGTCCTTCAAGTGCCGTTATATCAAGCACAGAATACATAGACTAGCACAATCTCGCCCACCAACTATATCCCACTTAAATATCAACTGAATGAACAAGATGTTCATTATAAAAGTAAACTATGAAGTAGTGAATATAAAACTTCATACAAAACCCTGAATTCATCAGGTAGGTAATATTCTTAATAAAATCATTATTACATTATTTCGTTAAATACAGAAAAGTACAACCCGATAATTTCCAAACACAATATTTTGATTTAAGGCAAATATTAACCAATCTATAAGTATATATAAAAATTCTCTATCTATGTGTGTTAGCCCCTTATAAATTATACAATATTGATTTAACTTAGTTGATTTGAGTTGTTGTATATTCCAAATACAACAAAAACTGTTAATTTGTCGTTTGAGTTACAAAATCAAACAGTTTGTAATTTTACTGAAGAGTGAATTTAAGCATTGAACTCACAAACGCACACATACATATTATATCTGTAATAATATATATATAATATAATATAGTTACACGGAAAGAGAAAACACAAATAAAAGACACACACAAAAGACTCACAACGATATTTCGACAGTCGTCGTCATCGGGTAGAAGTAGTCCCTTTGAGTAGCTGAAGCTAACTGAGTGGTAGGCCAAATGCAACGAACACGCGCGCACTCTGCCTGCCGCACCTAGGTAAGCTACTAACTACAGAGAGAATAATAACTAAAAAGAACAAATAAAAGCAAATAAAATAACAGAAGGAGAAGACTAGTAAATGAAGCAATAAACAATTAAAAAATTAAAAAATAAAAATAGATAAAATACAAAAATTAAAATTAAAAAATAATAAATAAATAAATTCTTAATTAAAAAAAACAATAATAAATAAATAAATAAATGAATACTTAAATTAACGGTACAAGTTAAGGCCAGGAGGAGAGCGAGCTTTGAAAGATGATAATTGCTCCTCTGAAGCTCTTAAAGTAACCCGAGAAGACTGAACAGGGATATGATTAAGGACTTGGACCCGTGAGCAGTGATTAAAATCCAGTCCATGGGAATTAGAGTGGATAGCAATAGGAAGGTTTTATGCGTTGACCACGGAAGCCTGTGACCATTCATACGTAAGTTGAGCTGCGTATTAATATTATATATATATATATATATATATATATATATTCCTTTATTATTTAATTACTTATTTTATTATTTAATTATTTTTTCTTTTTTATTATTTAATTTCTTTATATATCTAATATTATTATTTGTATTCTCAGTTTTATTTTATTTTATTATAGCTTAGTCCGTACTTTTATTTATGTATAAATTTCTTTTTTCATACCTCAATTTTTTCTTTTATTTATTTATTATTTTTTCATATTTCACCAATATATAAATAACATTATAAATACAAACCGTTTAAATGAATTGTTATAAACATGAATTTAACTCATTGATGGTGAAGATGTTTTTATTAACATTACTGGCTGCAACAAAGGGGTGAAGGCTTAAATTTATTCAAATGGTATGATTTATATGCAGCTTTGTCGTGGGAGCCATTTATCTCCGGAAAACTCGCCACCTAGTCTGTTATTAAGAGGTTTCGCAGGTTACTTAGACACTTACGCGACTAGATAATTCATACTGTCTAATATAGCACATCTTATAATCACCTGCTGCAGTCTTGTTCAACACACTGTTATAAATGCCATCGCTCATAAAAAATTCCTCTGACTTCATGCATCACTGTCAGAACTTAAGTTGCCTGTATCGCGCAAGAGTAATAACTCAGGGAGAATGCAAGTAATGTGAAATTAACTTTGACATCGACTTAATTGTTTTATGAAATCAGTAATTATTTGTGACATTATTTTCGTAATTATAAAGTTTAAAGCTGTTCCAGTCAGTTTGATTCATATTGTTTAGGTATGAATTTATAAGTTTTCTACTACGAAAGGATTTGTTATGAATAAAACGTCACCAATCAACGATTAAAATGAGTTTCAGCATCATGGCGTTTTAATTATTACTGATTGGTTATATATGACATGGAAATTTATTGCATTAATTTCAAAATATAGCAATATATTAATTGCGTCTCATTATTGACATTGTTTTCAAAGAGATGATGAAATCATCTAACACATAATTCTGAAACATTTAAACTATAACTAAATTATGTGTTTTTTGATTAGAAAGAATACATTAAAATAAAGCATTGTAGTATGTGCAAAGGCTAGGTTAGGTAACAGAGGCAGTCAAGAGAGTATACTTAGGCCAAACATTGATCGTTTGTGATACCACACAATGAATATTCTACATTGGGGTCATACTGTCAGTTTGTTATACTTCAGTTTGAGTTGTTTGTAATCCAACTTCAACTTGTTTCTGACAAATTACCAGTCATGATTATCTACAAGTCCACCTCCATCAACTAGTCTGGCTGCTGATGGCGCCTGTTCATTCCACCAAAAGGCCATAAAGGATGGGAACTACCTGGCATATTGCGTCAACTTGATGGGACTGCCCTGAAGCGAAAGAACATGTTACTGGAACATGTTAAAAGTGAAAGGTTTTTACTCAAATTGAAGTATGACATCAGAGGTTGATAGTGCTATTAGGTTCGACACATGCTGGAATTATATATCTTATTAATGCATTACAGAGGAAATGAAAAATATGCAAGACGAAACTGAGTCGCCTATTTTACCATGAAGCCATATGAAGAATATATCATCAATACTGCCGGTGTATACGAGAGAAGAAGGGCGCAGCCAGCAAGGAAACTTTGCTTTAATTTAGTTACAAAGAAATTGTAATTGTGTCCAAAAAAATTAATAAGAACCAAGAATAAGATAGAATATACGGGAGACATTTGACTCAGCTATAAATCAAACATATAAAACAGACGTTTTGATGGTATTTAATGTCTTTTCATCACCACCTTCTTCGTATATTTTTCTTGTGTTTCATAAGACTCATAACAGCAATCCCTCCTATAAACTTGATTAAAGTATTTATCGTGCAGTAATTTAGACGGCAAGACGCCGAAATTATCGAGATTCGTGAGTGTTCGTCCTTTTTCTTGTGTTCTCTAGCTGTAACTTTAATTATATATATATGTTTTTATTCGTTATAATTTATTTTGCTTTTATTTATTTATCTATCCTTGCCTCCTTCCTCTCCCTCCGTAAGTTGGTTGCACTGTTCTGTGCTCCCTCAAGACCACTGGTCAGTCGTTGTCTGCCTGCGGAGCGACTCGTTTGTATCTTCCTGATGACGAGGATATCGAAATCTATATATATATATAGAAATATATATATATACAAAGATAGAGAGATTTTTTAAAACCACGAAGTTTGCCTTAATAACAAAAAACCTTAGATATTGTTCAAAATGAATATTTTTCTTGAAAATAGAGAATTGTTGGCAATCGACTTGTTGAGTGATTCTTGAGGTGGCAGTTTGGCACAGTTCCCTTAACAATAGCAGAAACTTTCTACTACAATATTCTCATTGAAGGCGAAGACAGAATGCTACCTGGTAATTGTTGTAGGTAATAGTAGAAGTTGACTTGTTTTGATTACATTTGTCAGGTATAACTCAAGCTAGAAGTTTTCAATGACCCTCAGAAGTTACAAGCCGTTATAAAGAAACCGCAACTAAACCCTGCCATTTTCAACTCCTTCGAGACAGTTTAAAGCCTGGTATAATTGGACCTAGGAGGAATAGTTATTCCAGATAGGCTGCTAATTATTGCTGCTAAACAGTATTACATTATATATTACCTGGCTAATGACCTTGTCCAACTATATCATTTACTGAAAGACACACTATCATTTCACTTTACTGCTCTTAATACACAAACTTTTGAACTTATTGGACATCATCATGTTTGTAAACAATAAATAAAATACAAGGAAAACATAACAGGAATTAAACAAATAATTGTCAACTGGTTTGAAACTACAACATGGTTATTGATTTGTTTAATGATTTAATCTTTATTGATTATCAACAATATTTAAGGAAAGAATTAAATTGAATATCATAATAAATAAAATTTCAGGCAGCTATATTAAAAACAATGTCGATCTAATTAGAAAACTAAAAAGCGTCAACATGAATACAAATTATAGATTGATTAGTTTTGATGTGAAGTCCCTTTTTACCAATGTACCTGTAACTGATCTGTTGAGCTTACTCCAGGAGGAGCAATTAACTATAATAAGGAATTAAATACCATAAAAACAATAGCAAAAAATAACGGGTAAAGGAAAAAATCATACAAAGAATAATAAACGAAAGAAGAAATAAACACAATACTAACAGTACAACACCAGGAGTAACGAACAGATACACATCTTTAACTTACATAGGTAAACCTAGCGAAAAAATTGCGACTCTTCTAAGAAAATATTCATTAAAAATCTAATATATAATTTGGTCGTCTGTATGTTTGTATGTCCGTTTGTCCTCTATGCATTCCTCACAGACTTGACGAATCTTTCTGAAATTTTACATGTGGCCACATGTGGTAATAAGGAAGGTTTTAGGCCACTTTGCAAAGCACCATCCCCCCACTGGGAGCCCACATCAACCATAGACAAAAACCTTTGCACATCCCTGGCTTACACTAAGGGCTCCCAGTGGGGGGATCCCACATCAACCATAGACAAAAACCTTTGCGCATCCCTGGCTTACACTAAGGGCTCCCAGTGGGTAAAGGAAAATGTAAAAGGAAAAATCCCACATCAACCATAGACAAAAACCTTTGCGCATCCCTGGCTTACACTAACCACATTCCCTTAGTACAAGCCTAAAACGAAAAGTGTGTGTGTGTTTTGCTAACAAAACACACACACACACACACACAATAAGTAGTTTCACATTGTATTTAAGCAGAAAAATGTAAATAATTAAATACGTTCCCTTTCTTTAAATTAATGCTTATATTAGCAACACTGAGGACTATTTTAAAATGAATTAATTCAGATGGCATTGATTAGAGGAACAGTAGATCTGAATCATTCTAAAAAGGCGCCAATTATACTCCTAGTTTAGTTCTCCGCGTCATTCCAAATATCTTTAAACCTTTTTATTGTGTTAACCATTTAATTTCTTAAATAACACTTCAATTCAAACTTCAATACTTAAATAATACTTCAAATAGTAAGTACAAATTCCTACTTAGCTTTATTTAAGTAGGGCAGATTAAATAAATATTTAAGTGATTACTTAAATAGTTGTATCCTTGTCCGATTTGTTGACATGGATTTACATTGACTTAGAAATGTTTTCAGTTAATCGACTGAAATAAAATTGATATTTAAAGGTTTAATAAATAAAAAATTTGAAATACTTTAATGAAATAATTTGAGTTATAAAAAGAATAAAATTTTTCTGTTTAAAAAACCTTGGAACAGCATTACACTTTATGTTTTCATCTACATATTCTTATGAATAGCCAATATTTATTTTCAGTGATGAACTTTATTAAGTCTGTCAGTCTGATGGATGAAACTAGTAGTTTATATATATTTCTGATGGTCCTACTTAGTGCTATATTATGGCAGGAAAGTTTGGCTCATTTCTTTTTTAGAACATATTTAGTGCTATAGTTCTTCATTATGCCACCTAAGAAAAACACATTGGGCAGAAAATCCCCAGCTGCCTTGAGAAAACAACTCCAGAGGCAAAAAGAAACTGAGGAGCAAACATCACTTCGTCTTCAAGACCAAAAAGAAAGAAGTGCCCATTTGAGAGAAAATGAGTCTCAGTTGCAAAGGGAAGAGAGACTTGAATATGATAGAAATCGGCACGCCCAAGGAAGACTTCTTGAAACACCACAGAAACAATCAGAAAGACTTCAATCCATGAGGACAAGGGCTGCCCAAAGAAGAGAGGATGAATCTGCAGTGCAGCAATCTGTCAGACTTTAGACAGAGAGATCAAGGGCTGCTGAAAGGAGAGAAAATGAAGCTCCAGAACAGAAGTCAGAAAGACTTCATTCTATGAAAACAAGAGCTATAGCCAGAAGAGAAAATGAATCTGTAGAAGCTAGGAATTAGAGGCACCAGCAAGACCAAGCTAGAATAGCTAATCATCGCAATCAAAAAGTTAAGGACTGGAATTTAATGGCTTTTAATTATGATCCAACACATAATTATGCCAATGAGCATTTTGTAAAAATAGGTGGTATGACTATGAAGTGCAAAGAAAAAAATCTGCACAAAAAAGTATCCTAGAAAATTTGTTAATGACACCCAACTCTCTGAAGATGGTTACCCTTCTTATAGAAGAAGAAATCCTGATAGTGGAGGATTTGATGCCATTATTGGACACCATGAAATTGATAATAGATGGATTGTCCCTTACAGTCCCCTATTGCTAAAGACCTTTGATGGGCATATCAATGTTGAGTATTGTAACTCAATTAAGTCAATTAAGTATGTTTGTAAATATGTGCACAAAGGATCAGATGCAGCAATGTATGCTCTTCAACAACAAAATAGTAGAGATGAAATTGAAATGTATACTGCTGGTCGCTATATCAGTAGTATTGAGGCATGCTGGAGAATATTTGGATTTCTTATGCATGATCATTATCCAACAGTTGTTCACCTCTCTGTCCATCTAGAAAATGGACAGAGAGTCTACTTTACACCAGCAACTGCAGCACAGCAAATTGAAGCTCAAAAAGATACTACATTGACTGCATTCTTTAAACTTTGTCAACATGATCCATTTGCAAAATTATTGTATTATCATCAGGTACCTTCTTATTATACCTGGGACAATAAAGCATGGAAAAGACGGAAAAGAGGAACTCCAGTAGAAGGACATCCAGAAATAAAGTTTGATAGTGCACTTGGCAGAGTCTATACCATCCACCCAAGTCAACATGAATGCTTTTTCCTCAGAATGTTATTATTTGAAGTGAAAGGTCCAACCTCATTTAATGACCTTAGAACAGTGAATGGGATTGTGTATCCAACTTACAGAGAAGCTTGCTTGCAGAGAGGATTGCTTGAAGATGATGCTCAATGGGATGCTACACTTTCAGAGGCCTCAGTATCAACTTCTCCTTCTGGACTAAGAACACTTTTTGCAATGCTTCTCAATGCATGCAATGTTAGTGATCCTGTCAGACTTTGGACAAAGTACAAGGATGATTTAACAGAAGATTATCATTATCAAATGCAGTTACAATTTCCAGAAATTGAAATTACTTACAATGATCAAATCTACAATAAGTCATTGATTGACATAGAAAATAAAGTTCTCACTATGGAAGGGAATGAACTTCAAATTTAAAGTCTTCCTAAACCCATCAGAAACAATGAAAGTGGATGGATGGATTAAGCAGAGAAATGTTAAGAGAAACCTCTTATGACATAGAAGCTCTAACCAGATTCATTAATGAAAATGAGCCAAAGCTCTTACCAGAGCAAAATAGAGTTTATGTGGAAATTTTAGATTCAGTTCAAAAGAATCATGGAGGCATTTTCTTCTTGGATGCTCCAGGTGGTACTGGGAAAACTTTTGTGACTAAATTGGTACTAGCTAAAGCAAGGCAGAAAGGAAGAATTGCTCTGGCTGTTGCATCTTCAGGAATAGCAGCTACACTTTTGCCTAATGGAAGAACAGCCCACTCTACATTCAAGCTTCTCATAGATTTGTCCAGTAATGAAAATCCTTTTTTCAATATTACTAAAAGTTCAAATATTGCCCAAGTTCTCAAAAAATGTAGAGTTCTCACAAGAAAGCTCTGGAAGCTGTTGATAGAACTTTGAAAGATATCAGAGAAAATGACTTGCCAATGGGAGGAATAACTTTAGTTTTGTCTGGTGATTTTAGACAAACTCTCCCAGTGATCCCAAAAGGTACAAAAGCAGATGAAATAAAAGCTTGCTTAAAGTCTTCAAGATTGTGGAGGAATGTGAAGAATCTTAAACTCCAAACAAATATGAGAGAATATTTGCAAAGAGACCGATTGTCTAAGCAATTTGCAGAAGATTTATTGGCCCTTGGAGGAGGAACTGCACCATTGGATAATGATGGTTTATTAGATCCATCAAGAATAAGTACAATAGTGAAAACAGAAACTGATCTGATTTGTAATGTGTTTCCAAATCTACAAGAAAATTTCAAGTCTGAGAAGTGGTTGTGTGAAAGGGCTATTCTAGCACCTCAAAATTCTACAGTGAATTCAATCAATTCTCAGCTAATTAATTCCCTGGAGGGAGGCACCATGAATTACAAACCTATTGACACTGTTATTGATCCAAATGAAGCAGTGAATTATCCAGTTGAATTTTTGAATTCTTTGGAGATGTCTGGTCTGCCTTCTCATAAATTAGAACTTAAAATTGGTGCCCCAATAATGTTACTTAGAAATTTAGATCCACCTAAGCTTTGTAATGGGACTAGATTTGTTATCAAAAAAATGATGCCTCATGTTATTGAAGCAATAATTCTATCTGGATGTGCAGCAGGAGAATCAGTTTTCATACCCAGGATACCAATATCACCAACTGATTCTGTAATTCAATTCAAGAGGCTGCAATTTCCAATAAAGTTATGTTTTGTCATGACTATTAATAAGTCTCAAGGTCAGACTCTGAAAGTAGCAGGCTTACACTTGAAAGAACATTGTTTCTCACATGGTCAACTTTATGTTGGCTGCTCAAGAGTTGGAATTAAATCAAATCTGTTCATATATGTACCACAAGGCAAAACTAAGAATATAGTTAACAGAGAAGTATTGTAAAGGATTGTGAAATGTACGATTTGCTTTCAAGATAATTGAAAATATGAATGTCTCATACAGTTGTCTTAAATATGATATTGTATATCTTTGTCTAATTATGAAGAAATATATGTTAGAAATAAAAATTACTATTCTGTCTATCATTTCTTCTCTTTATTCCCGAGCAACGTCGGGTACTTCTGCTAGTAGGTTATAAAACGAATAACACTATAAACCAAATCACAAACAACACAACAGAGAACAAAGATAACAAATTCGAAAAAAGCGGAATATACAGGATTAAATGCAAAGATTGCGGTAAAAACTACATCGGGCAAACGGGAAGGACACTAAAAGACAGATTCAAAGAACACATTAAAGACTACACCAACAACACAAACAGATCAAACTATGCACACCACTTAAACAAATTTGGACATAACCGAGACAGTATGGAAAACACAATGGACTTACTACAGACGGGACAAAAAGGACAACGAATGAACATACAGGAACAAATAGAAATATATAAACATAAAATGACAGACAATATAATCAATGAACAAACAAACCACCAAACCGACATTTTAACAAAACCACTAATAACATTTAAAAGACGACACAAGGAACTGGAAATAGATAATGAAATAAGCAAAAAAAGAAAAAAACATAAAAATTAAAGAAATAGGAAAAAAAAAATTACCTACACACACAACACTGATTACACAATGTAGATGCTATATATAGGTAGGTTATAGGAAAACAACACACACAGTCAGTTAGGTGCTCTTGAAGATGGGATCCAGGCGGACCCGAAACCGGTCGAGCTTTACAGAGACTTTACGAGGTATGACGGAATGTATTATTACTAATGCTAATATTACTAACCTCAGTGGAACTAACCCATTAACTATATTTAATTAATTATTCCCGTCCCCTTCCATCTACCACTATAATAGAGTTAATTAAGTTATGTGTGGTAGATTGTCATTTCCAGTTAGAAAATAATTATTATATATAAAAATTTGGGCTTGCAATGGGCAACTGCTTATCCCCCCTCCTAAGTAATTTATACATGGAATTTTTTGAAAGTAAAATGTTAAACTCAATATTGCCAAGACATGTTAAATGGTAAATAAATGTTGACGATATACTATGAAGCTGTCCTAATTCTATAAATAAAGATGCCTTCCTAATAAAATTAAATTCATTAGTGCCGAGAATCCAGTTCACAATGGAAGAAGAAGTAAGTGGTAATTTACCCTTCTTAGATGTCCTGATCCATAGATTACCTAATGAGTTACGCTTTAGTGTATATAGAAAACCTACGAATGTACTTGCATATGTTCACTTTTATTCTTCCCATCCAAAAAATATTAAAATTTCTATTTTTAGAAATATGTTTTTGAGGGCGTTAAGAGTGTACTTTCCTGAATTCCTTAATTATGAAATTACCAACATTAGGTCAATTGCCCTATCATTAAAATACCTTTCCTCTTATATCGATTTAGCTTTGAAAGGTGCTAAAAAACTTTCTCTAATACTTGAACAGAGCCCCGTTCATTGTCAAATTCTATAGTTTTGCCATATCCTTTGTTTCCCCAAACATCCCTTTCTGGACATTAGTCCTTTCCTGCACTTTCATCCTTTTAATATATCACTCTTCCCTGCATCTAGTGTTTCAGTTGGGTTTTTGGCTCTGACGAAGACCGCTTGTTGCGGTTGAAAGATCTTAGTCTTGTTTTCCCATTTCATATTGTGGTTTGATTATTGATTGTTGTTCCACGTGTTTATGTGATATCTTTATATATATATATATATATATATATAAAAAGATTTCACATAAACACGTGAAACAACAATCAATGATCAAACCACAATAAGAAATGGGAAAACAAGACTAAGATCTTTCAACCGTAACAAGCGGTCTTCGTCAGAGTCAAAAACCCACTCAGGTAATATTTCCACCAAGCGTAGCCTCTGTATGAATGGTCGTGGAGCCTGTTTCAACACTTCACTCCTGGCAACCTGTGGTCTTCCATAATAATATACACGGTCTCTCCTTCAAAGAATACTGCAGATTAGATATTCTCCTCCAATTCTGACCAATGAAATAGCATCATTCTCATGGACGATCTCGATATCCAGCATCAACATTAAAAACCTTTGAGTCATTCCAAAGCTTCTAATTTACAACAATTTGGACTGCATTGACCCCTGTAATAAGAAAATGTACAATTGTAGACAGTTGAAGTAGTCTTTTGCCTGAAAGTATCTTTGAAATTTGTTCAACTCATTCAACTCATAAGATCTCTTTACTGTCATCTTCACGTTAACACTATATTTACTACAAATTTCAACATTTATGAATGTTGACCTTCTTTCAACCATTTTTGTTTTAAACAACTTCAAGTGGTATGCGAATCGATTTGAAGTTCCTAATCAATAATTATCTTATTGTGTTTTAAAAATCGCGAAATCAAAAAATGTCATGTTATTTCATAAAAAAATTAAATAACTTTTAACAAAAAGTTAATAAGAAAGTTGAAATACTCATGGATGATTTTAAATTCTTGTAAGAAGCTTTTAATAACTCTTTTTTCTTGTAACAATTCAACTAAGTCTACAATAAAAAATAATGATTAAATATCTTTATGAATTCATTAATTAATTAATTAAAATTAATTAATTATAATTCTTCTTTTTTATTGACTGATTTCGCTGATTTCTAACAAAAATAAACTATTAGTGTGTGGGAAACTACAGTTTGTGTGGGAAATATCCGCTGAATGTAGTATTTTAATCCTATTTGATACTATATATATTAATTTGATTAATACTATATACATGTGAGTTATTTACCTCACTGAGTAGACTGAAGACCGAAGTATTTCATACTTTTACAAAACTAGAGCTCAATTCTAAGCGTTACATAAAATTATTTCATTTAATTGAAGTTTGTATCCTGAATTGTAAATTGTAAATATACTAATTATTGCAATTTAAAACCATCGTCAATGTTATTCTAATTTTGGGGAAAAGGTGTTTTAAATTAATTGCTTATCTATTAAACTCAGATATGTTAATAATATTAAGGTGAATAGATCAGTAAATAACTACGGGTACAACTTATTAGATGTTCCTCTTTGTGGTATAATGGCATTTAGAATGATCCCAAATGTATGAAACTTTTGTTACTAATACAAAGAATTTAGATACAAAATTTCAAATTTATACAATAATTAGAAGAAAAAAAAATGACTTTTGTTTTTGTCATGAAGAAGATAATATATTGTCTCGTTAAAATATTGATAAGGACAAATCGTATTATGAAACTATCTTATACATCAGCAGAGTCTGTCTCTTTGCTATCAGTCTACCTATCTAGAGAGAGACCCCATGACCGAATCCATTTTATGTACTACCTTATTGAAGATACTTGGAAATGCATGCCTCTCTATGCATCATGTGTCAGTGGGATATGACGTTACACGCAAACTGTGCAACAACTCTCATTTTTGACACAACTTCAGATCACTTTAACAGCCCATACTAAATTTGCCTTCTAACAAAACAAATTTAAATGCTAAATATATCTTAAAGAGCGTATGCGAATGCCTATTTAGACCGTCTACACGTCTTAACGTAGACGGTCTCTATGAAAAGTTATGTAATATGTTTTTATATTAAAATATTTTAAAAACCAATGACTTGGAGAAAATCTGAAAGAAGCGAGTAATTCTCTAGAATTTTTATTCTTGCCCTCGACCTAATCCCTCAATACTTTAAGACTACTGTGAAAATATCAGAATTGTTGTTTTACACTTGGCAGTGATTCCAAATATTTCTTCAAAGTAGTTTTACATAACCTGATAATGTTTTATTTTTTACACTTTTTTCTATTATTGAAATTAAGAACTGTAAGTTAAATAATAGTACTTGTTAAAATTTTATAATTTTTTCTTCCCTTATGCCAAACCGGGGTTTCTGGTTAGTAGTCAGTGATGCTAAAACAATGTTATAAATTAAAGTTAAATTTTTTACGCTTAAATCGTTGAACGATGAACAAACCTAGGTTTAGAGCGTTTTATTTTTACAATGTTTTGTATTATATTAGTACCATACAATAACTCTGCTCACCAATTAATGCATTGAAATGAAAAGAAAATAGTAAACTTTTACATTTTACATCGAAATAAATGAATAATTTCCATTAACTTCGAAATTACAATTTCTTGGCTCACTGGAAATGAAAATATTTTTATTTTTCAAACTGAATTCTTTTTTCTACAAATTATTCAAGATTTCCTAAAATATTTCTAAAAGCTAGTTTATTTTCACTATACCATATCTTATCCTAAAAAAATTTTAAACATTAATTTAGAATTAAATTAAGTTGTGTATCATTAAATACAAGAAAAGTTGTGTATTAGAACTTACGAGATTATTTATTACCATTTCAATGATGTACAATATTTTGTAAATAACTTGTTTATTAGTTTTCCTTTCTTTCAAAGTTGTACAACCAGATATTCACTCTCCTGGAAGTTTCATGGCACTGTAACGTTTCTTGAGACGTAATAAAGTAAATACACTTCATTTGCTTTAAGTTTTTTCTTAAACATTATTGTTTCTTCTCATCATTATTGAAATTTAATTGTGCATCAAATATTAAGCCTTAAGCATATTTCTAGCAAAATAGGTTTGGGAAAACAACAAAAGCTTAGTGTCTTTACTAAATCTTCTTGTTGTCTTAGACCAAGTCTTCACCCTGGGAAGACTATACTTCTTGAATAGTAACAATAACGGACTTCCTTTGTAAGAACACCTTGTTTTCATGAATCTTATTATATGTGAAATTTTTTTTCTTTTCTGGAATGATATATGAATGGATCTATGTATAGAAATGTATCCTAATAGTAAACTAAAATTTGGAATAACGCTCTGAGGTGTTTTGGAGCTATTGATGGTAAGACTTTGATTGAACCTCCACGAAAGTTATATTCTTTCCTTGATTCATATATTGTCGTGACTATGACCTCATTGTGGTGATATTTACTGCACTACTTTATAGAATTATGTTTTTGTTGCGTTATGTTTGTTGCTTTGGGTATATTAATTCCCTGAGTTCAAGCAAACTACACTGCAGTTTCATTTTTTCACTCGTACTGATTTGGCTGGAACATTTTAACCAAAAACTTTTGATTCAATATTGAAAAGCTTAACTTTATTAATATTGAAGGTGTAATAATCAACAAACAACAATTAGACATGTCGTTTCTCTTTCAAATCCGTGTTGTTTCATAGTTTGATAAATTAGATATACAGAAAATTTGAAAGATGGGAATTAGAAGGAATTCTCGGCTCATCGTCTATTTTTAGTGAAATATAATAGTAAACAAATAATTACTCCTAAATCATTTTACTTGAATAAAATGCTTTAATGGAAGAGCAAGTCAGAATTGATAATTACATGCTGCACTACAAATATTACCAATATGTACAAAAGGAGCTATAGTAAACGTTATTCACTAACAGTAAAGTAAGCCAATCCCCAATCAGATTTATTGACTTTTAGAATATTCAAGAATTCGTTTATCGAATTGATTAAATATGTAGTGGGCAGGTATGGTTGTGGAACACGTAACAGTTGTTACTTGTGAAATGATAGCCCTAATGGATTCTCTGTCCTGTGTGTTTGCAATACACCATATAAATTCCACATGATAAATAGATGTATATAATATTCTGTTATACCACATATATTATATTTGTATATGAGATTTGCTTTCTTGACCCCTTCAGTGAGTTTGTTACTCTCAGTTTTTAGATGAATTATTTATTTTCTACTCTGTTGCTTACGAATAAATAGTGTCTATCAAAACCAAATTAGATATATATGAAATAATAAAGAAGGCTGACCAGCTCCTCCGCCACAAAGTGTTCTTTCAATGGGCATTTATTTATTTAGATTAACGGAACCACTTAGTTGGTTTGGATTGACCTATTTAGTATGCGGAATCACTACCATGTCTTCTGTCATAAATTTTAAATATTTAGTAGAAAAAAGTTCTGAGCACTTTCGAGAGCTAAACCATGTTAAAAGAACTTGCTTCCAAAGAAATTGTATCACTTATGCATATATCAATGTCTAAACCAGTAATAAATCAGAAAAAAACTCAGATCAAAAACAGATAGGACTTTAGGACACTGATGTAAAGTGGACATTCATGATTTAATCAGAGAAGGAATAGATGAAACAAATGTCCAAATTTCTAAAACAACAATCATTTTTTTGATTGAATGCGAAAACTTTTGTGGAGACAAAAATTATTATGTTTCATATTTTTTTTTACTTATAGTAAAGTAGAGTGAAGGCCAATCCAGATTTTTCTTTGTGCAATATGCTTAGAATGGATAAGCAATAAATAGAAAGTTCTGAGGTAGTCATGGTTGTGAAAGGGACAGAATGATGGGGTTGTTTGGGTCTTGTGGAGCCAGGCCTAACATAGTGGGCGGTCGTCAGACTTGATTAGGTAAACTGAACTGTCGCCCTACGAGTTATGATGACGGCTGACCTACGTGACTGCCGTGTTGGGGCCTGCCGTCCACCGCTAAGCTGCCTATTCGCTTAAGCCACTTAGCCCATTTCGCTAAGTCCCCGACTTGCAGTGGTCACTGACCTGCGGCCAAAACACTTATCTTCGGTGCACATTGAGAGCCTGAATTGTTCTTATTAAGAACAATTTGACAATTGATTTTTATAATTACAGATAATTTTATCTATCAAACAAAATCTATCTAACTACTCTCTATTGACGTCGTTTGACTCTCTCTCACAATCATTAATATGTTACATAATAATTTTCCCACTCTCAGTCCTCTTTGATTCTTATACGAGTATTACTACTCTCTCAATCTCTATGTGTCTATCAACCGTATCCCGTCTTAATCCATTCGTGTATGTTGCATAGTCATTTCTCTCTACACAAATTAGCAAAGAAGCCTTTGTCACAATAGCAAACATGGCATTGTCTTCATATGTGATTGACTCATGTAAAATTATATTCTTATTTAGAGGATTTCAAAAAGTATTAAGTATAATAAGAATTAACAGTAACCGATTTAAATAATAATCAAGGTCTGAACCACAATAAGAAATTGAGACATGTGACTAAGATCTTACAAATAAAAGCAGTGGACTTGGTCAAGTCTCACTCATTTTCACTTATAAATAAGACACACTTTTATGTGGCATTGATTCACTCGAGGATTCTCAGATATTTTTATAGAAAGTACAGAGAAAAAATCACAACACTTTGATTTTCTTCTATTAGCTTTATGTTCTTTTTCTATCCACTTATTTAGACTCTTTCATCTCCAGTGAACCATTTCTACGAATGAAAAGCGTGGCTATTACAATTTTGTTTCATCGCACAAAGGAAGTGCCAATTTCATAAGTATGCTTAAAATTGATGAGACACTTTCATTACTGGCCAGCACCTACGAGCTGAATAGGTTAAGGACTACCATACTGGTCAGAGACCTGGGTCGTCCCCCCCGAAGGGGAAGTGCCCTGAAACCGAGTCGGGTCCTCCTTCACGGAGTAGGTGCCAGTCTCAAGGAACTACCCAATCAGTGTCCCTCACCCACTGGGGAGGGTCGGGGGTTTAGCTCCCCCCTAGTTACTATACAGGCAACCACCCGAGAAGAATGAGATACCTTCATGGAATAACTTCGATAACGATGCGTTACATGAACAAGATCGTTCACCAAGAAATGTATTTGAACCCCACTCCTTAAGTTCTAAGACTACATTATATCCAACGATAAGTTTACGGGGTATGAAAAGGAAATAATTAAGCGTAATATGTGGGCGTCAGTCACTGATCCGAATATTTAGTTTTAATAAAATGTATAATTACAATGAGGCTCTTTTCCTCGCATGAGGTAGAAACGTGTTAAAACATAAAATAAGGAACAATGATGTAATTTTAAAATGGATGCTACTGAAAGGGACGGTATATTGCAAGTTTAAGCAATATTTTCATTTTAATGTTAGTTTAATAAAACAAACTATGGGGCGGGTTGTAAATGATTAATAATATGGCTCGTAAATCAAAGCTCTGCGAGGAAGTTTGGCGGAGGGCCAGCCGGTCGTGTTGTGGAACCCCTTTAAAATCCACCACTCCCCGCCCGACTTCAGGTAAATGACATTATTTAAAACAAATTTGCATACAGTTATTAATGACGTATGAAAAAAATTCTATCCCTATAATTCTTACTGGAATATCAAATAGATTTTTAATTGCTCTCTGGTGTTAGAACTGAATGAGTTATGATTTACGGTATTAATGTTTAAAAACTCCAATTTTTAATTGATTGTTTCTATTCATTTTTTATATGCAAGTAACCGTATAATATATTTATAGAAGTTGCTTTAAAGTTTTTGTCTATAATTTACCTTACTCCGACAAAAGGCAAAATTGGAAAAATTAGTTAACAAGATTTCTCTTTTTTTGATGTAAATATTCCTTCATATCAGTTTTGAGGACATAGAACATTGCTGCATAAACATAATTTATGCTGTTTGATTTTACTGGTTTTGAACTTTTGGTCAAATTTCTAACTAAGCCACATTTTTGTTCTTAAGTTTACCTATTGGCTACCATAAGTCGAACTGTGATGAATGTGGTGAGCAGAACATGCAACGTCATGTGTAGTATGAAATAAAACACCCACCAATCCTAAGCAAGCAAGACAGTCGGTAAACAATAGCACTTGTATAAAAAACTCCCATTCATTATGAAGGTACACTTTATTTCCTCCGTGTAGAACTTAACCGAATATCCTATCAGGTACCATATGTTGATTAAAAGAAATAATTTATAACTAACACCTGACAAAAAATGAATGTATAGTAGTGTTGCACAAAGTATTAACATTGTTTCAGGTGTCTACGCTTATAGTTATTTCTCTTCCAGTCTGTTCCGCAGAAGCAAAGCATAGTTCTTTCGTTTATTCATGAAAAGACACGAGTAGATATTACAAATATAAAAAGAATAATAACACTACGTATGAACTCCCGACCCGGTGTGTCTCTAGTTCCCATACAAATAACAAATCGTGGAAGGCATATACAGATATTAAATTAAATTAAACAATAATTTAATAAATCCTCCAATAACAAATTAAATAACCTGAACATAAGGATAGCTGGAAAGTTTCCTTATTTTCTCACAAGGAAAGATGGCTAGAATGTAGCTCTAGGGTGCCATCCCTAAATAGTTCTTAACACAGCGATTTTAATCAAAGTTGTGAGGACAAATTTATAGGAAATCGCAAAAAAAAATCAACTTCTTTTCATATAAAATACCCTCTAAAAAGTAAATATTAGTTAAAAAAAGTAAACCAGTGAAAGAATAACTTTTATAGTTGACTATGGATCTCCCTGGTATTCAAGTTTACAATTTTGTTTTAAAAGCATAATCTTCTTTATGAAAGTACAGATTTATTGATTTTGTAGCGAATGTATTATAGAAGTTGAAGAAAGTTATCGCTAATGGTAGAGTTTAAACACAAAGTAGTGAAGATAAAAGGGTAAGCCACTACAGCCACCCCCGACAAAATGCTAAACTTTATCGGCGTTTCACTGTCAGTATCTCGGTCCCCATGGTAATTATTTCCTCTGTGAGGACAATGTCTTTCAGATCAAAAGATCTTTCCTTAATCTATAAGAAATTGCTTTCAGCGCTATAGCTTTTTGATTTCAAAAAGTATTTATTGAAAATTTCTTTTTAAACAAAGAATCAAGTAAAATAGTATCTTACTTTTCTATTAAGGGTCTATCAGACGTTATCAATTTTTCGTTTCAAAACATCATTGTATAAATATTAAAGAGCTTATATACACATTTACTGTGGATATCAAACTTGAGACGTCATGTTTCAACAATACAGTTCCAACAGTGTTGATTTGGAAGGCGATTCTAATATCAGAACCGGTTAGAATATCTCTGTCACACATTAAGTGTTCTATTTTACACAGAACTGATAAAACTGAATAAATAATAGTAAGGTTCTCTTTTTACATATTAGTGAGAGGGAGAGAGAGAGAGAGAGAGAGAGGACTTAGGTATGTATATAAATTAATAAAACTACAAATAACGTAAAGAATGTGCATCTCCAGAAACTAATATATCAACTAACTTACAGCCAACTTAAAATTTGTGACAGAAGTGTGATCTCTTCACTGGTAACTTTTGTTACCAGTCTTGATAATCTTTCATTGTTCAGTATATATAGCATCGCAAACAGGTGATTAATGTCCAAATAAAAACTATTAGAAAACAGAGAGTAACGCTATCTAAAAGTTTTGATAAAAATGCAAAAGAGATGAGAGTGACTATAACGATAATATACTATTGATGTAATGTGACTCGTATACAATACTATTTAAATATAACCAAAACGTCGGCATTTAAAAGTTTGATTTAAAAAGTTTATTTATTTGTGACGTTGAAAAGAGACCAACTTCTGACAAATTTAGATTTTATTTAGATTACTTTTTAATACGATACGATACTTTGGGGAGATTTTACATACATGCATATAATGTCTTGGCACCAATTGGTATCCATTTTCTTGGCACTGTGTTTTTATGAGTTTTCTCACAACTTGCTCTTGTACATACTCGTAGTCTATTGCTATTGGATCTCTCCGTTGTTCTTACCGTAAACCTTCCAACCTGAACAGTATATTTTCCCATATCTCTCAAAAGCCTCCCAACCCTGTTAGGGGATTGAGACGATTAGAGAGATGTGAACGTACTCGTATAATGTGTCAAAGTACGTGAACAATGTCGTATATAAACTTCAGTCCTTTCTTCACTTCATTGCTCCAATCGTAACTCCTCCACTAGCCAATTTAATAAAACATATATTTCCCGTAACTGTGTCTCCCAACTAAACCGCTCTCAGTGTGGTGCTTTTTATGATGGTTTGGCTTCCACTATGCTTATCCTTCGCATGAATGGTTGTAGAGTCTCTGTTAGTCAAATATGTAGATGTTATTTACAATAACTCCTTCTGTGTCCAAATCCTTAATTAAATCCATTAATTATATCTTTAAAAGCAGGCATTTTGGCTCTACATCATCTCCCTAACTTAATCCTTATAGGTGGTTTTTTTCAATTATTATGTGATTTATATTTTTTTTAAGTTACTTTATTTTTATCCCATCTCCTCCCTGCGAATGTGATAGCAATAGCACTAGTTTTAATGTGTAGAGTTTGTTTAGAGGTTGTGATATACGTACTGTTATAATATGTGTTAAGACTATAAATACATCCAGCAGTACAGCGAGGAAAGCAGAGTAAAAATACCGAATGGATAAAAATAAAGCTCCATGCAACATTTTCACAACAATATATACAAAAAAATCAACAGTTAAATATATTACTACAAAAAACAGTAATGTTAATAATCAGGCAGTGCCTGACGTATTATAAGAAAATGATAAATTTTGTATAAGAATTAACATCTAACAAAGCAAGAGAGAGTTATTTCATTCCCATCTCATCAGAGTTTCCTAAACTCTAACGAAAAAGAGGTGATTAGCTGAGGTGAATAGGAGGTGGGGTTTTGGTGGGTAGGTTACCATTAAGGAAGACTAATGACATAGGAAAAGTTGTAAGGCTTCGAGGAGTTTTCCTTGTCAACAAACTCTAGTTTTGTTCTTTGACATGGTAAAGATTCTTCCAAGAGGTTTAAAACTTTATATATTGCTGTGTATTATAAAGTGATTTCTCCTCATTCCTCAATGACACCGTCTCGTTTAAGTCCTCTGATATAAAAAGGAGAACTTGCTTTATCTTTGTCATCACTCATTAGATATAAAGTTTTCTAATTAGTGGCACTTCTTCGAGTCACCCTGTAAAAACACGCGCGCTTTATCATGCTTTGACAACTGACAACACATACACTCTTTGCTTTGTTCATACATAGGTTATTATTAAAGAAGTTCCTGATGAACTTTCAAAACTCAAAAGTCAGAAACATTGAAATGAGACAAACATTCATAATCTCAATATTATCGCCAACACAATCTCTTAGGAGAAAAGTAAAGTTGTTCACAAAACGTTTCTCAGTGCAGCCAATGAACTCAGTAAAGCATGTGTACTAGATGTACAAATAATAATAAACTTTAAAAAATGAGAAAGAATAAGTGAAAAGTATAATAAGATAAATAACAGATCACAATAAAGGAGAACGAACACACTTACACACACACACACACACACACACACAATATATATATATAAAACCGAGATACAGTTAATTTTCTAGATTCAAAAATCAAACTCTCATTGCTTTTTACTAGTAATATATACTATATTACTTTTTTAACGAATGAACGATATATTATCATCAAGAAAACGGTTCACAAAGGACGACAAACATTTCAGTGTAAACTATAGGTACACAGTAAATAGAAAAACACACTTGCAGTCTCTAAATTTTGTTTTAACTGTCATGAGGAGAGAAGAAATAGGGATACCAAACGCACTTGCCCAACTTGACCAACAGTGTTGTCACCCGTGCCCGCTTCGTGGAAGTTGAAATAAAATTCAGTTTATTATTACATTTAGATTATTTAAAATATTTTCATAGGCATAAAATACAAAAGAAAATAGGCAAAACTATGAATTATTACATTTGAAGTATTAGTAACAATTCGAGTGTATGTGTCTTGTATATGTGGAAGAGAGCAAGTGTGGGAACTGCGCGTCTATGTATTTCTTTGAGTGTTATAGAAGGAGAGAGTATGTGTGAGTGTTTGGGAATGGTATAATGTGTCTTTGTGTGTGCGTGTGTTTGTGTATGTGTATGAGCCTATTTATATCTGTGCTCGAATGATAGAAGCATGATAGAAGAAGTGTCGACTAATGATTATGGGTGTGTGTGTGTGTGTGTGTGTGTGTGTGTGTGTGTGTGTGTTTGTGTATGTATGTGTGTATAAGTGTATTTGTATCTGTGCTCGAATGATAGAGAGCATGAAGATGTGTCGACTAATGATTATAGTGTGTGTATGTGTGTGTGTGTGTGTGTGTGTGTGTTGTGTGTGTGTGTGTGTTTTGTTGTTGGTGAGAGTGAATGCATGTGTGTTTTTATGAGTGACCGTGTAAGGTTTATGAGAATATTTCATCACATTTACTAATTCCAAAGTATTTCAAACCTATTTCTCCTGTTTTGCTAGAAATGAAGAGACGACTTTTGGTGGCTTGGTCAATACTTTCCCAAAACTAATGTTCTCTGAAAGGAAAATAACTAGTAATTGCTTATCGATTGAATTTGGAATAAACCTAGTTGGTATAACTTCTCTTTTCACTCTTAATCAGCTACACTTTGAAGGGATTTTTGAAGGAAAGTTAAGAAAAGTACTTGACTCTGCAACTAATTGGAATGCTTTTGAACTTTATAAAACCATTTAATTCTTTAGGGCCACATTTTCATTCATTAAGTCAATCAGATTTTTTATATTGTATTTATAATAAGGGTATTTTTATTATTACGTCAAGAATATTTAGCGAAATTCTATACTGTATTAACTTTCTTTGCTGAATAGTACCTCTGAACTACTTTACATGAACATTCCAATAATAATTTTACTATTGTTATTTATATTTAGTTTAGTTCTACGTTTTTTTGACTTATTTGACAATGCTCATTAAGTTTGTTTAACTCTCTTTCATCTGCAGCGTGGTCTGGGCTTTAAGAGGATCTCACTATGCGCTTCCCCAACTCATCACATCATTATAATTACTATTACTGTTATCAATCGTATATGAGCTTTGTATAGGGAGTACCAGTCCGTCCTGGCTTCGCACAGAAAATATAATAATAATTGTAATAACAATAGCCTTTACTACCAATGTTATATGAAAAAAGTTTTAACAAATCTTCTATCATTATTTCTTTCTTTAATATAAACATATCTTTTTATTTGACATAACTATTTATGAACGAAAATATCAAAATAAAAACACACTTTTTTGTTGCGTTCGAATACTTTTTAACATTTCATTTGAGACGTGGATGTTCCTTGGATGGAACATCCAAGAATACCCTGATCCTTTTGAACAACCAAAAGAATACCTGATCACTAAGAGATTATTAAACAAATTTGATTTTTATGTTTTTAGTTTTTACATTACTATAATAAAGTATAGTACAGTTCGTTTAAAGAACGCCTGTCTGTTTCAATTGGGTCAACCATAGTAACCATGAAACAGAAAAGAAATTGTTTCAACATTTTAAACAATTGACGCGATTCTTAAAGATTTTTCATGATATCAGGTGTGAGTATGTAGATCAGATTTCTGGGTTGACGGGTTGGTCCTTAAGTAGTTGTTTATTCATATGTTTGTAGTTATACCACTGATCACACTGTTTTATGATTAAATTGATACTAGATACAAAAATATCCCTCATTGTGAAGACGAGGCTATCAGTTTTTAGTATGTTTTGATTATATCAGTAAATTTTACTGATTAATATTGTACTTCCCCACCATTATATGAGTGCTACATGTCTTAAATATATTTCCAACTCTTGGATTAGTGTAGTTTAATCGTACAAGCTTCGAGAAATAAACATTGAGGAAAAGTGTTTACTCCTTGAGAGGTGTTTTCGCATTTTGAATTCATAGATCACGTTATAATGAAAACGTTTCTGGCAGAAGTCTAATCAACAATTCGTTTCTAAATTTTCTCTATCGTTGACAGTCTCTTTTTGATAGAGTGATTGGAGTACTTTGTTATCAATGTTTTAGACTCACTTTCTGAAGCTTACAGACTGGGTTTGTTATTTCACATGTAGGTCGTGGGTGCATTCACTCTCCTGATTTCAGTCACCAGACCTAGGTCATGAGTCAATCAGTTCGATAGTCGTCAACGGTCCCTATTGTTAGTACAGTTTACGTGTTACAGTAATAGTTCTTAAAATACATAACCCATATTTCTGTTCTAAAGACGCTTACTTTGTGCTTTTTTCCCTTCGACTTATCAGCCAGTGACAGCAAAAAGGTTCATCACATTTGAGGTATAGATCCCACTTCCTGTTTTTTCATTGAACATTAAGATAAAAATAACTTTGAAAGCTGTTCAAACCATCTCTATAGTAGCTTCACACAAAAAACAGTTTTTACGCGTAAATATGTGCTGTCAAAGAAACAGTTTAAAGTAAAAGTCAAAAGTAAGCATTTCATTACTCAAACAATTTAGTTAGAGAAGGAAAACTTAATGCATTTAAGGTTCAAATTATGGTAATTTAGCAGAAAATAAAAACTAACATTCATTCTGAATGAAAAACAGTTTTGGTACGTGATATGGAAACTTTAAGGCAAAAAACAACAACCAGTTGCTTTGAGTTGAACTGTCAATGACTATCTAAGGTTGATGTATGTGATGTGTGAGTGAGTGCGTGAGCAATAATAAGCCCAAAGTTGTTTTCCTTTTTCACTTCACTAGGTCTGATATGACGCCGGCCGTCTAAGAAACTATCACCGAGGTATCTTTGATGTGAAGGGTGTTCTTTCTTCTTACTTGAAGAACACGATAAAACAAGATTTCTGTGGCATATGTTTCTTTTCGACTCACTTATCGAATTCCTTTAATATCTACAAAGCTTATTCAAAATTTGATTCTTTATGTTAACAGTAATAAATAGTAAAACGTTGAATGCATTCTTCTCTGTAATTTTGTCTTCGAAATTTATCCTTACAATGTTTACAAAGTTACATTTAATTCAAGGTATTTTAGTTTGGGTAATGCATTGCATAGCAGTGTCATATTCATAAGCTAATCGGAGCCCGGGAAAGATAAATCTTCATTAGGAAACTTATATTATTTTACCCGGAGCTCCCTCAAGTGCTTTCAATAAACATAGCTTTCGCGCCAGTGAATTTACCTCTTTAAAATTTCGCTCAAGGGGATTTGTAGCCTGATTAGTTTTTTATTAACTGGGTTGAATGAGCAAAATGATTTCAACTAAGTCATTTTTTCTACACTTTATTTTTTAATTCCAGTTTGTCTTCCTGCTGAGATCACACTTTAAATATAAATTTGACCTAATTTTATCAAATCTTACCGAATATTTTTTTACACATCAATTCTTGGAAAAAATGCAACAATTCAGTGTATGCCTAACAAAGCTCCTCCATGACATATAAATTATGAATGAAGAAGACTAATGATACGGTATTATCATAAGTGAAATATATCAGCAACTATCATTTTAATTGGTTAATAACTAAATGGTATAAGAGGGAAGAAAAATTGAAAAAAAAGAAGAGGTAAATCAAATGGAGTGTTTTCACAAGAAGAATTCTTCGAAAGGAAAGTCTTAGCAGTTCACAATTCTGTCAACAGCTGATCAAAACTAACCATAACTAAAGGAACAAACCAGAACTAAAACGGAATGAAACTACCAAAGTTATGTGAAATTGATGTTTTTACATATTAATCATCAATTTAATAACTATAGATGATGTTTTTACATATAATAATGACATCACGCAATAATGTCAATGAATGTCAATGAAATAAATTTTTTTTTCAATTATAACTTTGGTTACAAGGAAAATGTCAAATACTTATAAAACTTCTAGTCACTTCATGGAAGGATTAAGCTGATTTACATTATGAAGTAACACTTATGTTTATACATGCGTTACATCAAACCAAACTGAAATATACATCATTGAGAAAACTTGACAAGAAATGCAGGAGAATCTACCATCAAGGACATGACAAAATTAAATACTTAAATATTTTGTATTGGAATCTCTTTGGCAATAACAAGAATGATCAGGATCGTCTAAAACGGAGGTGGGCAACCTCTGGCACGCAAGAGCACAGGTTACCCTTAGTACAGATGCAAGCACATGTTACCCTAAGCACAGACAAAAAAAACTACTTTCCTTGGGATATAAGCTTTCATGTCATGACAGTATATGTACCTCTTTTTGGTGAAGAGGTTTAAGCTCTACGAAGCTAAAGATGTCTGAAGAAAAAGAAGTTGATCTTGTTTCCATAGTTACCTTTTTTTTTTCAAAAGGTTAAATGAATTTGTTTTTCTGTTTTTTTATTCTATGTTATATTGCACTGAGGTAATTTATTATTTTTTCGTTTAAAAAGTTCTTATGAGATACCAAATATGTTCTAAAAAAAATGGCTGGCACGTGGAAAAAGTTTGTGTCAGAGACTTGGCTGATTTTGCCACCCACTCTCAAAAAGGTTGCCCACCCCTGGTCTAGAAGTTATATGTAATAAACGTTATATTAACTCTTTTTTCAATAATAAAATATTCTAAAAAAATGGAATTTTAAAAAAATTATCGAATTTTGTTGTCATAAAAGCTGCACTTTATTTAAAAAAATTTTGTTCGTTTTTGGACTACATTGTATAAGGAAACTTAAAATTTGTATAATTATCAAAATTGATTAGATATTGGCTGTAAATTTCCTAACAAAAAATTGTTCAATTAGAACAATCAACTGAAAGAAAATATCACAATACGACTACCTTGGAGTGAAAATAAAATTTTCACCACTTATTCGAATTATTCAATAAATTTTCATTAAAAATGAAAATAAAATAAAAGTGCCATACGAATAGGTATCCAGGAGATCATTCTAGACAATTCGAAAATCCAGATGACTTCATCTTGGCAGTTGTACATTTTGGTTGCTTGCATATATTTACAACAAATTTCGTTTACAGTATCTGACGTCGGGCTAGCTTGAAAGGGAGAGTATGCACATGATTATTTAAAACATATCAAAACATCTGTTCTTAGATGTACTCTAAAAATCTGTAGTCTAAAACTGATGTAAATATTCACAATACAATCAAACTTGTCATAAAAATTCTATTAACAACTAGCTTAACAACTAGGTAGTTATTTGTTTGGTATAACTTTATGATAATTTTAGCAACTTTGAACTTGTTAGTTGCCTTATGGTACAAAATTCTATTGACATGAAATCTATAAAGTGCATCTTTTTTTCAGTGATAGAGCATATCCTATCAAATAACCAAACTACGGACGTGAAAAAATAATATTTCTATTAGAAATGAAGTTGGCACCAGGTCCACTTCCAGGTCTACATTAAGCAAAATAAGCACGTGCTCAGGGTTCAGAAGACGGGGGTCACAAACAGGATTAACTCCAGCTTTGGATTACAAACCAGTATTTCTTTTAAATTTACCTTTGGAATGGACACAAAGAGTGAAAAAATGCTTTATTTTATAACTATCATGTTTTTTTAAAATCAGGAAATATCATTTAGATAACCTTAATTTGTTGGCAAAATGTTAATAAATGCCATTCAAAACATTGATATTATTTATCTTCATCAACGAAATAAAAAAAACGTTTCGTTGTAAAATGATCAATTAACATGTTTTATAGTCAGTTGTTTAATATTGATGACTATTAAGATGTATATCTACTTTATCCAAAAGTGTATATATGAGTATATATATACTCAAAGAAAGACGATTCAAACTGGACACAATACGAGTTCAAAATCGAACAAGAGTAATACACAGAGTAAAGAAACACACTTACAAACTCAAATTTTCTGGCAATCCGTCTTCCGGAGAAAAGGGAAAGGGAGCCCAAGCACGTTGTAGACGCAACGGCAAATAACCGTTTTTTTTTTTAATTCTCTCCAATTCTCTTTGATTCCTTTATATATACCCAACCTGTATAGAATTAATAGAATTTCTGTTAATTCTATGGCTTCAAGAGCAGGCGCGAGGGGCAGCACTGGCGGTTGCCGGGTCGGTTACTTGCCGTTGTGTCTACAACGTGCTTGGTCTCTCTTTCTCTTTTCTCTTGTAGACGAATACCCGAAAATTTGAGTTTGTAATTTAACTTGCATATATCTATACTCAAGTTTTCGGGTAATCTGTCTTCCCTAGAGTAGAAGACCAAACACGCTGAAAGAAATTAAAGGGAGGAGGGGGTGATTAAGTAGAGAAGAAGTAGAAGTGGATGTACAGGGAGTAAAAAAGCTTCTCAATAACCATACCTTGTTTATGACCATTAATGCAAAGTATGTGAAACATTTATATATATATATATATATATATATATAAACTAGAATTTAAAAAAGAACACATAGAAAGGAAACCACTGAACTCACTACTATATTTCGATGTCCTCGTCTTCAGGAAAAGAAGTGAACCGCTCCAAAGGCTGATAACGACTGACTTGGCGTTCGAACTGAAGCACTCTAACAGTGTAGCCAACTTTCGGAGGGAAGGTAGACAGGGAAGATAAAGAAATAAAAGCCAAATAAAAATTAAAAAAGAAAACATTAAACTAAAATAAAATTAAAAGCTGATAACAACTTTAAAAAAAAAAAAAAAAAAAAAATCAACGATTGATGTTAAGCCCAGGAGCCGATCTACCGCCCAGAAGACTAATAAGTGCTTCTTCTGAAGCTCTCAGAGTAACTTTCGAATTAGTCTGATCAATCTGCCTCAGGACCTGTACACGGAAACAGTCATTAAAACTGAGTCCGTGAGAACTGGCATGAGTAGCAACGGGAAGGTCACTGCGTTTGCCAACGGATGACCTGTGATTATTCATACGCAGGCTTAGCTTGGTGGAAGCCAAACCCAAATAAAAAGAATCACACTGGGTGCAATCCAAACGGTAAACGCAGTTACCAGAGGTACAAGAGGTCTTGTGAGAGATAGGGTAGGTGCGTTTACTATGGACAGAGGTAAAGGAAGGAACAGGATTGATGATAGGACAAGTAAGACATCCACGACGTCCACATTGAACCATACCACCAGCAGTTTTTGGAGGCTTAGGAGAAGAGATGTGAGAGAAGATAGATTGAAGATTAGCAGGTTTGCGATAGGAAATGGAAGGTGCCTCACTAAAGACTGAAGAAGTACAGGAGGAAGAAGAAAGTATAGGGAAAAACTCCCTGACAACTGCACCCAGCCTATGGGCACCAAGAAAATAAGTGGTGATGAGAAAATTAGAGTCACTGCGATCCCTCCAAGGACCTGAATTATGATGAACGTCTGCAGGGACTATACGGTTGTTAATGAAATTAGAAGGATATCCTCGGTCAGAAAATTTCTGTTTCAGTAAATCTATTTGGAAGATATATATATATATATATAATATATATATATTATTATATTATTATGTTATATTATTATATATATATATATAATATATATATATATATATATATATATATATATATATATATATATATAACAGATTCAAAAATATATCGACCGTTTGATAGAATAGGTGTGTTCTCTAATCGGGGTTCGGTCAATTTTCCAGGATAAAAAATCAAACTCTCGTTGCCAACGTTTCGGTTTTATTTAAAACCTTTTTCATAGGCCTACAAACAAAGGATAATAAGAAATCACATATCAACATCAAACATATACACAATATGAAAATGGATTGTTACAACTCATGAATATTACAAGCAGAAATATTTCAGAGATACATAAAACAATATTACTTACAGAAGTAAGAATTTTTTAACTAAGAAAATGAAATTTACATTATTTAAAGGAACAACAATGTTAGCCGGACAAAACCTTCGACTAGACTAATAAGATAACATTACAAATAACCTCAACACTGTTCACTCAAGGGAACTAAATAAATCAAATTTCACTAAACCTCAGCACAACACTCCAGAATAAATATTACTTAAATTAGTAATATCACTTCTATGATTAATCGAACTTAGATCCTTTTTAATATATAACATCTCAAGTGTCTTCCTTCTTTGCTCATCTTTTTCTTTTTCTATTATAGTTGTATCTTCAAAATCGAACGTGTGACCTTCGTTTATTGCATGCCCAGCTAAGGCTGTTGCGTTACTTTTATTTGTTCTTATGGAATAATTATGTTGGTACAACCTTTCTTTGAGAAAACGACTAGTTTCACCATAGTAACACTTGTCACAGTCTTTACATTTGATGGCATAAATGAGGTTACTTTGTAACTACTCCTTCGGTATTTTTTCTTTCAAATTTGAAAATAAAGATTTATTTTTTCTTTTATTATAAAATGCCAGTGTAACTTCAGGTACGTTTCGTTTGAACACTTTTCTAATTGATTGTGATAAGCCCTCAACATAAGGAAATTTGAAATACTTCCTATTTATAACTTCCAGTTCAGCATGATCTTCATTTGAATGTGCTGGTTGCTGTCTTAAATATCTTAACCAATATCGTTCAACTAAGTTCTTCGGATAACAATTTTTCTGTAACAATAATTTCACCCTTTTCTTATTTTCATTTAGAAAACATGGACTACTTATTTCAATAACTTTTTTAACCAAATTTTGGACGCAATTTAATTTTTGGTTTATAGCATGAGAAGAATGGTAGTTCAGGATTATTGCAGCACTGGTAGGTTTTTTAAACCAATCCGTTAAGATATTGCCATTTTCACCTCTTATAACTTTCACATCTAAGAATGGCAGATTTCCATCTTTCTCTACTTCACAAGTGAATTGTAGACGATTATGAAAAGAATTAAATATATTTAATACATTCTCTTCTTCTCCCTTTTCAATAATTAAAAACAAATCGTCCACATATAAATTAATAAATTTCACCTTCGTACCTAATTTATTGATACTATTTTCCAATAGTTCAATCATAACTATATTTGCGAGAACTGGTGAAATTGGTGATCCTTTCCAGTAGTTCAATCATAACTATATTTGCGAGAACTGGTGAAATTGGTGATCCTTGGATGGGTGAGAAATTGGTTGAAATTGGTGAGATTGGATCACCAATTTCACCAGTTCTCGCAAATATGGTTATGATTGAACTATTGGAAAACAGTATCAATAAATTAGGTACGAAGGTGAAATTTATTAAAGGAAAGTCTTAGCAGTTCACAATTCTGTCAACAGCTGATCAAAACTAACCATAACTAAAGGAACAAACCAGAACTAAAACGGAATGAAACTACCAAAGTTATGTGAAATTGATGTTTTTACATATTAATCATCAATTTAATAACTATAGATGATGTTTTTACATATAATAATGACATCACGCAATAATGTCAATGAATGTCAATGAAATAAATTTTTTTTTCAATTATAACTTTGGTTACAAGGAAAATGTCAAATACTTATAAAACTTCTAGTCACTTCATGGAAGGATTAAGCTGATTTACATTATGAAGTAACACTTATGTTTATACATGCGTTACATCAAACCAAACTGAAATATACATCATTGAGAAAACTTGACAAGAAATGCAGGAGAATCTACCATCAAGGACATGACGAAATTAAATACTTAAATATTTTGTATTGGAATCTCTTTGGCAATAACAAGAATGATCAGGATCGTCTAAAACGGAGGTGGGCAACCTCTGGCACGCAAGAGCACAGGTTACCCTTAGTACAGATGCAAGCACATGTTACCCTAAGCACAGACAAAAAAAACTACTTTCCTTGGGATATAAGCTTTCATGTCATGACAGTATATGTACCTCTTGGTGGTGAAGAGGTTTAAGCTCTACGAAGCTAAAGATGTCTGAAGAAAAAGAAGTTGATCTTGTTTCCATAGTTACCTTTTTTTTTTCAAAAGGTTAAATGAATTTGTTTTTCTGTTTTTTTATTCTATGTTATATTGCACTGAGGTAATTTATTATTTTTTCGTTTAAAAAGTTCTTATGAGATACCAAATATGTTCTAAAAAAAATGGCTGGCACGTGGAAAAAGTTTGTGTCAGAGACTTGGCTGATTTTGCCACCCACTCTCAAAAAGGTTGCCCACCCCTGGTCTAGAAGTTATATGTAATAAACGTTATATTAACTCTTTTTTCAATAATAAAATATTCTAAAAAAATGGAATTTTAAAAAAATTATCGAATTTTGTTGTCATAAAAGCTGCACTTTATTTAAAAAAATTTTGTTCGTTTTTGGACTACATTGTATAAGGAAACTTAAAATTTGTATAAATATCAAAATTGATTAGATATTGGCTGTGAATTTCCTAACAAAAAATTGTTCAATTAGAACAATCAACTGAAAGAAAATATCACAATACGACTACCTTGGAGTGGAAATAAAATTTTCACCACTTATTCGAATTATTCGATAAATTTTCATTAAAAATGAAAATAATATAAAAGTGCCATACGAATAGGTATCCAGGAGATCATTCTAGACAATTCAAAAAATCCAGATGACTTCATCTTGGCAGTTGTACATTTTGGTTGCTTGCATATATTTACAACAAATTTCGTTTACAGTATCTGACGTCGGACTAGCTTGAAAGGGAGAGTATGCACATGATTATTTAAAACATATCAAAACATCTGTGCTTAGATGTACTCTAAAAATCTGTAGTCTAAAACTGATGTAAATATTCACAATACAATCAAACTTGTCATAAAAATTCTATTAACAACTAGCTTAACAACTAGGTAGTTATTTGTTTGGTATAACTTTATGATAATTTTAGCAACTTTGAACTTGTTAGTTGCCTTATGGTACAAAATTCTATTGACATGAAATCTATAAAGTGCATCGTTTTTTTCAGTGATAGAGCATATCCTATCAAATAACCAAACTACGGACGTGAAAAAATAATATTTCTATTAGAAATGAAATGGCACCAGGTCCACTTCGAGGTCTACATTAAGCAAAATAAGCACGTGCTCAGGGTTCAGAAGTCGGGGGTCACAAACAGGATTAACTCCAGCTTTGGATTACAAACCAGTATTTCTTTTAAATTTACCTTTGGAATGGACACAAAGAGTGAAAAAATGCTTTATTTTATAACTATCATGTATATTTAAAATCAGGAAATATAATTTAGATAACCTTAATTTGTTGGCAAAATGTTAATAAATGCCATTCAAAACATTGATATTATTTATCTTCATCAACGAAATAAAAAAAACGTTTCGTTGTAAATTGATCAATTAACATGTTTTATAGTCAGTTGTTTAATATTGATGACTATTAAGATGTATATCTACTTTATCCAAAAGTGTATATATGAGTATATATATACTCAAAGAAAGACGATTCAAACTGGACACAATACGAGTTCAAAATCGAACAAGAGTAATACACAGAGTAAAGAAACACACTTACAAACTCAAATTTTCTGGCAATCCGTCTTCCGGAGAAAAGGGAAAGGGAGACCAAGCACGTTGTAGACGCAACGGCAAATAACCGTTTTTTTTTTTAATTCTCTCCAATTCTCTTTGATTCCTTTATATATACCCAACCTGTATAGAATTAATAGAATTTCTGTTAATTCTATGACTTCAAGAGCGGGCGCGAGGGGCAGCACTGGCGGTTGCCGGGTCGGTTACTTGCCGTTGTGTCTACAACGTGCTTGGCCTCCCTTTTTCTTTTCTCCTGTAGACAGATACCCGAAAATTTGAGTTTGTAATTTAACTTGCATATATCTATACTCAAGTTTTCGGGTAATCCGTCTTCCCTAGAGTAGAAGACCAAGCACGCTGAAAGAAATTAAAGGGAGGAGGGAGTGATTAAGTAGGGAAGAAGTAGAAGTTGATGTACAGGGAGTAAAAAAGCTTCTCAATAACCATACCTTGTTTATGGCCATTAATGGAAAGTATGTGAAACATTTATATTATATATATATATATATATATATACCATATGTATATATACCATACCATATATATATAGGGATGGAGTTAGGAGTTATGCTAGATCATGTAGTTTTATTTAAATTTTTTTTCTATGTGTTAAAATGAAAGTACAATAGTTTTTAAGACGCAGTGCTATAGTCACCGTCAAATGTGTTAAAATTGTCATCCTGTTGCTATTAAAAAATCCTGTTGTTAAAATTAACATTGTTGCTATATCTACGTTATAAAATTACTCCTGTTGTTTAAATGGATGAGGTCGTTCTTTTGAGAAACAAGAAATAAAAACATGAAATAAAAATGGCAGCCAGAGAAATATAATGGAATGACTTGAGAAGTTTCAAGTAATTGAAAGTAAAAAACAATTAAAGCAAGCTCTCTTGAGCAAAGCCAGAGCTTTAGGGCACGCATCTCAGTGCTGTTAGATTTCTGTTAGTAGCACTGTCAAGCATAATTGACTTTTAACTTGTGATTCTCTGCGTTGTGGTGATGACACGCAGATGTCGATGCTGAAATTCATGATATACCGAGCTGCTATTTCACTTGATATAATGGAGTTAATATTAATTAAAAACATAAATTTTAGAACAAAATAACTGTATGAGGAGGAGAATTATTCAAACACTGTGAAATTTGTTGATTAAATAATTCACTTAACCCTCCACTAAGGTAGGCGTTTGGTTCCAAATCTTATCCACCTACATGGAGGAGTGATCAGCTAACTGGGGAATGAAAATCAGTCTTCAATTGATTTTCATTGGCACGTGCTTACATAAAGAAACCATATATTTTGCGGAAAATACCTCAAAATATACTGACCGATGGATATTTAAAACCCACGATTTTTCTATGAATATTTACTAGTAATATATCAAGGGAAATAAAGGAACGTCATCTGAGTATTTTATAAAAAATATATATTAACATTACTGTATACAGATATATTGGTAAATATACTGGAAAAATATAATTTGAAATAAAAAAGAAACACATGTAAAGACATAACATACTATAAATATTGAATGCAAACAAAGCATTGGTGATTGTGATGCCTCTTATTGAAGTTTATTATTTGTATTTTTATAAATGGACATTAACCCATCGATTAATGATTTGAAAGATTGTAATAGTGCATTATCTGGTCCCAATTTTTTAAAGTCTTTAATAAAACGTATAGAATAAAAGAGTTATAACAAATAAAATAGTTTTCTATTGTATAAAATCACTGGAATATATTATTCACCTACCTGAGTTGACCATCTTATATCAATTGGAGTGCCAATAAAATTTCACCTTACAAGAGTTTTATTTTAGAGCAATTCATCTTACTGGAGACTTATTTGTGTAGAAGTTTGCTAACGAAGTAGATAATGTTTTAATATTGTAATAGAGGGAAAAGAATCAGAATTAAGTGAAAAGTGCAGTAACTAGAACCAGAAAAACAATATAGGTGGAGATAATATGAAGTCTAATGTCTTATATACCCACTCTCTGACCACAACTAGCACCTTACATGGCAACTTACGACAACACTGCGACATCACTAGCACAAAAGAAACCTCTACACTATTACTATAGTCACCACTGGCAAAATATCATCACCACTACCATACCATCTGTGGTCAGAGAGGTGTCGTGGTGTAGATCATATTGTCGTACAGCATATTGGTCATATTGTAACCCAGTGGTACAAGGCTCGTGGTGTACGTGGTGTGCTGCTTGTACCACACCTGATATTATTCTGGCAGTAGAAAGTGTTTTAATATAGTGTTCGTGGAAAAGTAGTTGGATTGTGAACTGTAGTGATGACTATGTTGTTGTCAGTCATGGTAGCAATAGTAAATGTGTTCTTCTTGGTACTAGAGTGTTGCAGTTAGTTCTAGTAAGTACTAGTTAGTTCTTAGTGTTGCAGTGGTGTGTGGTTATAGTGTAGGGAGTAGAGGTCGTTCCAGTTTTTGACAGTCAATGCTGGTAATGATATAGTTGTCATGGTGAGGTAGTTGCTTGTTATGGTATGGGTACTGTATTGGTATTCATGGTAAGTGTATTGCTGTTATTTGTAGTCACATCGTAGATTCTTTTGGTCACTATGGTACTGGATATGGTCATGGCTGATTATTTAGTCGATAAAACAACTGCAATGGATTGCAATGTTAGTGCAATCTTTTAACATTCACCTTGTCAGGCAAACCCTGTGTTCTCAATACTCGCTGGATGCAACTGCAGAGAGGTAAGCGTCAGGAGTCTACATAACTTTGTTCTGGTCATTATGACAAACATATGGATTCTTAGTACCCTTCAGTACATAAAAAACTGGTACCCTAGTTACATACAGAAAGGTAAAAAATGCAAATGAAAAATTTGTTAAAAGAATCGTGAATGCAGAAGCCAGATCACTTTTCAGCAATACGAGTATAGGTATATATAAGAAATACACAAACAAACAACAAAACAAAACACTTACTATTATCAATATTTTGAACAACAGGTTCATCTTCGGGATACAATCGTAAGAAAATATTACATGGAAGAAACGTAATCTGTTTGGTTTGACCTACTTGTAAACCACATATCTATCACTTGAACATCGCTTCTGATCTTCTCCCAATGACCAACTAGTTTTTGAAAACCTAACCGTTGGAAGTGTTTCGTCCAGAAGTTCTGTATAATTTTCAGTCTTGTAAAGTTCGAGCATATTTCTATACTATATTTGTATTTTAAAGTGTTGAAATATTGGAAAAGTCATAACTTACAACAAAGGTTGAAGTTATAAAATGGAAATACACACAGGTTATATAAACACACTTAGAAATTTGGTATAGTTGTTATATGGATAGAATTAGGGAGAGAGTAGTCTGTGGGTAGGAGAAGTGAAGTTGTAATCACAGAACAGTCACAAATAGGCCTGATTAGAAAATAGTGTCTACACTAAGAAATGAACAAAAAACTATAGAAGAAAAGAGGTAAATAAAACAATTAATTAAACAATTATAAAAGAATATTTGTAGTTGGTGTTATTCTTATTACTCGTTATATTTTTATAATATTTTTTATTTATTTTTCCGGACATTACTCTTTATTTCCCCCCCCCCCACCCCTATCTCTTTTTCTACTTATAGCTATATTGTCCTAGGTCACTTTTCCCTCCCTCTTTTTTCCTGCAGATGACGATTGTGTCAAAAATAAAATTCATTAAGGGTGCTTATCCATTCTGGGTGTCTGTTTAGTTAATTTAACCCTTGCATATACTTATTATATGTTACCATCGTTTAAGAGATCGATGTATGTATATGTTTCTTATGATATATATGTATGTCTAGGTGTGTGTATGTGTTAGGAGTATATCAATAGAAATTATAACGATTGCAAAAAACATTCATACAGTAGGAAATTATTGTTTAAAAGACTTCTACTGTTTTATTTATGTATTATGTATTAAAAATATCATTTCAAAAAGTTTAACAGGTAAATTTAGATACTAATAAGAAATAAAACGGTAGTAATAACTAATAGGAAACATGATTTGGGTGTGACTGAAGGCAGCAATCGCTGTGTTACTGGGGAAAGCGACCTCCGAATGATGCCAAGGCTTCTCGTTACAAAGACACGAGAGTGCTGGTAAGTGCTCAAGTTGATTACTCTGAAGCCGCTAGTGAAGCACTCATGACATGCTTAGGTGGGCAATTCCTTAGGCTGAGATAGGGGCCAGGCTAGCTCAGTGGTTACGTGCTCGCCTCTGAACTGATAGGACCGGGGTTCGATCCTCACATGGCCCTCGATTTATTCACGCGGGAGGTGAATAAATCTGAGCGCGTCGTCTCTCGGAGAAGGACGTTAAACCGTCGGTTCCGAGCCTGTACGATGTCAGGTACTCGTTAAAGAATCCCTACTCTAAATACATTTGAGTTAGGCAAAATTTAGGACTCCCACTGTAGAATCAAATCTTCATTGTGTGGTATCACAAAGGGCCAATGCTCAGTCTACGTGTGTTCCCTTGTGGAACTGCCACTGCAACCTAACCTAACCTAACCTAACCTAGGCTGAGATAACTTTCAAAAAGTTTGTTGTCGTCAGTGCACCACGACGACTCTAACAGACTTTTATTGATTACTTAATTTACTTTCTAATTCCATTTAAATAAAATATTTTGTTTACTTCTATTTATGATGTAAAATAGATACTTGAAAAAGCCTATATAAAACGTTTTCTGTATGAATATGACGTTTATAACAATGTAGAAGGAGCAAGCTTAAAATAAATATGATTTACTTGTAATAGAGCTAGATAAATATTTTTTGAAAGTGGACTGTATTTTCAGATGTGTATTTCTTAGTTCTGAGAGCCCTAAATAAATATTTCATGGAAGCTACACCTAGCAATATATATTTCATACATGTGAGAGCACTAAAATATTTGACTTTAAATATTTTCAAGACTTGTAATTTTGATTTAGTATTGGGTGTATATATATATATATATATATATATATATATATATATATATATATATAATTACAATAGTTTCGATAATTACTAGCGACAACATGATATTAAAATGTAGTGCTATCAAGATCCTCTTGATACACTTGTCAAGTAACCTTATTAAAACCTCAGATTAAAGAAAAGTAATTTATTAAAAATCAGTCTCTTTTTAAATTTTAATTATAATTAAAAATCAAATATCAATTGAAAAATAAACTATTTTAAGATGTAAAAACGTTCATACCCATATATTTAAAATCACATATACATATTAATAAAATCCATTCTTATCATTACAAATAAAGTTTATTATAAAAAAGTTTCACTCCAATTAAATAATCTATATTTACAAAAATTAAGTCTCTTTCTATCTGTTTGTCTGTATATCGAAAAGATATACTTCAGAAATGGCCAAATGGCACATTATCAGAATAGAAGGGGGTTTAATTTTCTTGATTATTTTCCTTCTTAAGTTTTCAAATTTAGTTAAAAGAAACATAATTGTATAAGAGTCAGCATTTTAGCACTCCCTTGATCACTTTAATGAGCCTTACTTCATGTCTATATTTTTCTAATAAACAAAAGCTGCCATTTTTTTTATATTTATTAACTTTATTTTCTATCGTATCTGCTATGATTTCATTTACAGTATTATTTGTTTTAAAACCTTTTTTTAAAGAGTATTTTCTTAAAAGGATAGCAACTATTTCACTAGGTTTACCTATTTAAGTTATGAGTATGCACCTTTCATTAATTGTGGGATTGAATTGCTATTAATATTGGGTTCTTTGTTACTTCAGATAAAGTATCAAAATCTCAAAAAAAAACTGGAAATGTGTAAAATTGGCGACTACCATTTGTTTACATTGCGATATTTACCTTTCACTTAAGCAAATATTTTACTCAGGAAGTTTTGTTTATTTTTTTTATCATCTTAAAATCTGACAACCTATCATTTAGGCAAAGAAAGTAAAGAAAGCCATTTATGTGGGTTGCTCACGACTAAATGGGTACGTAACAACAAATTTTACAGCCTTTTTAGAACTGCAGTGGAAATGAAAGACCTTACACGTTTGGATTGGAAACAAGGAAAGAATACTCTCTGTAATATGATAGCTGAAACAAATTGGCTACATACGTACATAATGAGGGACATAAAACCTACTTCACTCATTGTAATCCGTTAGATAATATGCCTAATTTCTTTGATTACATTTGGTCATATGAGTAACAATATATTTAAATGAGTATTGCAAATCTAAATTATCAGTTGTGGTTTATTGTATGATTGCCAATTTTACTTGCTAAATCATACGATTAAAGTTGATGGTAATGCTCCCTGATTGTTTTAGTAATTGAATCAAAGTACTTCAGATGTATCTAATTACAATTCCAATACAAACTGGTTTACCGAATTGTATTTTCGACATTATTAAAAACCGCAGTAGTAACATGAAAAGTAGTCAAGTAATTAAAATTATTGTTTGTACTTTAAGATAATGAATTTAGTTTTGTCGTGTAAACGTAAAATATCCAAATTTTTGTTTATTTACTTTTAATTGACACTTAACGCCAGTGATTAGATTTTATATAAGATTAATGTATGCACTTATGGTATAATTAAAATTAGAAATGTTATCATTTCTTTTAGTACATCTACAAAAATACTAAAATGTCCGAGCCGTGCATTCAGAGTTGTCACAAGTTTCTATGCTACCCGTACATTAAGGAAGAAGAGGTATGGTCTAAATCTGCGGGTCCTCTTGGAATTCACTTTCCAATCGGAAAATGGTTATTTTATTATTTTAGTGAGGGTATTTCCTTCACTAGTTTTTTGAGGATATTCATGCCAGGCCGGGTATACTGTATAGTAGAATGATAATGATGGAGATCGGGAAGGCTAACTCTGCATCTGTCTGTGGGAAAACTGGCTTAGATATTCGACGCTTGCTTCTTACTTTTCTATCTGTCGCGTAAGACAATATAATGGGTTTAAAGTGGCCTTAATGTTTATTTTAGTGAATTGCCTACTGATCAGTCTGAAAAATTCAAGAGGAAACATAAAAAAAAAGCAAATATCCTTCTGAAAAATTCTCACATTAAAAATAATTATTGCTAGTACCCAAGCATGTTTTTTTATTGTTTAAACCGATCCCCTAGCGGGTAATAACGTCAGCCGTTTACCGGCTTTTTGTTTGATAGGTGATTCTACAGATTCTACAATGGGAGTCATAAATTTTGCCTAACTCAAGTGCATTTCGAGTAGGGATCTTTAAAATGTACCTGACATCGTACAGGCTCGGGACCGACGGCTTAACGTCCTCTCCGAGGGACGACATACTCAGATGTATTCAGCTCCCGCGTGAATAAATCGAAGGCCAGATGGGGATCGAACCCCGGACTACCAGCCCAGAGGCAAGTACGTTAACCACTGAGCTAACCTGGCCCTCTACCAAACATGCTAGTGTTAATAATATTTGGTTAATTCTGTCATACATCCTATGCATATTGCTGGAGGTGGCATAGGACAGGTTAGGAAGACTGTCCAGTCTCCCTAACAGTGTTATACGAGATAATATAGTTGTATCAACATTTCTTCATTAATAAGAGTAAATGAATGTGAACTACACAATAACAAAAGCAGATAATGTAGGCCATCCATTTGCCGTTAAACAAAGGACAAAATCATCCTATCAGTTTGTACCATACTAGTGTATGAAGGAATATTTAGTTATCAAAAACATGGCAATTACAGGGTGTAATTAAGAATTACTGTTGTAAATAGAAAAGAAAGCGTTTAAGTATTTAAGAAGAAGGCGCCTCAAGAAGTCTGTTCATGAAGCTGATATGAAGGAACACCTGTTAGAGCCAATCACAGCCTCCTCGCCTGCCACTGTATTCCTTTTTCTGCCCGTTTCCTCAAATTAAGTCCTCAGTCCTCATTAGACTAATTTAGTCGACTTCTCCTTTAGTCTTGCCCTCTCTCTTTAATTAAATTTAGATAAAACTTTTAGTACAGTACCCTTTAAATATGAATTGTTTCATTTTTGCTTTCAGATTTGTTGCTTCAAGCAACAGTTTATAATTAAATAATCGCAACAAATATATCTGACACTTGATTTTAATGTATGTATGTAGTATATGTAGTTCCTTGTGAGTTTTAATACATTTTTAAATTTTTAAAAGGTAGGCAAAGAGTCGATTGCTCACTGAGATGGAAATGGAATAGTTACAAGTCCACAGAAATATAACAGAATAGAGAAATCAAGATAGAGAGATTGATAGGTAGAGATAGACAGATAGAAAAAAAAAGAGAGAGAGGGGGGGGGGAAAGAGAGAGAGAGAAAGAGAAAAAGAGAGTAGAATGTATGCAAAACTTTCTATTATTATATAATCACTCCATTATTTATGAAAGGTTATTACATATAACTCATAAAATCATATAAATAAAATAAACTACAACTAACCAATGACCCACAGTTTACTACATTATAAGCACATGAAGGTGTAAGGGCCTACAACTATAGATAACAGAAAAATAAGGTAACCACTTCCTCAGCTAAATGTTTATAACCAGAAACGGTAGAGCTAGAGATAAAGAATTATTGGGTCCAACTTCTAAGTCTGTTCTTATAATTATTATCCTTCCATTACGTACATAGTTTACGTAAGACCTATTAAAAATGACACACGGTCTAAGAAAAATAATTAAAACTAAAATATTAAATTGAATAAAAGAATAGTATGTAATTTCAATATTAAGACGGAGATGTAGTTTGAAACTGCCCTGAGAGTTTCGAATAGCATGTTACTATTGCTTAATTGTCATGAAAAATCTTATATAGCAGTAAGTAAAGGAGCTCCAGAGTTCAATATCTACATTTTATATATTTTATTTCTCTATTTTAAACTTTAGATTATAAGTATAAATCAGAGGCAGGAGTCAGATGTGCTATCGTTCTTACCGTTAGTATTGAAGATGTGGTTCGAGTTATGGTTAGGACTCTACATTTTTCTGAAGGTGTCGGGAAAATGTTGTTGATGTTGCCCATGGGGGAGGACATGTAAGGCCGTCGGTCTTGAGACAGAACGATATTTACTATTCTTTAATGACTCTTACTCTTATAATCATGAGAAAGGAGATTTAGGGACCCAAGGTGTAATAAAGCTGGCTACACTCTTCATCTGTAGCACACATTGGCGTGGACTTGAAGTCTAGAAGGGGGGACATTGAGAAAACAAGATTATGAGGAAAAGAAAACATCTAAGAAGGACCAGCTTAGCTGTGCCAGCTCAATCTCACTCCTCTTGTAAACGACATGTGACATGACACGACTAGTCAAGAATTCCGACAATGCTGTATGCACTGCTTTGATCTCCCCAGCAATTTGTCCTTCTTTTGCATAGGATTTGGTATTACTGGAATTACCACCAAAATGCTTTCTGACTTATTTATTGGTAGTTATAATATTGATAAATATTAATATATAATACATTAAATATAATATGTATAAATATAATATATTAAATATTTATAAATAAATGTATAATATTTATTTGAATTTCACAATAAAATTCACTTCCATGAAACAAGAAGCTACATTCTTTGTTTTTAAAAGGAATTCAACTTTTAATTATAACGCATGCACACAAAAACGTAAAACATTAAAAAATGACAAATAATTTTACTGTAATTACTCTTACCATGAGTTTCAGTACTGTTTTACAATTCTTTTTATCACTTTTATAGTTTTAAATCATAGGCAGAATTGCTAAATGCCGTTAAACCTTTGTAAAATAACGAAAACTCGGAATGAGGCTTCTACTCATTTCAATGATCCCCAGCAATCATCCAATCGTCGGGCCATGTGCTCTATCTTGGATTATGTGCTCTTATGTATAGTGGAATATGAGCGAAAATTTTACCTCGGAAAATTTTTAATCGAAATGTTTAGAAACTAGCCTAAACGAACTACTCTCCCCTGTTGTTGGAGAACATCGAATCAAATCGTTCCATCAAATATCGAAATCTATTTATTTCATTATTTCTATACTTCACTTATGGTAAAGTAATAATCCAACCTTGTTGGATTTAAAGTAATAAATAGAAACAAGTTGGAATACTTCAAAAGTTGAAATATTAATTTGTTTTCAGCATTTGGAACACTTTTAATCATCACTGCGGACCTTTAATACAGTTCTTTACATCTCAACCCAACAATGTCACTGCGAGCAGTAAAATTGATTAAACTTCTCAGTAAGGAATTATAAGGTCACTACCTGGGAAAGTCGAAATGCAAATAAACAGTAAAAAACTCTAAAATCGAAAATAATATATATACAGGGATATAAATAAAGTAATTTACTGCATATAACATTCTAATTTTCTTTGTCCAATTTTAATATTATTTATCCCTTTTTATTAAAACAAGGTGAAATATACTCAGCTAGATCATTAATAAATAAACATATAAAGGCTGAGAGAAGTCTACGACTAAATACTTGATCATTTGTGATGTTATTAATGAAGGGGTATTTGAGGACTAAGGGCCCGCCGTTGCTAGGGCCTAAAATTAATAATCGCAAGTGACGGCAGAGATCGCTTGCAGCGCAGTCACCTGTTAGTTTAATATTCATGGCCACCCTGCTCCAGCCTGAGAGGCAACACTGTCCTCATACACTATTCCTAGTTCTACCAAATTGAGCTAACTTTAGGGGTGTAATATCAAAGAAAGTTGTGCAGGTAACTTCTCGCTAGAAATATACTCCTTTTAAATATTCACATATATATATGGAGAAATGATGCAATAACACACATGTGCCTCTACAATCAAATAAATCACCGTGAAATAAAAAAAAAAAAATTAAAAAGTTCTAAGGCCTTTCAAGGTACCTCAATCATCAAGAACTTAAAAAAAATATGAGACACAAGATATAAATAGAGCAGAAAAGGAGTTTAAGTTAACAGCGCATTCAAAATATAAAAAAATATTGCAACGTCAAATTTAATAATTAGGACAGGACAATCGTTGCACTATCTTGTGAATATTAAATCAAATTAACTAAACAATCATAATTATGTTTTATTTTATAACATATACAGATAACAATGGAATCAACGTATACCAAGAATTTACAAGTTTTTCCAATTCAAAAGGAATATTCTGACATTTGTGTTTTATTTAAAACCTTTTTCTAAGAGCTATAATTCCGAGTAGGTATAAAAAGTCTTAGAAATACATCAAAAACATTAAGCATGTAAATATTCCTGGCAAAAAGGAGGAAAACTTACGAAAAGTTTGAAAATGAACAAAAAACGACGAATGGCCGTTGCGTCTACACTACAACGTGCTTGGTATCCCTTTTTCTTTTCTCCTGAAGACGGATTGCTCGAAAATTTGAGTTTGTAAGTGTGTTTCTTTACTCTGTGTGTTACTTTTCTTCGATATTGACCTCGTAATTTAAATAATATGTATTCAGACATATTAAATTAATTTGTTGTTAAGGGTATTAATTAACTTTTGTTAATTATGTGTAGTTATGTGTAATTTTTTATTACTTAGTTAATACTTGACCCTTCGGTTAGATTCAATTGTTAATGTAACATGATCGTTAAAACTAGACAGTTGTGTTTAAAAGTTAGTTATATGAATTTTTAAACGTGTAATGTAATATTTCATTGTTTTCAATTTTAGACATTTCAAACTTCTTTAAGTTCTCACATTTTCGTTCATAATACTTACATTTGTAACATTTTATGTATTGCTACTTTGAATCGTTCGATATATTTATTATTATTTTTGTATTTTAGTCTTATGAAGAATGTGTGTATGTCATTGTTTTTATTTATTTATTGAAATGATATGCACTCATTGGGCAGCTTATTTTTCACAATATCCCATAAACTTGTTGAAAGTCCTCCATTGTCTCTTCGTTCAAACATTGAAAAAAGCAATACTCATTGTGGTTAATGACATATTCTCTGAATTGTCTTCGGAGAGATCAAGACAAAGTGGTTGCCCTTCTAACAGACTTATTGGTCCTAGTCCTAATCCGTCAGTAAAAGGTTCAAACCCTATCTATATCACCAGCTAGAAGTTGATTTATGTTTTTTTTTCTGAGTGATGGTTCATGTCGTGAGGGAAGAGAAACATGTATTGATTATTGAACAGTTACAGATTCGATCTATTAAGCACGTTCTGGTACCTTGGATACTGAGAGTTATTAATTCTTATTTTGTAATATTAATGAAAGTTTTGAACTATTTCCCACAAATGTAATAAACAAAATCTTGACTCTAAATCAGTAAAAAACTCCAAGTCACTGCAAACTTCATTCAAGGATCGATGCAGGTTTCAATTGAAAAGCTATTATTAAAGCTCTAATGAATTATTTAAGCACATTAAAACTTGTGAGTTTTAATTAGTTAAATGTCCTTTATTTCATGCTAAGGTGCCCAGCTCTTTAATATTATACTAGTACTGTATTGAAAAAGGAAACACCCGTGTCTTCTGAATTTTAAAGGAATTCAGACGAAGTTATGATTTAATTACTGGGTAATATTGAAAGAATGATTTAAACCTTCAGAAAGTAAAATCCATAATTAAGTAAGAAAGGTTTCGCTTCAATTTAACAAATCTTCTATAATTTTCTTTGTTCTACATAAAATAAAATATATAAAAGAAATATTGGAAGCTTTTTTTAATTTTCTTTTCGTTGACTAACATTAATATGACGCATACGTTTTTAAGCCTCATTGACATCTCCACAAGACTAAGGATGAGAAAAGGTACCATGAGCTATAATTTGCCTACGCGTTCTCAACGAGCATCGGTGGTTCAGTGGTAGAATGCTCGCCTGCCACGCGGGCGACCCGGGTTCGATTCCCGGCCGATGCATTTTTGTTTTTTAATCCAATCATTTTCATTAAAAGTACTTCGAAATGACGTACTTTGGGATTACATTGGCAGTACCGTTCATTTAAGACTGATCAATTTTTACTAACAGATGTTCAAATCATTTCAATTTCTATAATTATGAAGTTTTCGTTGATCGTTCCGTTTTGAATCGTAGGTTGCATGGGGTGCACAACTGGCTTCAGGCTTTCCTCTTCTTGAAGAAGTCAAAATCCGAATGTGTATGCCATATAACTCTAAAGACGAATATTTGTGCAGTTCTAATTCACATCACCTCATTGGACAAACCTTTCCTTATTATTACAAGTTTTAAACAATGACTTTTGTTTACCAGCGCATTAATAAAATTGAGAATATATTTCAGTCATGCAGCTATGTGAAGCGTTAAAGTTGTATAAAATTATCTTCATTAATGAGTGAATGATATTTACTATTTACTAATCGCTGATGCACAAGAAATACAAGCTACTACACTACTATCATATACACTTGAGCACCAAAAACAACTAATACGAAAAAAGAATGCTTGATGCAAATACGATGGAATTTAAAATAAAATTTCTTTGTATTCATTGTTTACCCACGTGAAAAGTAATATATAAAATAAATCAGTTGTTTTTAAATACTGTTATACGTCTTTTGCTATTTCTCTAATGCAGACAAACCTGACCCAAATTTCAGTAGTATATAAAGTAGTATAAAATCAGTAGTATAAAGTAGAAGTAACTGTAATACATACTAATAAATAAAATGCTATTTATGAGTTTAGTCAAAATAGAACAATTTTTAACAATTATTGTTAATCCGGTAACGTAGTTCGATGTTAACTAAACTGGGTGTCAAATAATAAGTGTGTGGACATTTCCCTTTCTAGATCAGGATTAAATGTAAAAGCCTAATTGTGTGAGATTTATAACGAATCACTCTTCATTAACAAACTTAATTTAATAAAATCTGTATTGTAAATACATATTAGGAACACATATATTATTAATTAGCCAGTTTGACAAACTCAAATTAAATTGAATGCCGGCTTTTCAGTATCATTTAGAATTTTTATCGATGGAAGCTTGAAATTTTTGAAAATAATAGATATGAACTATAAGACAAAAATAGTAAAAAAACTGGATATTGTCAACAACATGATAGGAAAGAGTCCATTGCTCACACTTCAATAATACCTAAAGTTAGTATGATTCATAAACAAACAAAATTGACATGATACTCAGTTTTGTGAAGGGTGCAACATATAGACTGATCAGAGCATTTTGTGAGACAAATCCATCATAGCATGGAAAGCATCACAAATTATATGTTTGATTGACGTTGATTTTTTACATGTAACAATTTTATTCTTTTGCATCTCATATCAAGTTTTTAAATTATTTGACCATTTTTCATTATAATGAAAGCACTTATCATTTACTACAGCACTTACAGTAAAGTAACAAGTGGTAAACTCCAGTTTTATGCTTTACCAATTTTTATGACGTTTGGGAACTAAAAAACATCTCAGAAAAAAATTTCTTCCAATCGAAGTTGTCGAGAAAGAAATTAGTAATCGGCTATGTGTTTTTAAAGTATTTTATTCTCAATAAATGGTTATCTATTTTGTATCTTGAATATATTATAACTTTTACACATTTAAAAGTATATATACTCTAAAAAGCGATCCATACAGATCCTTGCAGAATATAATGAATTACAACTGGTTTGTATATTTTGGTAGCTTTTATACCAAGTGTTTTTAAAGTATTTTAATCTCAATAAATGGTTATCTATTTTGTATCTTAAATATATTATAACTTTTACACATTTAAAAGTATATATACTCTAAAAAGCGATCCATACAGAGCCTTGCAGAATATAATGAATTACAACTGGTTTATATATTTTGGTAGCTTTTATACCAAGAGTACATTAATGCATAGTAAGGATTGTTGCACAAAATTGTATTATGACGTCATAATCAAGCGCACGCATTTAGTGGATAATTGAAACATATTTCCAGGTAACCTAGTTCATTTAGTTTGAGAATTTGTATGGTATTTAAGTCTGTGTACAAAACCCGAGAAGAAATATGATAAGAAACAAACGAAGAACAGACTCTTTGACGTATTACATTACATTCATTTTTGTATTTTTTGTATTTTTCTTTTTACATAAAGGTGCTACAAAATCAATGCTTGATGGAACGCCTTTAATGCAGTTGTTAAAACGTTAACATCTCTTTCCTCATCAGCATTAAGATCCAACTAATACTGAATTTCAAAAATCATTCACTACTGTTAATATTGCTGGTAATTTGAAGTAACTATTCTATTTTTCGAAAATATAGAACTTAAAAGGGACAAAATCTATGAAGTTAAATGAACGTCAAAATGTGATTAAAAAAGACAGTTGAGTTTACTAAAAGAATCACATGAACGAATTGTTGGTATTAGAAATAATGTTACTATTCATTTTGTAGCAGTCAGTTATTTTATTGGCAGTACTCTTCAGATAACTAAACGGCTAACTTTTATAGGGCAATTATTTTTCACATCCCCTCAGCCAGGATCTGGTTAAACTGATTGCAACCTCCTCATCTCCTCATTTTCTACTATTATGTAGTTAATGTACAAAACAATGTCCATATTTTTATTAAAAAACCTGCACTGAGCACAATAAACAACTATGTTAAAAGCAGAATCCATCGATTTTTGTTAGTTAATAAATGTATTAGGGGAATGCATGGTCTGTCGAATTGCTTTAAAAGCGTTATCCTCCAATGATTGTAGATGACTTCCCACCAGCCATTTCTAGACATTTCAAACATGTTATAGACATCTCTAATGACCTTTATGTATACGGTAAAATTAAAAATATAAAATATGAATTAAGACTAGGAAAAATAACAAAATTTTTTCTTATAAAAAAGCTCATTATCACAAAAAATGCTATACAATTGACTAAAAAAAGGGGAACATTTCATATACCGTATTAGTGAAGTTAAAACCACAAGGAAAAAGGAAAACAATAAAAATAGATGCTCTGAGGCCTTTCTCTTTATGTCATCAGAGAGCAATCAAGAGTAATTCGTTTGCACTCTGATTACATAAAGTGAAAGGACTCAGAGCATTTATTTCTATTGTTTTCCTTTTTCCTTGTGGTTTGAACTTCATTGATTGCATCACGTGTTTTTTTGTGATTCACATTGTGTTGTGATTTTTCTGTACACCGTGTTAAATATGAAAATAGACACAAGCATTGCAATGCTAAGATTACTACAATTTTTAACAAAATAGTTTATTACAAATTGGGTTTTTTCATTGATTGTTACATCAAAGAAATCACGATACCTCCCCTTTCCAAGCACTAAATGATGAAGTAGAGAAATTAGTTGAAGTTGGTGTAGTAGTTCCATACACCAGCTAGTTGCAGTAGCACTGGCTTGACTCTTGTCATTTAGTTTCTAACCTCACTTATCAGTAACTCACGTCGAATAGTTTGAACGAACGCTGTTGTCGGTGCTTGCACCACAATAGATAGGCTGGTTATCTCGATATACCCTACATGATGCGATCATGTGCCTCACACATGCTTCAAAATAATCTGCTGTCTGAAAAAATACCTTTAATAAACGTATAAAGTATAAACCTATAGCATGAATGGGCATTAGCTCCATTTTTTGAAACCACTAAACACTAACTTGATTTCATCACTGATGTTATGTTTGTTAATTGATGACATGAAAAACGTCAAGTTCACATTCAACTCTATTTATGATTGCCCATTGTAGTTAAAAGTGTCTCTTAGTAAATTTACAAGTTTACACTGACTTTAGGTTAACTCTGTATGACTTGGATGAAAACGACCTAAATAACTGGATTACAAAACCAAGGACCAAAGAGTAATCATTCCATACCACTAACCAAATTTAATGCTATTTATGTATGTAAAATTAAACTTTTCAATTAAAAACGAATAAATTCATTCACGCAATAAACTGCAGGTTTACATTTCAAACAAACGATATGCAAGATCAATTTAAAAAGCCTGTTTTCTTACAGTATTTAATTGTAAAGTAGCTGAATCTAATTTCATTAATTTAATTAATCAAGCATTATTTCTTTTAAACTTGAACTAATGAATAAAAATAAATCAGCTACGATAAAGAAACTCAGATAGGGAGCATTAACCTCATTAAACACATTAAAACCTTGGCCTTTTCAACATCCCATTAGTACATTAGTAATACATACAAATCATAAACTAATGTAAGAGGATATACAATTATTAAACATTAGCATTATTTATTTCCTTGAAACAATTTATTTGCAGGCGTTGGATATGAAAATTACATCTGGATCCTGTACATCTCTTAGATATTTTTTACAGATCCCAATGCCAAATACATTTGAGTAAAGTATTATGGAGGAATCCTCTTTTACAATAAACCCGTTTTCTTTTATTCTGGGGCTTCAAACAAAAATTAATTTGAACCTGTTAATAATAATACTAAAACTTCTAATATTTTCAGCAATGCTTCTGAATATCATTTAAAGGATAAAAATTTCAATATTTAATTTCAGATGATATGTAATGAGTTAATATTACTTGGTATTGATATGTTATAATACTCATGTGTCATTCTAATTCTGACCACACAGCAATGATGTGGAATTTGATACCTGCTATTCGACTCCTTTCGTCTCGAGAGATAAGGCTTGCTTGTTTTGTATGAGCGTTCCATTGTCATGATTTAATCATTCCATTGTTATAGTCATATGGGCTCCAACAGTTTATTATCTTGCTTTGCTGTATTAATATCTGAGAGAGGTCACAAGAAGTAACCAGTTATTAATATATTATTTAGCACTATAATAATAATAACCTGGATTAGAAACAACAGGTGTTGACTGTTATAAACGATATATAATAAGATGGAATGGACACATGTAGCATTTAGTGTCATCGTCATGCTGGTGAAATAAAATAAAGTAAATAAAGTAGAGTTATATATACTAAATAGAATTATACAGTTATCGAAACACATCTTAACTTACATGTTATTAAAAAAAAGGAAAAAATATTTAAAAGTAATGGCGATCGATATTACGAATAATAATTAAAAAACTTCAATTATCAGCGACAAACTATCATCATTTCTCGGGTTTTTAGAAGAGAAAATTAAAAAGAAGTTATATAATAGTAATTCACATATTTTACTAATTGAGTGGGCTTCACTTTTGCATTACTTTCCAATGCAGTATTTTCACTTTTTGCCGTTAACTAGAATTAAAATCTACTACTAGATTTTTATTTTATCTAGGAAAGTGATGCTGGATCTTTACTCAAATACTGCTGCTACCATTTTTATATCAACAATAAGAAAAACATTTCATCGTTAAATGATGTATGTAACACATTTGTACGTTTGTATATCACTAAGTAAAATGTTTGCACCATGACTAGCGTTAAATTAGTTGCCTTTAATTCCGTTCCCCTTGGACCCATGTATCTACTGTCATCGCATCAGATGAATTTTGACAGAACAGAATAAATGTTATACTTTTTATTGTATATTGATATGTTTCAATTTTGCTAATTGTTTGATATGCAATAAATAGACGAATGTTGAATCATTTTGGAATATCTGCAATTATTATAAACCCTGCATAGCTAATGAGAAAACATGAACCATAAGGGAGACTGTTCTGTTCCTCTACCAACAGACAGAAAATAAAAATTGAGTAGTTTTGTTGAGGTAATTCCCAGTGGAAGAATTAAATATTTTATTCTTCGAAAAATCCAGGAATATAATCCCAATTTCTTTTGTGGACTATGAAGAATGCTTGTACGATCACAGAGAACTTCTGTAGATATTAAAAAAAACCATTCAGTTTACGAAAATTCAATAATAACTCAGAGGATTATTTAGAGTGCAATGGTGTGAGCAATGGTGTTCCATATAGATCACCGTTTCAATGGAGTACCTAGGGGGGCCATGCATTTTAGGAGCCATGTGAAGATGATGTTTCTTTTTGATCATGTGGACATAAGGGTCACTGTTTCATTAACATATTCAAGCTAAACTGCTTTAAATAATGTAGAGCCCTGTTTATATTTTAGTTAGTTATAAGTTCCAGTAAATTTAGTATGTTAAAAGTCTTGATGATGATTACATAAATCATTAAGTCTTTTTTAATGTATAATAACATTATAATAAAACATGTTATTAATTTATAATAATATTCATCAGTTATATAATATTTTAGGATTTATTAATTACTTATTCCAGGGGTTCCCCATATACCCGGGGATGCTCGATAGTCGATATTCCAGGGAGAGAAAAGTTCAGACAAATAATGGGAAGATATTATTCAAATATTTTTCATTTTATCTCATTAGGATATTCATTCAGCTTGTTAGAAAACCTCTCATTTGTTTTGGTTTAGAAGTATATTTTTCATCTTGTGTTGTTATTATCAGTGTTATGATGTAAGCCGACATTATAACATTTCAGGAGGTGTGAAGTTCGAGTAAAATTGCTTTATCGGTTTAGGACGAAAAAAAGGTTAGGAACATAGAAGTTAGACAGTTGAGATTGTTTAAGCTGTCGATATTTTTATTTAAGTTGTTATTAGGTGAAATTTAGACCTTATAGGATTTTGAAACACAACTGGACAATCAATATTTCAATCAAACATGACTGCCAGAAGTTTCGAAGCTGTTCGAAATGAGTCACCACTGCTCGTACAGGAGGGATGGGGTTGAACTCTAAAAAAAAAACGAAGAGGAATTATCGTCAAGAATATCAAGTGAGGGAACTTAATACTGGGGAAATCACCTAAGTAAAGTAACATGAAACCAGAAAGTTTCAAATAGAGCTCGAATTTTTGGCGGTTAGAATGAGCTGAAAGGAAGGAAGTGACTGAAATAGTGTTTTATAAATATTAGTTGACTTCCTATTCAAATGCCTAACTCTGTTATTGAAATTATGTTTTTTTGATAAAAGAAATTCGTATACTAAAGATTGATGTTTGATTATTTCTATTCGATTATTTGATGAACCGTAACTTACTCTGGGAATCCTCATTTTCATTAAAAGTATGGACAATAAAATATGAACATTAATATTTAAAATACAGTAATTCATGAGAAACGTCTGCACTTATGTTTTATATCTTGAATTATCTTTTATTTACTGTATTAACATAAAAGTTGCATCGGCCGGGAATCGAACCCGGGTCGCCCGCGTGGCAGGCGAGCATTCTACCACTGAACCACCGATGCTTATGCGTTAGATCGATGAAAGTAAGCATCACATCTTGTACGTCGAACGTTTTTATTTCTACATGATTAAGCTACTATTTCTTTTCTTTGATTATTCCATGTGTTTGCAGTCCTAGAAAAATCAGTAAAAATATTATAAGTTCATTTTGTTATCATGAAACTGTTATGGAAAAAAATTAGATCTTCCTTAGCCGTCAACGAAACCACTCTTTTATTGTATCTCTAACGCCCAAATAGGCATAAAAACTATACCATATTACATTAACAGTATCCAATAACACATAACAACCAACAAGATAATAATTTTTTTGTGTAAATCATTCCAGAGATTTTTCAGTATAAAATTAAGGCAACTAGAAGAACACATGTGTTCATAAAATAAAATATATAGGTGTGTGTGTGTGTGTGTGTGTGTGTGTGTGTGTGTGTGTGTGTGTGTGTATGTGTGTGTGTGTGTGTGTGTGTGTGTGTGTGTGTGTGTGTGTGTGTGTGTGTGTGTGTGTGTGAATGCTTTAAAAAGAAATATAGTTACCAAAGAAAGAACTTACCAATTAAATAGGGAGAGTTTCGTCTCTAGATAGTAACTCACGGAGTTGGTAGTGTTACTATTGGTAATGGTCTATTCCAAAATATACCTCAAAACATGAAAACCCGTCAAAATCTCAAGACCGAATTTTTTCATGATCACTGTAATTCTAGTAAGGTAAAATAGGAACAGTGGAAACAGTTATAAATAACCAGTTAGTTGTAACTCGTTAAATGAAATGTTAATTTGATAGCAATATTTCTAATCAACTTACCAACGTTTAAAGTTTAGAGGTGGTAACATTGTTAATGCTATTTATATTATAGTAAATTATTATGAAAAAAATTTTTAATATTAATTTATACAAATACGAGCTTAATTTTTACACATTTTTGTTATTAAAGTTATTATTTAATTTACTCCTTGAGTAAGGCAACATTGTGTTGTAAACGTCTTCCTTACCTAAATAAATATAACAGACATAAGTGAATCTACTAAAGGAATGAAAAATTAGATCATAAATTCACTATGAAATAAAGTATTTTGTTTTTTGGTTGTTTTCATTTACTTTCTACTTATCATAATTTTTGAAGGTTATTAAGGAAAAACTTAAGGCATTAACTACTATTGATCTAGATAAATTTAAATATTTAGATGTATAATGCATATGAATAGTTATTAAACACATAATATTATAATTCTAAAATAAATTGCTACAAATGGTGGTATTTTTTCGTATTGATTTGGACTTGACATCTGTAGTCCTTTCGAGAGGCATCCAAGTATGTACTGAGGTCCTGGTCGTTAGTCCTAAGGGAAAGGCAGGCTGTCCGGTGAAGAGTTGAATTCCTCTCCTTTAAACTCCCCTCAGATTTCCCTCGCGAATTCTACTAGTATCAAATATTCACCACTTTTCCCCGACTTGTTCATAGTTAGTTGAAAAGTAAAGAACTAAATTTCAGTATTTATTAAGTTTCAATAAGGTTCCTGTTAATTTCAATTTTCTTTTACTGTCAGTGAGAATTACTTACTATGTTTCAAGTAAATTAAAATAAAAATGGAAGTATTTGATAATATTGTCATTTATTTTAAAATAAATTTAAATAATCAATTAGATTACCAGTGGATGCATTTGATAAAGTTAATTCAATCTGTTGCCACCACTGTGGTACAAGCATCAATGTCTGTAAAGTCGGTGGACTCGGAAAGACGTGTCTATTTACGTAAAAGATGTCGAACCTTTTAACTTAACAGATTAACCTATTGGTCTATTATATCACTAGTCGAAGATATCTGACTGTACCATATTCTCTTCTGAAGATGTCTTACACAAACATCGGTAAGACTTGCGAAAATGGGTATCAAGTAAAAAAAAAAGACGATCGAAGGAAAATTAACTGGAATGAAGTTACATATTTTCTTATCAGAAGGAGCCTTTTGCATGAGGACGGGAAGGAAGCTTTTTAATATTCCTTGAACGGTAAACTAATTTACACAGATAACATCCAGTGTAAACACCAGAGAACTAAATTAACCCGACTGTCTTACCTTTAGTTAGTTCAAGCTTTCCGGGAGGGGAAAACACGATCATACCCAACCAATTTCCTAAAGAAAAGCTAGTATTACTTAAGTAATCTACTTTACATGCTATACAATCAGCAATAAGTTCATCAATAACAACCCATACACAATATGTATTACACATACACATGGACCTAAGTGTTTATAAAGGCAACGCTTTTTTTCGGCAACTATTTTTCAGAATATATATATATATATATATATATATTATTAAAATGTGTCGCAGCTTCGGCGTTGACGACTTTCAAACTAAGCTGCTCCAGTCTCCTGACAGTTTTACGAATGCATGGTGGTAATTGCCAAATAAGTTGCCCAAAGGACATTGAGACACTTTTTTAAACTTTGTATAGTTGTAAACTTTCTGTGAAATTCTTTTATTCGATTTCTGTGATTTTAATCTAAGAATTTGGAATATTAAATAACCTGAATAATATTAGTTTAACCTGATGATGACTAAAGAATAGTCGAAAGCTTGTTTTTGTAAGTAAGTCTTTTATGTTCATTAAAGTCGTGAACGCCAAAGCTGCGGCACATTTTAATAAAATATGCATCCAAGAATATTTATTTTATTTTATTTAGTATATTTAGATGTTTGTACAAGAAGATTATTCAGATCCCTTGACAAATACACAAGGAAACTAGTCAACCGTAAATATGGCGTATTATTTAATCAAACCTGTATATATATATATATATTATATATATATATATATCATTTTTTTAATTGTTTTCCACCAAAACTTGAGTAGGAGAATATTGAATAATCTGAAACTCTTGCTATTCATACTGAATGCCATTTGGTCATTTCTCTATAATGCGAAAACGCATTATATAGGCCAGGGCTTCTTAAACTGTGGGTCGCGACCCCCCGGGGGGTCGCGAGACTACTGAAAGGGGGTCGCAAAGATCTGATGCTTTGATACTGATACTGATACTGATATAATTATATATATGTGAAATGAATGGGTACGTATTCTATAATCCTTATTTTATTTACATTGTAAAATAGTGCGATATTACATCTACATCTACGGTTAATATATATTTCATTATATGGAGGAGGGGGTCGTTTAAAATTTCCTAAGCTTGAAGGGGGTCGCAATATAAAAAAGTTTAAGAAGCTCTGATATAGGCAAATAGAATGGTGCTTACTTTTTACAGATATCGATTATTCATTCATTAACAACATGAATTCAAATCCCTTAGTCAGGTACACTTACTACATTTCCACCACCTTTGGTGAACTTTGGTAGCCACATAAAGAGAATCAACTGATTACGTAATCATTTCCAATTACATAATAATTGGTTTACTTATAGTCAAGCTGAGTATAGAATATTCCATATTTTATATTTCTTTTAGTTAAAATATTTACGTGAAAAATTTAGGTGAACAAACAATGGAATGGTAAAATGAAATAATTTGATCAACAATTTGTGATGAAATAAAGATTGCAATTGTTTTCTATATGGAAAATGTAATTTTATTTTTATCATCTTTGACCATCAATTAGTAAAAATTGTTGAAATTCACTCAACAGAAGATATCAAATAGCAACCATGAAAAAGTTTATTTTAACAATTTTTGGTAAATTCTCTGGTTTTATTAACAAATATCATTCCAGTATAAAGTATTGAATTCTCTTTTTTTTAAAAACTGTGTGGAATGAATGAAAACTATTGCAGTGTATTTATTTATTTCATTGAATATTGAAATAAATTGGACATTATTTCGCTTTATTTACCACCTAAAAAGTCTTTGCTTTAACAAATACTTTTACAATTACATTGTTCAAGATTTTGAAGTACATTCAATCGACGAATTTACACTTGTTTTTCCATTATTGCAATATCTCTTAATGTTTGTTTGAAGAGTTTTAATTTTCAGTGTTTAGTCATTGAAGTAATTAAAATTGATGTTATTAGTATTTTAGGACAGCTTCAATGAATGTGCTTTATTTCTCTTGATGACAGTAAAATATCACATATTAGTCAAGATGTAGAACACTGGTGCCCAACCGTCTCAATGAAATAATAGGTTGCTGTAGTTTAAAAAATATAGGCAGAATTAAATGAAATCAAGAAAGATTAAATATTTCTTTCAAAACTATAAAATTATAAATGGGGGTTAGGTTTGCCCATTGGAACGTGCTCGCCTCTGGCCTAGTAGATGCGGGGTTCAATACCCACTCTGGCCCTGGATTTATTGATGCGGGAGGTAAATAAATCTGATCACATCGTTACTTAGAGAGGACATTAAGCTATCGGTCTCGAACTTATACGATGTCAGGTAATACGATAACTCTAAATACACTTAAGTTAGGTAAACTTAAAGACTCCCAATGTTCATTGTATGGTATCACAAAAAGCAAATCTTCGGCTTAAATGTGTTCCTTGTGGGACAGTCACAGCAACCTAACCTAATCTAACCTAGAACCTCAGAATGATTACATTTTTAAATACAATATTATTTATACACTGAAAAGTCAAGACGAATGAAAGTTTACACCTAAAATGAAAGATACTCGTATATAAATATGAATTTCTAGGTGTGAAATATTAATGGGCACTATTTCGTTTACTAATGGTAGACAATGATTGTTGATGCAGTTTTTGTTTGTTTTCTGTGTCTTGATATGCGATGCGTTATTGATATACAGAAGTCTATTGCTAACATGAGAGCCGGAGAAGCACTAATGTAGATCCCATGCTATACTTTCAAAACTTTTAATACATGTTCTGTAAGAAAATGTAATAACAAAATCACTCAGGTACTTCAATGTTAACTGTGGACACAATCACTATCCCCTTGATTTCCTTTCGTTATTTTATATAGAAAGCAGCAATAATATCATCAACAATATTACAATGTTATTATCCAATTATAAATAATGCGTCCTACAATACACAATATTACAACAGTTTTTCGAAAGTAATTACCCGAAAAATATGTAATTGTACCAATATTTTTTTAACCTGTGTTCAAAATTTAACTAATCAAGAAAATGCAAATTTTTTTTGAAAATTGAATAAAATTGTTATCAATGCACTCAAAACTATAAATATCTTAAATGAATGCATATAGTTAGTACCACTGAGATTTGTAAACATCATATTATTACATAATCCGTCACATTTCCTGAATAGACACCCCATCGGTTGAGCAGTGTCGTAGGATCCTGAAATTAGATTAGAATTTCATCGAACGGCCTAAATAGGTAAATCGTTTAGGAGAAAATTAGTCTAATATCACATTTTTACTACAAAGCTGGCCTTTCAATAATTCAACCCAAAAACAATAGGCCACAACTGCCTTGTAGGGCAGTTTTTCGGTGACGAATTTGATCCATCAAACCGTATGGGCTGTAGCGCAGTTAAAATTTTTTGGATATTCACCCTCTAACACTTTCACACACACCCACCGACAAACTGAGGCTTCATTGTGAAAACATCAAAAATGGATTTTTATAACCGAAAACATATAAGTCTGTTAAAATTTTAAAAACGGCTTATTTCAGGATCACTACTTATCGTACAGGAAAACGGAAGCTAGAAACAGTCGCTAGGGAAAACTTGTGTAATTCATTTTAAAATTCTAACAAAAATTAAATTTGTAAAGAAAATAATAAATCAACATAGAGAAATTTAAAAATCCATTTGGGTTACCTAACGGATATCTTCTCTAATACCACTTACTGTTTGGGAGCGCTTACTGTTTGGGAGAGTAAGAAACCATTTTGTTTGAGCATGAGATATTATCTTAAATGTTTAATGATTTTTGGGAATGCATGCATAAAACCAAGAGAAGTAAAAGATATTTTTCTAAAGATAAACATTAATTTATTAAAGAGTGTAAAATCTAAATCTTAAAATGTTATATTAATGACAAAGAGAAGCACAATGGGACACCTGGGCTGTAGTGTGTAAGAAGTCTGAAAGGGCTCTCGCCCTTAGATTTACTAATGAAGGTTCAGGTACGAGACTGAAGATATTAAGAAAAGTAATTAAAATATTTATTAATTGAAGGCATATATGAAACCATTCTCAGACAACAAACTTTGACCATAATAACGAAGATTAAATTTGTTGAAATTATTGTAAACTGAATAATATTATCTAAACGATTTTCTTTTTACTTTGTTGAAAGTAGACATGAGAATAACTAAATTAATTACTGAAAATTATTGTTAATTATATTGTTGCACTGGGGAGCTAAAGCTTTATTTTTTGACCAGCTTACTCCTAATTATTTTACTCGTAAGTCCGATGAAGTATAATGTTTATTTTTAAATCATTAAAAACAATAACAAGGTTTTTTTTTGTGAGAGTGGTTATTAGCAGTTTTGAGTGACATTATTACTGAACCAACAGTAAGGTTGACATGTAAAGATCTCTCTTTTGGTTTGAATCCATTCATATCTAGTTTTTAGGAGGCCCTAATCATTCACGCTGTCACTTCAATACCCTACTCAGTATTTCCTTATCTTGTCATATTCAGTCCCAATTCAAACGAAATCTACAATTTCGTGTCATCCTATCCTTAATTAAACTAAAACAACAATTCTTTTATCTCATTATTGTCTTTTTTTTTTTTCATTACTTAACTGCAAGTACAGTAATCATAAATAGATTGATCTTAAGATTTTGATGAATTTAGATATTTGATATCTCAAAAGTCTTTTTTTGATCTTTTTTTCGATTATGTCAGTCTGTATATGTTGGTGGTGTATTCAAAAGTTTGTTGACACACTACAATCCACATATTTCCTGAGTGAAATTCTACAGAAAATGGGATCAATAATGCATTAGTGCCCCATTGTTTTTGGAGAATTGTTGTATTATGGAAAAGTTATTTTTTTGGGAAAAATTTTATTTTAGGCACATTATTATCTTTTAAACTACTAACACTACATGGTTAAAACTTTGGGAAGATACAAAACAGCTAAGAGTAATAACTGAAAAAAAATCCCATTTTTCAAACAACTTTTGAACAATATTTTTTGCAATAAAATGAAAAAATCTCAACTTACCATTAATTCTGAAAACCTATGCACACGATGGTCAATCGATCATAATGGAATCATACCAAAATATAGTATTTTTGAGCAGATGAACTGAATAATTTTTACATTAGATTATATGGTATATTTTAAGAATTCAGAAAACTTTTTTTTAAGAGAAATAGCTACCTACAGAACAATTAATTTTGTTTCAAAAAATTATCCTAATATTAGAAAACACAAGAGTAATCGTAGGATTTGTGCTTACCGCAAATAGCAATATGAGCATAAAAGCTTCGGTTTCAAGGATAATCTTCGGTAGTTGTTGGATTTGTTTACATTGACTTGGAATTGTATAACAGAATACTCTCGAATAGAGTTGAAAATTTATTTTTCAAAATTTTAAGCTTAAAGATTTGTCTGAAAAATTTTTGAAGCTTTTTAAAGAAATTGTGTGACAGTGAGAAGAGTAAATTCTTAAAACTGTAAAATCAAATCAACCAAATATGCTGTGTTATGATGCGATCCAGATTGATGAATGACTTCTTAGTAAAAGTGTTTTACTAAGAAAACTAAGAAGTAGAATCAATCTACTTCCTGCGCTCTTCAACAAATTTGAATGCCAGACATAGTGTTGGGTTTCTGATTCTGACGAAGACCGCTAGTTCTGGTTGAAAGATCTTAGTCTTGTTTCCCATTTCTTATTGTGGTTTAATCATTGATTGTTATTTCACGTGTTCATGTGAAATCTTTTTATGGTGTTCTTGGAGTGTTTAAGAACCCCATTTTTTGGTAATATTGAAGCATGAGAAAGAGATTTTCTCTCTTTTTAGGACTACAAAAGTTTTAGTGGTTCTGTGAACTTATGCATTCACAGTTGTACGAAATAAAGCTTGTCAGTTTTGAATACTTTGAAATGGTTCAAATAATAAAAACGAATACAAAAACATAAATTATTAAAATTTTTATTGAATAACCTGTTTATTAATTTCTTCTAAATTATTAAGATCTTCTAAATTCTAAATTGTAGCCTCACTTTACAAACTTGGAGGAATGTTTGACTTTTTGATCACAGGAATCAACGCTTAAAGCAGTATCAAAAGATAAACGAAAGCTAACCCGATGTGGTTAAACCTCCGAGTAAGTTCAAACCTGCACACTTGTCTGATTTCAACATCACCACTAATGACTTGTAAAATGTTAATGATGAGAACAGTATAAATCCTGTATAAAATAAATTTGTGATGCTGGAAATATCATTTACAAGAGCGTATACTTAATACAAACCAACATTAAAAGATGTAATTTTAAAGCCAAAATATAAAAACGTTAATCGTTTGTTCAAGCAAGCGTGAGATTAATTTTTAAGATTACACACATTTGCCTTTATTAACTTTGCAGCTGGAAAAAAAGTACTTTTATCTCACTTGTTATGTAGCATTCCAATTCAGAATTACTTTTAAACATGGGCTATTCACAGTGCTGAAGTGAGATAGCATTTACCAACCATATCTCGTATAAAATACAATGTTGTCTATTGCATGAGTGTTTGAGTATTAATAAATCAAAAGAGACGATGACTTTGTTAAGTTGTGGGAAGCTTAGGATGGCACTCGCATGAGCCGCTCTATTCCACTCCTCCACACCTTTCCACCATATTTATCCTTCTTCAGAAGTAAAATAATTGCTCCCTCCATCTTTCTATTGAGGAAAGAAGGTAATGATAATTATCTCTCTTTTGGTCGGGAGCGCTGTCTATTCCACTCTCCTTTATGTTCAACACCTCCTGTCACCTCCTTTCTCTCAGTATCTCTCTGTTTCTATATATATATATATATATATATATATATATATATATATATATATATGAGTTGTAGTTGATTTGCTAAACAAGTGCTCTACATCACTTCTCTATCTCTCCCTCAATCTCTCCATTTATCTCTTTCACTCTATCTCTGTATCAATAAGTTATAAATATCTTAACTGTATCTCTGTATCTATAATTGTCTCTGTGTCTGTATATAGCTCTAATTAATTATATAATAAGATATTATAACAAGATTTTTTTTTATAATTAAAGGAAGACTGCCACCATCAGTACTGTCCATATATCATATGTGAAGTTTGCACACTGATAGTTGCATTAGAACTAGATATATCTTCAAGTTTTGTTTCTGTATTCACACTCACCAGGTTATGATTTGTTGGGTGATATGTGATTTGCCTGGTCTTTTAAATACTTTTCATTTATAATACAACTTACTGCTGGGTTCATCCTCTTAACTTTACATCGGGTGCATTAAACTCTATCTTAATCTATATCCTTATTCAAAATTTCAAAAATGGGATTTTTATGTATCTTTATGTACTAATGACTGAGTAATGATTATCCACCACACCTTTTTTATTGGTGCGAGATAAATTGACAGAAACTCATGATTTGAGGAGAATAGTAATACTAAGTCTTCCAGACACAAAAAAAGTATTCAACTACGAAACGTGTTTCGAACACTTAGTGTTCACCGTCAGGTTATCTACGACAGAAACAAAAATATGTTTAAATAATTTTGAAATTAAGTAAAGGAAAAAGACCTTAAATTTAAACTAAAAGGAGCTACATACCTGCCTCAGTAAGTGGATGTTGATTCCCTTACTCAGTCAACATCTCCTTACTGAGGTAGGTACTCGTATGTAACTCCTTTTAATTTATATTTTAGTTTAAATTTTGTTTTTTTTTCCTTTATTTAATTTTAAAATTGTTATACTTACTTTTGTTGGTATAGTAGATGTAACAAGACGATGAGCACTGAGTGTTTGAAACTCGTTGTGTAATTAAATCCTTTTTTATGTGGAATACTTAGTGTTTCTATTTCTTTTTAATCATGATTAAATACCACATAATAACTGCTTGCATTGCTGCTGAGTTATAGGAAACTGTTCCGGTTCATATTGAAGAAGTTTGGGACTAATGTACGACTGAAGCTCTGGAGAGCAACTTTGAATCCATGAAAAGAAATTAATTTGGACAAAATAAATCTCATAATTATTCATTTCAAACTGAAAGTATATGAGGTTTATAATGGTATGTTGTGTGGGTGTTTATTTATTTAATTAATCAAATTATGTTAATTCTAATTTGAAACAACTACTTAAGAGATAGAAGACAAGTAAAGGCAGAGTTGTGTCTGGAGCGAAAGTAAGCAAAATGGGTCTGATGTTGTGAGATGAAGTCCCTTTTTCCTCATTAGTAGGTTTATCAGGTTTAGACTGACTAAGTAAGGTCGGCAGTAATTGGCACGTGAGGTGACGATTGCCCCGTCAGCCAGTATTTCGCTTCCCAGATCGATGCTTCTTTGGCCCGCCCAAACCTCTGACACATGCTCTTATTGCATCTAATCCTCCTTTGGTCTACTTTCTACTCTTTTATTTGAAATATATATATATATATACTAAACACAGGAAAATAACAATCTTTTCATGGTTTCCTTTCTTTTTGCCTTTTTTTTTGTTTATAAAATACATTAGAAACTAAAATTATTCTAGCCTGAAATCTGTTTTAGTTTGGATGATTATGTTTCTACATCAAAAATGTATTACCTTAGAGTGAGAGGTTTAATAATATAATAATTCTACATCAACGTGAACCTCATCCGACTATAAATGGATAAATAATTGCTTGGAGTGAATGGAACTGTCATAATAATAAGGTGATGCCCCAAGCCGCAGTGATATGTTTCGTCATTCGGAAATAATATAACTACAGACATTTACGGTAAGAAATAGGGATATCTAATGAAAACCTCTACCAAGTGTTCTTCACATCGTGAGGTTGGGGCATGATATACAGTGATTAACATAGTATTATAATTATTTTACGACAGAGACTGTTAGTCTCAATCAAAAAATAAATGAGACTTTCCAGCTGTTATGCTATTCGTATTGGCTCTTCTTATTCCACAACCTATCACAGTAACTATTGCATTCAATTGATTTACTTTCTCTCCATTTGAAAAATATATTTGTTTCACTTTAACTTTTGTTAAAGTGTGTCGCTGCATCTTTTTCCTAACTTTAGTTAGTCAATCATCTATCAATTTGTTAGTTTATTCATTCATGACTTGAAAATGGAATCCATAGATAGGTTTACTTGTTTGAACTCTGACTTTTAAACCCCTCGTTAATGATAGAAAACTAAGAATAATATGCCATTTGTGTAGTACACTCCATAAACTCCTATGTACAAATCTGCTTAATAATATGCCACCAACCTTCCTCAGACCTAAATTAGAATTAATTTGATTACATATAAAGGCATGGTTGTTTTCTTATGGCTGTCTGTAAATCATTCTTGTCCAACTGAATGATAATTATACTTTGATTTTAAAGGCATGACGTCAACATAGACCAGCATGACTTGTGAGGAAATAATAAAGACTACTCGGCTCCTGCAGAGCTGCGACAGACTTATTCTGTGTATGATACCACAAAGATGAAAAGTAGCATGTTTATATCTTGAAAAGGTATTATAGGATAAGATACTATCATAGTCTGACTTGTTGCACTTGTTATTTCATATCCATGGTTTTATGATATAATGTATGGACTGCCAGATTGGGCGATCACTAGGCAATACTTTTCAGAGTAGCCCATAACTGAATCTAACTTACGGAAAGTGTTCCAGCGTATTTCACTCAATGATCATGACGAGCCAAAGAACACGTCGAGGTTGTGAGGCGAGACTTGTTGTATTTGACTTATTGCTGAATACTGTGGACTCCTCTTCCTATAGCCTCACTCTCTGCTCACCAGTAATGACTGTCTTCAATCATCCTTGTCATGCTACCCAAACACCAACAGAGTCAGTTGGGCTTTAACTCTGACGACAGACCGTTGGTACGGTTGAAAGATCTTCTCCTTTTCTATTTCTAGACATATTGTGAAAGTTTGATCATTGATATAGTATTATATATATATGTTTGTGTACGTATCTCATTTGACTGTCGATTGGTAGTTTGTCGTTTTCGTTTGTATAGTGATATATATATGTACGTATGGAGAGATGAGAGATGAAGTGAGAGAGAGAGAGAGAGAGAGAGAGAGAAGGAGGGAGGGAAAAAGAGAGAGACAAGATACATCTCAAAAACCAAAGAAGGTGTATTCACCACAGCTTTCAAATGTTTCCTAGTCTTCATTTCGAGTCGGACTTAATATGTACCTTTGAACCGCAATCATTTCTTGTTGTAGAATGCTGTTCTGTTATATTATTTATTTAAACTTCACAAGTGTGTAGTCGTGGACTCCTTAAACTTAGTCTGCCATACCCGGTTATTTATATAACGTCATTCACAGTAAAAAGCATGTATGGTAGTAGTTAATACGAAATTACAACTTATTCTAAAGGTTGGAATCATGATTAATGAATATTGGTCATGACTCTAGATTTGTCTTGAATCTACTATTGGTCATGTTATAGACGGAGATCTTTATGTTCGCCATCAATCAAAGGGGCGTAATGCAGTCGGCCCCGTGCCTCACGACAATGCACTCGTTAATCATCTCTACTCTAATTAAATAGAGTAAGGTAAAATTATAAATAATGATGGAATTATACTTTTACAGTCTTAGATCAGTCAACAGCTTCAAATGTGGACATAAGATAAAAACCACGGACGTTCTTTATTATACCAAGAAATATGTGTTTTCCACATGTATTATAAATTTTATGAAACATAGTGTACATGAAGTACAGCATATTTGAATGACATCCATTCATCCACAGTCAGGTACGTGCTATCACAAATTGATTCAAAGACTTAGAATGCGTAAATATTTCAAAATATGGTTCTTCTCCTTTACTATATTTTGTAGTAATGAACCAAAAAAGTAAAGATCTTCCTTATGTTAAGTGAGTGATTCTGTGATTGTACTGGTTCACAAGGCATGACTTCTATTATAAGTATAGTACAAGACTTATAAATATTTTGATGTCGAATATATAACTATATATTACATGTTTGTATTTCTTGACCAATTACTTAACTAAACCGTTTCCAAACTTAAATACTGAGTTGTCTGTATTCATCTGAGTGTGTTGTCCCTGTCCAAGGAACACATGCAGTCAGATGTCACTCGCTTAAGTTTATACAATACATTGTATTACTTTTAATAGTTATACACTTAAAATTTATACGGTTTTTATATCGAATGATCTAATTGATATCTATATCCTTACAAAACTCTGATGTTCTTGTTTAAGTATTTGCACACGCTCAAAACTGAATAAAATATTAGAAATTTTATGGGAGTTGAATCCACGCCCTTGGCATTGGAGGTCCAGCGCGCCACGTCTGTGCCATGGGGACTTTTGTACAATGAGCTTCCAAAACCTGATATAAATGACGTCGACAGATTAAATATTAGTTTTTTTTTACCTAAATTATAATGATTTAATTATAATATATTTAGAAAGAGGAAATTTACTGAATACTCGACGAGAATATGAAATAATTATTTAATATATCAAAAATGATATTTTTATAGATGATTTATATTATCAGAATGAAATTTTTGATAAATATTGGTGACAACGTTGAAAAGAATGAAAATAATTACATTACACTGCCCGAAGACATGTTTATCCGTACACATAATGTTGATTAGTGTATTGAATACATGTACTTTTCATTCACTAACTCACAAATATTGTGCACAAAAAATTCTATATAAGTTCCATTTAATGAGACAGACAGTGAAATTAATCATAGGTTCATTGAATAATTTCTAAGATAAATTAAACAATATCTATCATATAACTCTGCTTGTGTAGGAACAGTTTAAAAACAGCTACATCCACAATGTATACAATGGTTGGACGTCTGACTAAATTATTTTTCATTCATTCATTAACAGATCAGGTTTTGTAAAATATTTAATATTTTATTTTTTGAGCTGCAAAACTAATGTTACAGTTAAAATATCTAGCACTGGGAGGGTGTAATTATTGAGGATCAAAGTGCCTCGTTTGCGGAAATGTACAATAAATTCAGTTACATGTAAAACAGAGGCGGCTGGAGCCGCCTGATGACAAATGTCTTCTGGTTTGCATCAATAGCTGATTTTTCAGTCGAACTTGCAGATTAGATTCCATGAGTTTATGCTCATGTAAACTATCAGTTTAATTATTCAAAGCCTAGTTTTCCATGAGATGCTTCGGTAGAATTGCGAGTGAGTTGAATGGGGCTTATGTGAAGCTCCCTCCGTCCTCCAATGATTCAATCTAACTTTCTAACCCAAGCTGCTTATAGTTCCATCACTTTAATTGGGCCACTGATCCACCGTGTTTGAAATGGTCGACCTACATCTCTCTACATCTGCATCTCTTTCTATTCGTACTCCATTCCTCTCTATCCCTCATAACTCTGTATCCAGACTAATTGAAATTATCTACTTCCATTTCATTACAAGCAAGCTACCTAGTGTATGAAAAACCCCTGGTGCCATACCTTCAATATTACTGGAGCTAAGCGTATTATAAAACACATACTTCATAAACTTAATTAACTGATTGTTGCAATGTAATCACTATCATTTGAAAATTATTAATTCATTTATTGCATAATTTTGCCCATTAGAATAATATAAATTTTGTAACAAGAACACCTACTCTCCCTCAATAATCATATTACTTGCTCTTAATTCATAAACTGTAATAATTATTGTAATATTTTCAATTAAAAATGATGAAAGTGGACAAGCAGCCGACATCGGTTTCCACTATTATTATAATAATAACTTTGAGGTTCAAAGAGAAGTTTTTTTATTTTAAATTTTCCAGAGTAATTTTTTTTTCAAATACCGTAGCTAACAAGAAAATATAAATTTTTATGCATGTATTGCTTATAACTTATAAAAATTTTGTATAAAAGATCCAAAAATTCATCCATGTAAAACCACTTGAGTTTTTTTTTGACCTAGTCATTGCTCTTTATTTGGTTTAACATTTAATTTGCTTTATTCTGCAACATAAATTTTTATGTATTTTAATATTAGAATCTGCTGCTAATTCTAATAGAAGATTTAAATTCATATTTTACATTATAAATCTTTACCTATCTTACTGATTGCTTTACCATTTAATAAATATATTTTTTTATTCACAACTGTAGTATATAACTAAAACTATTATTTTATATGATTTATTCTTATATTTTATCAGTAAGGTTACTATTTAAATATAAAGTAAGAAAATAATTAAATCTAAATCAACAAATTTCCTAATCAGTTTGTTTTTAATGGATACCATATCCAACGAGTCCAATATTACTTTATGACTACAGAAATTTGTTCGTGCCTTAAGCAGCTAAGTTAGTGGAACGATTCTAACAAATGAATTGGAGAATCTGCACGCTGTCTCTCAGTCATAAAGTTTTCTCTATCGATTATTGCATTTTCAGATACTCATTCTAATAATATGATATATAGATATGTATAACTCCAAATGTGGAACAAACAAAATGGTTAGTACTGAGTTGTAATCATTATTTATACTTTTAATAATGGAATGAATCAATGTTTGTGACGTCAGAAGGGAAATCCGCTTCATGAATATTGTATTTTCTGAGAATTAATATGGTTATAACCAAGAGAAGAAAATATGCAACAGCAATATTACAATGACCATTCAAAATCATTGCTACCGTCTTGGACTAAGACAGGATCAGATAACTTTTTAAATCAATTTGAAAAGTAATTAAGGTGGGCGACTGCAAAGGATAGGTAAGACTTTGAAGGATCGATCGACTCAATTCAACCGGTTTTAGAGGCCTTTCAGAAGCACTGATAAGGCAAGGCGAAATTGAATGGCGTTCTTCAAACCGCTTGCCTCATTCCCAGCAGAGTCTTTTATTAATGAAAGATTCTCCGTATCGGCTGCCTCCCATTATCCTGTGCTTCAATCTGACCCAGACGATGGAGTATTCCTCTCAAAAGCTACCGTCGTACGTCACATCAGCGCTGTTTGCATTCTGCTTTGAAGTAATCTCTGTCACATTGATGTCTTACACTCTTTACGCCTTTAAAACAAGCGAGAGTATTCTTTCTTCAAGTTTCAAAAACTTCACTACTATTTCATACAACATGAGAGTTTTCTCTTAATAATCTTTCTTTTATATTATTCCTCAATTAAGTAGAACAAAATTATTAACTAATTGGTCAGGTCCATTGAGTTCCTGTTTTTCATACCGATTCTATTATCTTATGTTTGATTATAGAGCAGAGATATATTGCGCATTTATTATTTAAAAAACAGTTTCAAATGCAGTTTTTGGAATTGATTCTCATATGCTGTCCTAAACTAGTCTTTACTCATCATTATCAAAAAAAAGGAGTCATCAACGAGCACCTGATCTTGTACAATATGCCACATATAACTTATTTATTAACTTGCTTATATGAAACACTAGCAAATGTACCCGTCTTTGACGGAATCAAAAATTCTATTATACTTGGTATTCCAACATATCAATTATAGTATTATACTAATACTATAATTAGAAATTATAGAATAGTAGAAAACACCATTATTAGTACAGTGTTAAACAAATGCCTCTGCATACACTACATTAGCTGTCTGTCCTTCAGGTTCATGGAAGAACAATCAGTTGAAACCTCTGACTATTGAGCAAGTAAACTACAGTTGACCATGTGAGAAAAACTTGGTTTCGCTAACTTGAATTCCTGCGTTAGATAAAGTCTCCCTTTGCGACTTAGTTAACGTCATTGCGAAATAGACTCTGAGGGGACCTTGCAATCATTTGAATGGAAACAGACAGTGGTTCGGAAGACTCCCCAATACCACATCCAGTCATTATGTCCGCCTCTATGGCATATCTGTGTAGAGCACGAACTCAGAGTCGTGTCCCGTTGCACAGTTTTTGGGTCACTCATGTTTCGTAACATGAAATTTGTTACTGCTATAAATTGCAGCATCATTGGTGCTCCTACTTTAAGTTTTTACTCATGAGCAGGCAGTCCAGGAGAAATAAATTCAGAGTCAAGAAATTCAATTAGATAATGAACTGCTTCTTCATCACTAATCCAATCTCTTTACTGACTTGTAAGTTCTTTCCTCGGCTTCATATAGCGTAAGAACTTGTTTGTTGATTTCTCATGCCTGTTCATATTAAGGGCTGAGAATTGCTCGTTTACAAAACATTTATTCTCAATAGATAGTACATCCTTAACTCTGTGAAACACCATTTCAATGATGTCAAATACGCAATATATTCATGTGCTCAATTGAAATTAAAATCAACTAACAATACCTACTTGCCACACCTGTGTATTTTCAAAACAAACTTGTCTGTGAAGTTAGGAAAATACAGCTAAAAGCCCCATAACTTCGCTTCTGTACTGAATTAATAATCTATTTAGAGCCCATATTTTAAGTTAGGCACACACAAATCCAGTGTCAATGTTTCAGCTCGCTATGTCTTATGGTGGCTGAGTTTACTTGTGACAAACATTTTTGCGTTAAACGTCCATAACTTCACTTCTACGTTGAATTTCCAATCAATTCATAGCCTATATTTTAAGTTAGACCTACACAAATCTACTGTAAAAGTTTCAGCTTTATATATCTTATGGTAGCTGAGTTTACCTGTGACAAAGTTTTGCGGACAAACCGACAAACCGACAAACCGACAAACCGACAGAAATTTTTCTAAGGGTGGATTCGGTTTCTCCAATGTATGAAACGTAAAGAAAACTTGAAATGAGTCAGTTCTAAGCAATGTACAGACAAAATCATTATTTTATTTATAAAGATTTGTTCCATGAATTTAACTTTAAGCTGTTCTAGAGTAAACAAGTAGACAATTATAACCACTTTTTAAAATTATTGGCATTTTCAGACAAATAATATTGTTTTCTACACAATGTCACCACGTTATATAGAGCTGATTAACAATAATTAATAATTGACACCTAATAATGTGAAAAGGATCAGGTTGATTGGTTAAAGGCTACAGGATTTCTTCTAATCAGTAGCCAGAAATAAATATGTCTGTTATGATAAATAACATCTGTTATGTAACCTAGAAAACATAGGATTTCTGAGAGATAAAGATCCCACAATTGTCTGCCTTCCACATAAAAAAACAGCAACTAAACCTTGAGTTCTGGCAGCAAATATGTTAAGAATGGACACATTTAAATCCAACTGTTTGAACTGAGAGATGCGAATCTATGACATCCAGGATGACATTAGAAAAACTCGTATGCACTCGTAAAATACTTTCATTTTTGGCAGACTAACCTTTATTTAATTCATTACGGTTATGTGAACCTAGTGACACAGCAGAACCAAAGTTATAAGTTTAAAACCTTCACATTTCCATATCACTTCACATATCAAGGCATAATTATATGAGACTTTGAAATTGTAGGTATTTGTAAAAGGTCCGATCATATTAATTTGATCAATGTAAAATTTAGAACAGTGGACAAAAAATCAACCCGATGGATGTATCTCTGTCATAACTGAAATTACTATTAAGTAACGAGTAATTCAAAAACGTTCTATCTTAATAAAAACATGGTGGACATAAAAGAGAATAACTTCAGGCATTAAGGTGTATACCACCCCGCCCAATGTCTTTACTTGTGAATCTACAGAAATGTCTGCAAAAATGGTTCATTCAACAGTTAGTACTTCAATTTGCTGTCTTATTACTATACCATAAGTAAAGTACAGTTACCATTTAAAGTTATATCTCGAAATTTTGAAACATTTACATATTTCTAAGTCCTCTTTTTTAGAAGTTTTTTTGATGATGTCTATGGATGGGCGGGTGTTTGTCCAAAAGTTTTGTGAGTATGTTATAGGATATATTGTTTTAAGTATCAAATTCATATTTACAAAAAATGGGCCCAATAGTGTAGTTATAGCCTATTGTTTTTGGACAATGTTGGGTCATAAAAAAGCCACTTTTTTTCAAACAGTAATTTGGACATTTTTTCGTCTTAACTACTAGAATGTTGAAATTTTGGGATGGTCCTCACACTGGCATTAAATACAAAAAAAATACTGATTTCTTTGAATAACCAAAAAGGGTTGCTTTCCAGTAAAATATAAAACATCTCAAGTTGTGGGCAAGGAATGTGTTCCACCGTTTGAGGTATTGTAATTTTAATCAAAAATGAGATAGTAATAGGCGTTATGGTAGTGTTAATGATTTCAGAAAATATTTTTTAAACGCTAAATAACCAACAAAGGATAAATGAGCTTTTATCAAAAACATTACAATAAAATTAGCACTGTAGGAAAACATTTCCGAAGAATTCTAATTACTGTAAAAGGCAATATAGCGATAAAAACAGTAGCCAAATTGGAATAATGGGCCACCTGCTGTACTTGTCGGATTTGTTCATATTAACTTTGAATTTTTTTATCAAAATCCAGTCAAACAGAATTGTTGTTTTTAACGTTTAACACATGCAATTTTTATCAAAATCCAGTAAAATATAATTTTTAAGTTTAATACGAGAAATTTCAAGATATCTTAAGTGTTAATGTGCTATATAAGGACAATTAAAATCATAAAAATATAATAACAAACGCTAGATAATCAATTAACTTATGATGCACACCAGGCTGAAGGATGGCTGTTTAGGGAATGAGTAACAAACAATCTACATGTTCAACTCTTTAGCATATCTAGTCATCAGATATATTGTTCTTAATCTCTTTAAGATCTCCATTATTGTTGTAGTATTAGAACATAGGAACACAGGGTAGGGAAGTAGTAGTCCTTTTTGAATAGATTAAAAAAATGGAAGAATGGATGAAGAAGAAAGCAGATTAAAGGTGGTTACAAAAACCCTGTATATCTCAGTGTAAAAAACTTAGTCCAACGGAACTTAACATTTATAAGTTAATAAAATGTCTTTAAACATATTTGGAATATTTAACCGAACTTTGCTTTCTTAACCGTTTCTTCGGGAAAATGCGAATTAACATCTTAGAAATAATGCAACTGTCTGGAAGAGATAAGAAACCTTTTACTACATTCTATTTGGATTATTAGCAAATTGTACCTAGCACCATTAAAAGGGGGAGATACTTCTCTATAAACAATTTTGAAGTTCAATAAATAAAATTAAAAGCTAATGCTGATTTTAAAAACGACTGAGAGAAGATTAACATCACAGATATGGTAGCGGTGCAGACGAGTACGATGAGATCTCAGGTCCTCAATTTAATGTCCCGTCAGATCTTCTAGATCAAGTATTTCAAGTTTGTTATAACTGACCAAACAGTCATAGTCACAATAAAAATAATGTTTTCATTACTGGTTTGATATAACATCAAAACGATGGCGATATTAAAATAAAATCAAAACTCCATTGACTACCAATGAGTTTGATATTATTCTTGCTTATAGTAAGGTTAAGCGCAGGTTTTTTAAACAAATTACCTGCCCAGTATATATCAAGCCTGTTAAAACAAAATTTTCTTAAGAAGAAAATATTTGACAGAAACATTTAAATACAACGATTTTTTCATCATATGTAATTTATAAAAGAATTTCAATAGGTTTTAACTAATCCAGTTGTTTTGGAGAGTATGATTAGAGCGATTGGTTAATTTTAAGACTGTTGATTACTTTGGTTCATTTCTATAAAGAATATCATGCAGTAATAAAAAGAGTATCCTCCAAAGTACAGTGAAGAGAGCAGTTGAAAGCATCTGTCTTATATATATTATTTTACTTTTCATATTTAATATTAAAGGATTTACTTTCAAAATATAATACCGTTCAATAAAAATCTATTAAGGATCAGGTATGGTTTAATTGAAACTTACTTGCCATTGGTAGTGAAACATTTGTGATCTTGTGATTTGCCTAACTCTTCATTATAACTTTGGTTTGCAAGTGTACTGAAAATGATGATGTTGACGTGCTATCATTGTAAATATTTAATGATACATCAGAACTTTATTTTTCCAAATGAATATATATAGCTAATTATTGTATTACTGTTTTTTTTTAACAAAATGGTGGTTTTCATACTATACTTTATCTTATTCCATAAGACCTAAAAGTTTCTGATTTCATGATCATAACTTTCGTAGTTGATGAATTATTAGACGAGAACCTATGGTCAACCATGAACAAATCAAGCTATGATCAGATTTAATACTTTGTTACTTTTACTTGTGTGGGTCTTTTTAGAAACAGAGGAAACGAAGTTTCTTTTTTTTTGGAAACTGTTTATGCAAAAGAACTTGAGAGCGAGAATAAACAAACACATAAAATACCTTCAGAGTACACAAGAGGAAGGCTTTTTGTAATCAATGGTTTCGAGAGAGAATATGCCTCTGTTGAAATTTGATTACTTCTGTTAGTTTATATACTTCTGTAAAAACTTTTAGTTTGACCCTCATATATATGTAGCTATGTTATATGATACATTTTCACACGTAATTCTAATGAACTATTTAGTAAAAGAGTGAATAGCGTAAATGAGGCAGTTGTAACTAATTAGCAATATGAAAATTTGTGTTTCTACAGAGAACAGTTATTGATACATTTTTGCCTTCATAAAAGAATTTTGTTGTTTAGAAATTAGAATATAGAACTCTTTATTGCAATACCTTTTCACTTAATGGTGGTATTAGGGATTACTTATTTCAAAAAGAGTATGTAAAAGGAATGTATATATTCTTGCTAGACGATAAAAGATGGAAATTGGGGTATTTTGTGGAAAGTAAAGTAGGAGATAATTGGTAGTCGTGGGAGGTAGGAGGCACAAATGGGGTGATGGCAATTGAAAGTGGGTTACACTTTGTGGACGGTAGTGGATGCACGGCTGCTCCGCCAGTCGGTAGATAAGAGACGCCTGTTTGATGAAAGGGCGCTATGCGGGTCTCAGACCCATCATCCCTCCTATCTTACGGTTAGTTTCCATTCTGATATTGAATCTCCTTTGGCGAGCCTTTGTCCGCATCCACTAAAACCAATCTCTTGTATCTTGCTCCTTCATGTTCAACATTTCCCTCACTCAAATTCATTCTCTTTAAATATTTATCTACCCCACCCCTTACATATCCCTTACAATACATTCTACTTAGAAAATAATGCTTCAAAAAGAGAATATATTGAAATTTACGCTTCATAATTTTGACAGAAATAGCTTTCTACTAGAGGAACTAACTTTGAAGTATGGTTAATGTTAGAAAGAACTGCCCGACCTCAAACATTGTTCTAACATATAGGCTTGTGGAAAAAATACTTTCCAAAAACAATCCATTTAAGTGATTCTCTGTCCTTAAACAATAAATATTTACAGACTCCAAGCAGTAATATATTCTCGTTTATTCATAAATTAGTTTACAAAATAATTACGTAACGACAAAAAAATAGTAATATATATATATATATATATATATATATATATATATAAATTAATAATCAACAAAAATCTTGATATAATATATTAATTAAATACCACAATAAATTAAGAGCATTTTAATTAAGTAATTTATATTGTTTATTGTGGTATTTAATTCATATATATATATCTATATAAATGAAAAAGACAGCACATAAAATAAAAGAGCACACTTACTGGATCAATATTTCGAACTGAAGTTCGTCATCAGGAAGGGAGTAGAAGGGAAGAAGAAGAGGTACGTGCGTTCAGGATAGCGAGTAGAAAGCGAAGTTCTCGTTTCTTTTATGTGTTGTCTTTTTCATTTATTTATCTGTCCGATTTGGACTGTTTAGTATTTTCATTATATATATACAAGATTTCACATAAACACGTGAAATAACAATGAATAACCAAACCACAATATGGAATGGGAAAAAAACTAAGATCTTTCAACCATAATAAGCGCTCTTCGTCAGAGTTAAAAACCCAGCTGTTGGGTTTTTGACTGACGAAGAGCGCTTATTATGGTTGAAAGATCTTAGTCTTTTTTCCCCATTTCTTATTGTAGTTTGGTCATATATATATATATATATATATATATATATATATATATATATATATATATATAATATATAATATATATATATATATATATATATATATTATATATTATATATATATTATATATATATATATTATTATATATTATATATATATATATATATATATATATATATATATATATATATATAATATCCAATCTAAAAAGCATTTTCTCTCATATTTCCCCTCAGCCTTCCAATCCTGTTCCTGGAATGAAACAATGTGGACGCCGTGGCTGTCAAACTTGCCTGATTGTAAATCCTAATCCTTCCTTCGATTCCCCTCTCCACCATAGTTCCTACCCGGTTCAGGTCAATTCCTCCTGTACCTCGAGCAACTGTGTTTACCGACTGGATTGCACTCAGTGTGACTCCTTTTACGTTGGCTTAACTTCTAATAAGTTGAGCCTTCGTATGAATGGTCATAGGGCTTCAGTCGGTCAACGCAGTAACTATCCTGTAGCCATCCATGCGAACTCGCATGGACTCAGTTTCAATGACTGTGTCAGGGTTCAGATCCTGAAACAGATCCCCGAATCCAACAATAAAGTTACCCTAAGAGCTTCAGAGGAGGCATACATATGCTTACTTGATGCTCGCTCTTCCCCCGGACTCAACCTCAACCGATAATTTATTTATGATTTATTTATTTATTTATTATTTTTTATTTATTTATTTATTATTTTTTATTTATTTATTTATTATTTTTTATTTTACTTTTTATTTATTATTTTTATTAATTTTAATTTGATTTATCTTTTTTTATAATTTTTTATAGTTATAATTTTTACTCGTTCCTTTTACGTCTTAATTTGGCTCTTCATTTCCTTCCCTCCCTTCCCCCGCTTGGTGGTAAGTGGTGGGGTACTGGCTGCGGTTTCCGAGTTCAGTACCGCCCTGTCTTCCTGCGGGACTCTTCGCTCTTCGCTCTTCGCACCTCCTGATGACGACGATTGTCGAAATATCGATGTGAGTTATGTCTGTGTCTTTCTGTGTGTTTCCTTCGTTTTTTATTTTATTGTAAAAAAGTCCGCTGGACCGTTTCTTTTAATTGTATATATATATATATATATATATATATAAGAAATTCAATAATATATCGACCGTTTGATAGAAAGAGTGTTATCTAATCGGGATTTGGTTAAATTTTCTAGGTTCAAAAATCAAACTCTCATTGCCTATGAAAGTTTGATTGGATCCCGATTAGATAACACACCATATATATCTATATCTATATATTATATATATATATATATATATATATATATATATATATATATATCGTTATCAGCCTTTGGAGCGATTCAAATCTATTCCTGACGACGAGGACATCGAAATATAGTAGTGAGTTCAGTGATTTCTTTTCTCTGTGTTCTTTTGAAAATTCTATTATATATATATATATCAGTTCAAAATTGAAGATATGTAGCACAGAAAGTAAAAGAAACACGCTTACAGACTCAAATTTTTGGGTAATCCGTCTTCAGGAGAAAAGAGAAAGGGAGACCAAGCACATTGTAGACGCAACGGCTAGTAACCCCATACTGTTATTGTGTCCAGTTTGGATCATCTTTCGTTTATCAAGTGAAATATATATATATATATATAAATTATGAGAAAAATAACTTAGAAAAATTCTACAAGAATACACTTCTGATTTAAAAAAAATAATAGTGAATATATAGTAAAAATTTTTAAAAGTTAAAAACAATATCAATTGTTTTTGGTGATATTGGAACATGGAAACGATACTCCTTTTGTTATTAAAATACAGATACTATTCATAAACCAATTCTCATGTTATACTTTAAAATGTGATATTTTCAAAAAACGAATATTTCATGAACTTCCGATAATAGATGAGAAATATTTAAGTAAAAATGACCAAAGGACTATCTACTCGTATAGTAACGATAGAATTATGTTAAGATTATGTTAAATTTGACATAAACTGCATGGAATCATGCAATTTTTGATTGGCATGGGATCAGCTGAATTGGAATGTGTTTTGAAAGGAGACAAGAATGAACATGTTATTGAACTGTTATGAACATGTTATTTATAGGTGACCGGAGAATATATTCTGTATAGTATATAAATTGTCTTGAAAGTTCATTTACTATAGTGGGATTCCATTTACTAAGCTGGTGAAGTCTTGTATTGCGAGATGTTAAAAAGAGAAAGCTAATAGTTGTCTCTATGGGAAGGCGGTAGTGTAATAAAAGAATCTTTTTTTTCTTTTTTTTTTGTGTTGTAAATGTGGTTACCTGGTGTTTTGGCAGTTGCATTAGAGGGAATTCAATTTGCTGGGTGGATTAAGGGCCCTTGGGAGAGAAGCAAGGCTTTGTTTCTACTAGTCTTTCCATTACGTTTAGAAACTCTACTCATTTGCATGTCAGAGTGTTGAAAGTTGCACAAGAACTCACTTTAAGTCAATATCGTTGTTGGAAAGGTGTATGCAAGACTGTCGGTTAACTGCGCACTGCTAAGCGCTTTGACCTCGCCTCCATTCAACCCTTATCCCTCTTTACACGTGTCAATCGACGCCTCTTCCTTTAAGTCATTACCACCTCCCTTACGAAAATATAAATGCTTCAAAACAAATAACGTAGTGTCATGAAATTAAATAAAACGATTATGTTTTCGTAAAGTCACTATCATACAATTCCTTTAAATTACAATTAGATACATCTCAATTTACTGTATCATTAGCAAACACTTTGCTAAGACTATTCCTATGTGACAACACTTCACAGCTTAAAATCTTCCCTTTTTCGCCAATAAGAATTTTAGAGATTAAACTTTATAACATTTCGTGTACATAAAGCTGTCATGACACATATGCATCACTTTTTTCCATTATGTACTATGTGAAATAGAATTTCTGTTTAAGTGAAAACATAAGCACGTAGAGAAAAAATATAATTTAATTTATAACATGAAATCTGTATTTTCCAATGTTATTATAACGAGACGTATACCGTTCGATTAGATAAAGATTTCATTATAACTTTCTTAAAATAAAGTAGACAGCAAATACTAAAGTCTTACATACTACTGTGAATGTACTAGATTGTACTATTGTGGGTTACTGGTTATTAAATGAATAGATGTGCAAGTGTTCATCCCATTATCAAGTACTACCGTTATGTTAAGAAAACATGTATCTTTGGACTCATGGGAGATATTTTAGATATTATATATATATATATATATATATATATATATATATATATATATAACTTTAAATTACACAAAGCACGACACAGAAAAGAGAATACAAAGAAAACTTACAGAATTAAATATTTCGAACTGTTGTTCGTCATCAGGAGAGTAGACTAGAAGAGAGGACGAAGTGAGAGAGATCTCCCCACGTCGAAGAACGGAGCGCGAATATGTATATATATATATATATATATCCACTTAAAATTCGAAAAAAACGATCCAAACTGGACGCAAATCAGTTCACAAACGAAGAAAAGCAACACACAGAGTTGCGGTTTCCTGCCGTTGTGTTTCCGGCGTGCTTGGTCGCCCATTCTCTCTTTTCTCAAGACGGATCATCCGAAAATTTGAGTTTGTAAGTGTGTCTCTTTCTCTGTGTGTTGCTTTTCTTCGTTTGTGAACTGATATATATATATATGGAAATATTATTTAATATTTATGTTTTCTAAAACAGGGGAAGAAATATTTGAAACATATAGGTAAACTAGTAAAATGTTTAACTTATTTGATGAGACCTAAAAAAAATTGTAACTTTCCCCTCATTTCAAATAATAAATAATTGTAGATCCAAGGATCTTTAGTCTCTGCACCCTACTAGAGCTTATATTCTTTTCTTTTTAATGGTTTTTTATATGAAACTTCATTTGATGTTCATTCCGACTGTTTAATTTGATAGTAAAATATGCATATTATTCATACAATTGAAGGAAATATTTATAAAGAATCTTTTAGTTTCCAGGTACAAACCAAAACCTTTATCACCTACGTTTCAGTTGTATTTAAAATCATTTTCATAATGAAGCATGAAATTTTGAAGTTACAATACCATGAAGAGGAATGCTACGCATTGCTATGTTTTTATTAATACTGGCCAATTTTATGTATAAATATATATAAACCATCCCTGATATACTTTATTGGTTTGCTTTAACATTTTATACTTTTCCCTTAAGTCAGGTTTCAATATTTCAGTTCGATTAGTCTGGTCTCATGTAGGGTGAAGCAAGATTTCTACTTTCTATGCTTATTTACAAGTTTTTCGAGGTGACAGTTTATCGTTTAATAGTGTACAATATAATAAAGCTGATTCTAGAACTAAAAAGTTCAAAGAAAACGAACCTTTGCTTACACATGAAGGGCCCAAATAACTGAAGAAATTACTTAACAAATTACAAAATACCCAATTAGCCCACATAACTGAACAAATGCAAACTAGGCATAATGTGGAAACGTTTCATCATTACACTGACTGTGAACTCATGAAAATGCTTGTCTGGAGGGTAGAATTCAAGGAATGATGAAAATAGTATATTAACAAATGAAAGAAGCAGGTTTGTGTAAGCGGGGTGTCTGTCACATGATGGTGGCGGAAGTGGACTTATCTGTCCCCGGTATCGGAGACCTCAGCTTTCCCCTTACCTTTATTATAATATTCTGATAACCTCTTGCCTATCCCCCAGCAACAATATATAAATATTCCCCCCCCCCCCCCATTTCTTTCACTTTGTTTTAATAGTTTCAGTTTTTTTTTCATTATTTTTAACATTAGAGCTTCTTGACTGCTTAGTAACTCTAAAGTACCTCTTACTTAGTTTTCACCTTTACATGAGACTTCTGTTTACATAAATAACTATATCATGCAATAACCTTTAATTTTCTCTTCATAGCAAGCTCAAATGTTTTATTTATTTTGTATTTATGCAAATAATCCATCATTAAAATATTATACATATTAAGTTATTGGAAGAAGCAATATAACGGTAAATAAAGAAACAAGTGTCAGCTTCCAGCTGTTGTAATTTGTCAAATGTATTTACCATCATTTTATTAAAATTGAAAATTTACAAATAAAGTAATTTCGTTTAATGACTTAGATAATTATCAAAATAAATATTAGCTGAAATAATTCCTATTATTAAATATTTATTTAGGGATAAATACGTAACCAATCTCATAAATAAATATGTTAAATAATATAAGTAATTCAAAAATACTAATACGTAAAATAAAATGTACTCCAAAATATACTTTAAAAACAAATTAATTATTTATAAACGGTGAAGTTAATTTTCAAGATTCTTTCAAACATTATTTTCAGTTGCATAGTTCATAAAACAGTTTTTTAATTTCCTCTGCTTGTATTACTATTAAACAATGCTCCTGCATTCCTATTTTGTTTCAGTATCCAGGAAGCTTGAAAATAAGCCGTTATAAAGAAATTTATATAATGAAAATTACAGTTTTTTAATATTCTCTTTAATATTTATTTATTATAAATTGAAATATTTAGTAAATATATTAATACATATTAATGCATTTTTATTTATACGACCAAACACTCTCATGTGATGATCAAAACAAGTAGGAGCACTTAAACTCACCTGTAGCTAAATGATTACGTTGATTAATCCTAGATTAGACTGTTCATCAGGTTCACTTCGTTTAATCATTTTTATTTATCTATATCAACACATGTGTGAATTTTAAGTCTTTAGTCGGAGTTGCCTGCTTGTCTGGTGCTATAATAGAAAATGTATTAATGTATATTTAATCAGATGATACATTTAATTTCTTCATTATACTCAGTGATTTCATTAGTATACCTTCAAAAAGTTTTACAAATTCAACTTTGTTGTTATGGTCTCTTTTGAATTTTACGAGTAACTATTTTAGTTGATAAATGATGGTATTTAAATTAATGCTTATATGATCTATTTTTGCCCATTGTTAAATTCACTCAAGAAATACAGTCATCCCAAGTGTTCGCAAATAGTTATAACAAATATTACATTCATTGTATTGAAATATGGTTGATAATTGTTTATAATGGTTGGGTCACCTTTTTCCTTTATATTTCAATATAAAAATTTATTATTGTTGTGGATTGGGTAAGAATAATGAGAATATTATACATATAATATTCCATGTTTAGCGAATAGGTGATATTAAATAAGGACGGTGGAAATTCTCATTTAAAATGCTAATTGAGGATAAGCTGGAGAGGAAGTTGTTTCCTCTTTTATACCATTTCAGTATTTTATGAAAAAGGATGATACGTTTAAATTCTTCAATGGTCATTAGAGTTTGCATTCTTTGTCGGAAGCACTCTTTTCCTGGAAAAGCTGAGATGACTGTCGACTTTGAACAGGAGAATTGTAATACTGCTAAACGTTTTCGCTTCTGATACTTCCGATCCTAAAGAGGGATCAAAGTTCATTTGCGCCAGATTACATATTAGGTGTTCTTGAGCATTGAGCCCCTTCACATTGAATCATGAATAGAGTTAGAAATATACAATTCTGCAAATAATAAAATAATTCATGATAAAATTACAGTAAGATATGTTAAATATAAAATATTAGAAATGCATATTAAGATGGCCACTGACGTACAACTACTAATGGCATTTCGTCCAGGATAGGCATTATATGACCCTTCGATAAACACAACCCACTTACTGGATTCCGAGTTAATACTGGAGACGACACCACTTCTACCGGTAAAGAGACACCTAATGATAGCCATGACAAAGGTAGGCTTGACCTAAGACAGTGAATAATGAAAGGTGTCACGCGTTCATTTTTTATAATAATCAAATAATGATATAATAATAATGAAATCAGCTTTGTATTTTTTGTAATGGATATATTAAGTGTTTGTAACTTAATTAATATGGTAATATCAGTAATCTATCATGTCACAAGTATATAAAATTACTCGATAATCACATTAAAAGAATCATAGAATATATGATGTCTTTTATTATTTCATGAAAGTGGGTATTAATTCTCAAATTCAACTACATTTAAATCCATTAACGACATGGTTCTACTACTAGAAGTATATTTCTAGTTACGTCACACATATTCACACTTATATAAGACATTCAATGATTTATATAATTAATCATCAGATTGTATTCTGTCACGCAAAGCACTATAGTAACCTATTGCTACACTTATCTCACATTTGTAAAATAAATATTCTCCATTTAACAAAACTTTAATAAAGGTTTTCATTATAATATAACAGCTTAGGTTAGAGATTTCGTCCTTTTCTGTACAGTAAACTGTAGTTAATATTTTTAAAGTATTCGGGCAAACAGGAACATTTTACAATAATTTGATAATGATAACAACAACGCAACTAATTCTACAAAACTCATTAACACTGTGCGTGGATAACGTTTGGGAGCATATTATCACATGATGATATTATCAGGAGCAATTAGCACGTTAATGTTTTACCTGTCAAGCATTCATGATGTTATTACAAAAAACAACTAGTACTGTTTGATATGTTAACATCAAATGTTCAATTTTACACTTACTACTCGTAATACTGTATGTGCCAAATATTCAAAAAACATGAATATTTGTCATGATAACACCACCAGCAATAACTATATCTGGTTAGCACATGAACAGTTATATGGTTAATATTCAGAAAACATTGTAGGAAATGTTACACATTATGACATTAGGAGCAATTACTAGGAGAAGTTAACTCATTAATATTGTATACAGCTAATGTTGAGAGAATAGCAATGGAGAATACATATCATAATATTACGAGCCAACCTGGAGCTAGTTAACAAATTAATAATGTACCTGCATAATACTCAGAATACATTGGTGGATCATGATTACATAAAAAACAACAGGTCAGACGAAATAACATTTATAAAGTTAAGTTCTTCATGTTAAAAAATATTGTTGGAGATTTATCACCTGATAATATAACGAGTGACAAGTAGGATTGGTTAGTGCTGTACAGGGATAATGCTGAGAACTGATTAGAAGAAATTTCGCTGGACGTTGATATTTTACAAACCATTAACATTATTCAACTTGTTGGGTCCTTCGAAACATGTATATGATATTTCGTAAATAAGCGCTCCGTTCTTTAAGTTCGTTAGTAATAAACTTTCTAATTTCACAATTATGGGGGCCACATTATGGTTTTCAAATTCATATCACTAACATCAACAGGCTCAGTCTACGTAGACGTCAATGCCTAGAGAATGTTTTAGTCGAACTCCATGCCTGGGTGATATTTTGTCGCACTGTGAGGCTCTGAGATATTCCAGCGAATATTTAGCTCTTCGACAGAATTCTTCAAGTAAGTCAGGAGTAAGCTCTGGTACCCGACAAACACTTAGTACTTTCAACAGAGGATGGTTCATCTTCTTCCAAATATCAGCAGGAATTCTCGGTGATTCAAGAAAGAGACCTTCTAGATTGCTCGATACCTCTAGAACAACAAATTAAAAAAAAAAAAGTTAGAAAAATGAAAACAAAATAGCTTGACAGGTCTTCAAAATTTGTAATTTTTTTACGTTGAAGTCTAAAGACTATCGACTCGATGGATCTGGAGATAGCGTTCTTTACATGGGAGGGATGACAACTATTACAGTGGCATATGATACCTTTTAGTCCTGATTCCTTTCGTCCTTTCAAACATTTTCTTCATTCATTTCCTTTAATTACAAAGAGTCCAATACCCTCAATTCCGTTTTGTATGTCAATGTTACTTATGATAATGGATATTTTCACAATTTCGTATATATTAAACCAACCAATGGCCAATTAGGTCATTCATTTTAATAGTTGCCATGCCTCCCATGAAAAGAAGGTCATCCCCAGATTACTGTCCATATGTCTACATAAATTTATTGCAATTTTAATTATTGTAGTCTCCAAATTTACCAAATAAAGAATAATTTTATCCTCCTAAATTTTTTAAAAGCCGTATAGTCATTCCTGATGTGTAGCATAGTTGTGAACCTGGAATTAAATTAGGATATGTGATGTGGTATTAAGAAAAAAGAGAGAAAAGAAGTTTTCAAGGGTTGGAAAGAGCAATGAAACGGAAGGAAAGGCTGGGAAGCTCAGGGTTTGCAAAGAAGGAGTTGAAGAAAAAATAAGTGAAAACTATCTGCTATTTGTAAACAGAGGAAAACAAATAGGGAGGAAAAATATATATACATTCACAGAAAGACACATTTCTGATCAAACATTTCTGTTTTATTTAAAAGCAGTATTATTGACCTACATTACAAGAAAAACATAAGAAATCATATAGCGATCAACAATCATACAAATTGCAAACGTTAAAGTTATAACATATAGAGTGTTTTAAATGTAAATTTTTGGGCTATAGTTTGAGAAAAGACTGGTCAATTCGTGACGAATATTTCTTGCATTAAACATATGAAAAAAAATGCATTTGATATGAATAATGTTCTATACTTTTGTTACCTTAATCGAATGACTTTGTAGAGCAAATATGTCGAATATTAAACAAGATCAAAGCTATGTGATGTATATATGTAGTGGTAGTTGGTAATCAAAAATGGAATTTTTGATGAAACTCATTTGAGATAATTTGCGGAGAATTTAATATTGTCATTGGACTTAATGAAGCAATTACAGTGAAACATGCGGTGGTGAGATGAAACAAAGACTGTGTTACCTAGAAAAGCGAATATAGAATATTTAATTGATAGATTAAATACACTCATTACACGTACTCTCTATTATTAAAATTACCTAAAGCTCAGAATTGCATACCTTGTTAGGAATGAAGAAAAAAATAATTGGGAAGGAAAAGATAAAACTTAAATGAAGGTTATTCATTAAAAAGTTTCTACTTCTATTATTAGGAAAGATTTTTTTTTATTCTGCCATTTTTTAATTATACCGGCTGTAGAGCTTCTTTAATCAAGGGTTAAGAGAGTTTACAGATGAAAAACAAATTAAAATTCAAACTCTTCTGGCAAAAATTTAGCGACTTTTTTTCCTTAATTGATTGGTATAATTATTATTTAAAATGTAACATAATGTTTACTCAGTTTTGTAATTTTAGAAGTATTTTTCGATATTACCAGAGAGTTTTTATTTTGATTTTACTAGTTAAAAATCGACCTGTTTTATTGAAAACAACCTTTGTTGTTGACGGCTTTCAAGGGCTACAGGCCCCAGGGCTGTCTTTCTGGTCTTCCTATCTTCTACGTCCATAGCTTAGTACTATAGGTCTCCTTGTTCGTTTGCTTGCTTTGATATTCATTAAAAACCACTATTGTTAAACAACAGTTATTAATAGCAAATGGAGTTTGCTCCATTGTATGTATGTGATATTTTTACATGCAATTAATCATGAGTATTATAATTTCAAATACTGCTCCAAATAAAGTTAGTATTTTTTTTTACTGATGGAATGTAATTATTAGGACATTAATTTAATTAATTTATGTACTTCTTTTTTTTGAATATGAAAAGTCTTCAAATTGACGGTTATGAGGAGACCCAGGTACCACTTGGAACACAAAATAAGTATTCTTACGCATAAAACAATGGTACCCAATTTGATTCTAACAGTTATACTCCTTTTATTAAGAATTGTTATTGCAATAATTAACGAACGTTTTTATGACAAACAAAAGTTGCAAGCATATTTTGTAGGTAGCAGTCAAACTTTAAGCGACCCGCTGACAGAACTGCCGCAAGTGATATACATTTATTTCACCTCTTGAATGAACACTATTTTCTGTCATTTTCCATCACACATTTTTCACTCCAAACTGAACCAGATTTTTGTACGAAATGGACCATTCGTGTCCTGACAATAAATTAACATTACCCATCAAACTAACATTGAAGAAATCACTAAAAGTTATGCAACTAATGTTTTACACCATAACAAATATATTTAAAGATGAAATAAATGTTTAAAATTTTTTTTTAAGAAAAATCTTTCACAATTTTTATCATTTCATCGCTCTTGTTTTTGGTAGTATTTAAATTTATCACATTTATCGCTGTTAGTGAAAATGAAATTAAAAACGAGGATAATTCATACTAATAGATAAATGACTAATTTAATGTTATACGCATGAATTGGAAAAAAAACTATTTTTTAGTTCTTAGTAAAACTATTCATCCGGTAATGTTGCACCCGCATAGCTAAAATTAGTTAGAAATAACAAATGAGTCAAAGTTTCCTTCTGTAGATTTGATCTAAAGTTGAATATATATAATTGTGCAAGACTCAATTATCTCACGGTTCTTAACTTTATCAATGCAATAATGCGGAAACAAATGCAACATTATCAGATCTTAAACTTGAAAACGTTATTATAAAATTTACTGGGTATAGTCGCTTGCATCACTAACGCACTAACTCACTAACTTGTGGGTGTCAAAACGCTAACGAATGGTAAATAGCTCTATCAAACATAGACCTAAATTTGATATAGCTTTGGTAAATATGAAAGATGTCTATCGTTAAAGTCGAATTTAATAAAATTTTACGTGTTTTAAGTTTTTCTCTAATATTTTTGTTTGTTTTTTTTTAATATTCAGAACATTTTTTTTATTATTTATGTATACCTTGTAAATTTTAGAAATTTATATGTTTACACAATGTAAAAAATCTTCCAGGAAGAAATTTTTAGAACGCATTTAACAATTATACATAATTTATTAGAAGGTGAGTACAGAAAGTGCCGTTCGTTAATGTAATCGATAAATCTGCCAAAAACTTTTTATGTATTAACAATATTAACACTTTTTTTAAAAAAAATATATATAAATAAACATTGAGAGATGTTTATAGAATGATATAGATAATCTATATAGATTATATATATATACAGATATTTTTTGCAGAAAACTTTACAAACTAATGGAAACATCTTCGATTTAAATTGAACGTCGTTTTGCTATTTCTATTGTGCATACAGACAGACAGAAGGATAGACGGACGGACAGAAGAACAGACAAGAAAAGTAATATCCACTTTGTGTTTATAAGTTTAGGTTTATTTACATTTTCTGATTTTTAAGAAAATAATTAATAATAATACCATTAAATAAAGAGGCTTCTAACGAAACACCAAAACGGTTGAGGTAGCGTGCATGCATTGCATTGCTGCATTTATAGTAAGTTATAGATTATCTCTTAAACCCACTGCTGAAAACTCTTAAAAAATTAGTTCAACAAGAGATGGACAAAGTTCACAATGATTGTTATTATGGCTACATTATGAAATTAGTAGAGGTTTGCGCCTGCACTTCGTCCATGCAATGAAGGTGTTGTACTGAACACTTAAGTGGCGAATGTATATAGGATGCAATTCATGTTATCAGAAGGCAAGGTTAGTGTACAAGTTTGTGAAGCATTCGAACGCACTATGTGTAAGCTCACACTAAGAACATAGTCTAATCCATATGACCGTCCACTAAACTAAGTAGCACCGTCCAAATACACGAATGAGTATTTGCTATCAATGACGGAAAAACATATATTTATACAACTAACGAATGAGGCCGTTAATACGAACTATATTCTAATTATATATATTCCTCATTTTTGTACATAGTAACATTATATTAAACAAATATGTATTTATTATAATAAAAAAGCAAAGTGAATGAAAACAAAACATTACGATGACAGTCATACTGTCAGAATGAGAGTAACATTCATTCTTTGTGTCACTGTGAACAGTTGATTAGTTGGTATACCTTAACTTTATTTCTGTATTTCTTAGTATGTTTTAAAAAGTAACTTATTTTACATGCTTATAGTGAAATCTTGTAATATATACACATATATACGCCTGGTCTTAGGTTTGTATTTATTTAGTGAATCTAAAATTCATAGGGAAACCTTATTCCGTTTCTTGGGAAAATAACATTTCATTCTGACAAAATTCGTTTTTAATACCTTGGCTGATAATTAATGAAAATCTTTGGAACTAATATCGCTGACTTTTCATCTTGGTCAGATTTTTAACTCTAATATCTTCAAGAGTAAACCCTTATTTGCATATAATTGAGTCGGTTATAAATTATAAATGACTTCTTCTAACAATCTAAATTGTTAATATTGTGCAAATTAGATTTTTTTTCTTAAAAAGGAATGAAGATTATTTCTTAACTCTGTTGAATCAAGTCTGGTGGGATTATTTATAACTGTATTAACTCATGAGATCTGATATTTATAACTGCGGTTTTTTTAAATTGACTTTTGGAAGAAAGCAGAATTACATTTCCATATTTTAAACGTGATATAAATCACAACAATGTAAGTTGATAATAATATTGGTAAAACAGAAACAAGATGAAAGAAATAGTGAAGTAATTATGCTTCTTGAGTTGTTTTGTTGGAACTGGCTTCGAGCAATGGCCCGATGATCTTGATACCCTTGATGCCAGAGATAACATTCAATTGTTTTCTCTTGTACTTTCCTCCTCAGTCTTATCTGTTCTCAGTAGGTGTTGTTCTTCTGAGAAACAACTATTCAAATTCTGTTTTCTGAAGAATTTTAACTCCAGGTCACAAACTCGACATGTTAAGATGTATATGAGGCTGAAAGGTTTAATCAAGGCAGAGTTTTTGTTGCTATATAACCAATTCTTGGCCTGACTGCAAATTGGTGGCAGACTCAGACGTGTGTTCGTTACACGAAGTGAGCTAGCTTCAGATTGATTCCATAACAAGTTCTCCTAGTAGAGCCTTTTCTCTATTTATTAGTCTATTCCTGACTGAGTGATACCCTCACAGTCAATATCACATTAATGAATTAAATCAAAAAAGTCAATATAGGTTAGTAAAATGAAAAAAATAGCATTATTATATTATTAATAGTATGACATAAATCTATGTAGCACCGATACATCACCGATGTTTTGAAGTGATATAAACCCATAACGCAGTGACTTTAATCAGTACTACTTGAAGATGAACACATGCCAAAGTGGTTCAATTATTCTTACTTTTGTTTAGGAGGCATGACAGTGTCATCTACTCATGTGATTTCATTAACCCCCGTTGCGTTAACAATATGCAAGCACAACTTGTATATAGTTATACACTTTATTATTATAGATAAATATCGTTTAATATACTCATCGTTGTAGCACTATTTTTTACTTTACTATAAGTAAAGTATAGTGATCGTGAAAAAATTCGATCTCGAGATTTTGACGGAATTACATGTTTTGAGGTCCCAGAAGTCGTTTTATGAAGTTTTTACGATGATGTCTGTGTGTGTGTGGGTGGGTGGGTGGGTGAGTGTGTTAGCATTGCTTGTTACCACGCTACAGTCCAGAATCTTTGATGGATCAAGTTGATATTTTACACAAAAATGGGCCCCATTTAGACGAAGATCCCTATTGTTTGGGAAGAATTATGCATGATGGAAAGTCACTTTTTTTGCCAAAAGCCGTTTTTTTTAAAACATTTATTTTCTCTTAAACTGATAACCCTAGAGTTTTGAAATGTTGACATTATCTTTGAGGTTACAAATGGAACAAACGAAAAATATATTCAGAATTTTAAAACAACAGGAAATATTTTTTTTTCAATAAAATGTAAAAATTTTGACTTATAATTCAATCTCAAACCTTGTGAGAGCAATACAAGCCATACTGTTTGACGCATCAAAATGAAACTTATCCTACAAATAGAACATTATGTGGACAATGAGGTGAGATATTTTTTTTCAAAATTACATTCGCTAATCGGGCGTTACAGTACGATTTCTGTTTTCAGAAAATGTTTTTTTGACGCTAAACGGCTCATTAAAAAGTAATGAAAATTTGACCAAAAATGGAACAACAAATTAGCAATTCATAAAAAAAAAATCATGAAGTTTCAATTATGGGAAAGAGCAATAGCGCTATAAAAACTGTTTGTTTATCTTAGACTAAGAGATCACCTGCTATACTTGTCGAATTTTTTATATTTTTTTTCATTGTTTACATTGACTTAGAAATTTTTTGAGCGATTCCACTGAGATAAAATTGATATTTGTAAAGGAACAATTTAAATTGTTTATTGACTTATACGAGATGTAAGAGGAATAATAGTGTGCAGGAAAATGATAACACACACTCAGAAAAAATTCGTATATATGTTATTTGACAAAGGGGAAGGAAAATGATCTTATTAAATACTAAGAAGCCATAAAATTCCCAGTATAATAATTCTGTTAAAAACCAAAAGTGTAAAAGATAATTCTAAATATAAATCTTTCGTTTAGAGATTAATAACTGTAATTATCGTACATCTTTAATTAACAAATCACCTTAAAACAACATTTTCTTCGCTGTTTAAGATGTTTTTCAGAGAAAAAAAAGGGTATTTTACTGTTTCAAATTTGAAAATTTTACATTAATATTCAATGTAGAAGGATATCAAGTAAACGATGTAAGAAATCTACTGGCTATTTGAACAATAGCCATGTTCTCTTGTAGGAGAATAAATCGTTTCAAGAAATGTTCACTTTGGTTTTTCAAAAATGTTATACTGCTGTAGTTATACTAATGCAATTATTTGCAAATAATAAATTATTTGTGATGTACAAAAATAAGCTTATAAATTGATATGTCCTTCAATCACTATCTGTACTACCTCAGGAATGAAAGGCTAATAATTATATCCCATTTAGATGTTTACGTTGTGCTTAAATGAGACGTTATGTTTTATATACTCAAGAAATTTGACATTAAGTTACTTATAGTAAAGTAGAGTGTAGGCCACTCCAGATTTTTTTTACTTTAATAAATATTTATTAATAACAATTCTAAAAGCAATTTTATTTTGACTGTTTTAAAGAATCAGTAATATTTTAGATATTATTTTTGTAACTCAAACAATTATTGGTTTATCATTATTGTTTGTACTTCTCAGTTCCCTTTCTCTGATTGTACTGACGAAAGAATGCCACACTTCTTAAGTAAGGTCATGGACATTCTCGGAAATGTTGGCCCAGTGAGTGTAATTTCTCTACGATTCGTGGGTTGAGGCGGAGATGATAGAAAGCCTTTTGATATCCAGGAAAGTTTAAAAGGATGATTACATTTTTTTTATTCTTTGTGTCTTTTAATTTCATTAAATAAAACAAAAAGCCAGTTTCTTAAAGTACTGAAAGTTTTGATAATATATTTGGTGATTAAATTCATTTTATTCCATGCAAAACAAGTTTCCTAGTTGTTAAAATATTTAAAATGTTAAATTTTCTAATTATTAATAAAAAATTAAAAAAATAGACAAAATGGACAAGATTTGCTCATGGTAATTTGTAAGTGTTCTTGACTGATATCTATCCTAATGATAATAAAGGATTATTTTGCTCTGTTTCAGGTTAGTGCTATTTCATGACAAACATGGGACTCAGTGAGTTAATTTTTTAATATTAATTGACATTTATATATTCTTTATCATAAATATTAATTTGAATAAAATATAATTATAGTAAACAGATATGTTGAGAAGGACACATACGTACTTTTTAAGTTAATTAAGTTTAATTTCGGTTTCAGAAATCTATTATAATGTGTGACTCGGATGTTTTGACTTGTAACAGTTCTTGCAGAATGAGTTCTGTGAATACAGAATTTCGAATTAAAGTTTCATACAACAGATTATATGTTGATGTCTCATTTCACTCGTTTATGGTAAAATCCTTAAATATTGTATGTTTTTAAAGTGACCATGTAGTAGATGTGGTTTTTATTTTGTTCCTAACCACCTCTACAGAGAGTCCTATATGAGCATATAGTTCAGTCAGAGAGGTTTATCAGGTGCTGTTGAAGTAGATGGCTAGTGTTTGATCCAAAAATTGTCAAACATCAACGTATCTAGAGGTTGGCTGGGAACATTGCTATATTTTGACGAGGCATTCTGTCAATTTTAATAATGGAAATCTATTACATGTAACAATGACTTATTTTATTGTGGTGCTCAACGTCTGGAAGATTCTGTTCTTACGTGTGTTGCTGATGAAGGTGGACTGTCAGTTGACTAATAGTTGTAACAGCAACCATCAGACAAAGTTTCAAAGTTCTTTTGAGTTAAGTTCGGAAAAACTCTCTTATACTCTTTTCACTTACTTTTTCCCATTCAATCACTACTTATTTTCATCTCCCTATCTGTCTCTCGATACATCTATCTATCTCTTTTCCTTTCTCTGTTTTTTTTTCAATATTTTTCTAAATGTTGTTAGTTGGTTTACACTGCGTTAGGTTTTTTGTATGAGAAATACTTTTTAATTAATTCCATTCAATAGAAGTTGATTTGTCTTGAACAATAAGCTTTCTTACTTTTCATAAGCATGGAGTTCCAAAAGCAGACTGGTAGCGCATGATCCCAACTGAAGTCGTCGCCATCAGCGTAGAAGAAGGTTCTAAGATGAAGCAGTGGCCTGGAGGGACAGAGGGCCCCGGGGCAGGAGGTAGGGCCGATTCTATAGCCACAGCCGCTTAGGGTAAGGTGTTCGACGTGAGGGCAGTTCTCAGCAATCAAGTGAGCATCCACCTGTTCCACCACCTGTAATAAGCAATAACTTATTGACTGTCATAAAACCCCTTCATCGAGCGCTCTGCTTCTAACATCATATTTATATTCTTACAATTTAAGACACTTTTTTTGAGGCAAAAGCAAACTAAAGTGAATACGATTTTTTTTTTGAAGTAGACATACATTGAAAAAAACAGTTTATGTTTTGATTGAAATTAGTAATAGAAAGAAAGACGCTGACTATATTTCGTATGAATACTGGCCATTAATATTTGTTGTGGCACTACATATAATAGGTGTATCCGGTACTTTTGATTATTCTCTCTTGAACCAGCAGACATATCTAGTGATTACAAATAACGCTAAGTCACAACCACTGATCTGCAGCAGCACAGAGGTGCCAGAAACGATTGCTAAATCTGAACCTTAGTAAATGATTCAAAATTACTGAAAATCCAAATTCAGGGGTTCAAATACAACAAAAATGAATCTTTATTTAAAATAGAATAACTATAAAATTTAAAACCAGCATGCTTTATCATTATGCTTCTTGGAGAGCAGAAAACAATAAAATTAGCGCGTTTAAATAAAATTTAAAATTAAATTTAAAGTTATAAGTCAAAATGAAGAATATAATGACAATCAGGTAAGTCGTTGAATAAATTAGCTAAACGAAAAATATATGTGTTTAAAAAAGATTTGCAGAAATCATAAAATGTTTGATAACACCATTGGTTATTAATATAATTTTGGTGACGTAACCTTCAGCTCATCCTCATTAAAGTTACCATTTTTTGTTTCATTTTGTATTGACCCATTAAACGGTATAAGTTGAATTGTATCCACAACCTTTTTGTAATTGCATTTCAAAATATGTTTTTCCTGTTTTAAAAATTTGATGTTTTTTCCTTTTATGTGTCTGTCGTTTCCATAATAATCAAAATTTATTTTTCCATACATGGTACTTAGGATATACGTAAAATAATTATAAAAACACCTGAAATAATATTTTTTCCAATAAGAGAACTTTTGCATGAAGGTACTACTGAGCAAAAATAATATGGCATATTTACAGTGTTGGGCAAATTTGTCCGTAAAATATGGATTTCATCCATCAAACAGTGGCCTGTAGCGTTCGTACAAACTTTTGGATGCACCCCCAAGCACCCAAATACACAGAGACATCATCGAAAAACGTCGAAAAAGGTCTTTTGTGAACTGAAAACTATAAATCCCTGACAATTTTGTGATAGAATTTTTTCATGATTACTATACTTTATTGAAAGTAAAGTAAAAATATTAGCTTGATTGTAATAGTAAAGTAGTAGAGATGTGATTGGTGAGTGGTAGTCATTGGACTGATGGGTGAAATCTGTGTTCGAGTTGTCATTTAAAGAGTTTTGGGGTACAGCATGCTCTAAATGCCAGGCGTTAACGCTGTAGTAATGAGTGGACCACGTTACTAACCGCCAAACAGTTTGGCTAATACAATCCGTTCAAAAATTCAATTAGTAATTTAAAATGTTGCTTGGGGTTTAATCTGGCTAGAAGATTAATTTGGCAAGTTTTAGGATTTCAGAAGAATGCTGGAGGTAGCGAGGCGGAGCAAGGAGAGCGGTTTGGAGCAATCAGTTCAAGTTGTGGGTAAGAAAAGTTAGCAAAACATGGCTTAACAAGAAACTGAACCGCCCCCGGCGCTCGCCATCAACAACCAACTAAAACCCCCCCCTATCCGTCCGCCTACGTGACATTAACAATACTCTATCGGCAGATTCTAAACCGTCAGCAGTTTGCAACATTTTCAAGTGTTGTTGAAAAGTCACTAAAGCTTCTCTATGACTGATAAGTATAGCAGCATATTTAGATCAAATTAACCCAGCAAATTTACCTTTTATGCATTTAATGCTAATCACAACGCTATCCATTCAACACTCATCTACTCATATGTGAATAGCTTATCAGAAAACAACGAATATATTCATTATAGATACCATTTAAATGCTGTCTTTTGTTTATTTAATTTTCATTACCTGTGCAGGTGTGTTACTATAAGGGTAAAACCTTTCAAGGTAGTTAAAAGGCTAGACTTTGTTGGATAGTTTCCTTTATTAATAAAAAAGCCATTAAATTTAAAAAAATAAACAGAGATCTTTCTCTGTATTAGCATTTTCATAGAGAAGAACAATTAGTAGGTGCTCCACTTGAAATTTCCTTTGATTTCATTACGGATCTCTTTTTTTGTTACTCTTGCAAAGAAGTTTGTAGTAAAAAAGAAATAATAACCGGATTTGGGTTGACACTCACACTCCATTGCCTCTACGGCTCTTCATCTCATTCCTAGCTTCTCTCTTTCCATAAAAATCTACCTCCCTGATTTCCTTCTTATACCCCTCTTTTCGTATCTCTCACTCTCTCGTTCTCACTCTTTTATCTCTCTATACATCTACAGCAACGCATGCATGAATGGCATATGAGAGGTTCATGTAAATGACTCTTCCTTCTAGTCTGTTGTACAGTTTAAAACTACTCACAAGAAATCAAAAAAGTCCTAAGGTATTAACATTAATATTCTCACATTTATGTTGAATACTTAATGTTATAGGTGCACTCACTGTTTGATTGTTAGGTCGCACCTCATAAAACGGGCACAAACTGCCATTCATAATCTTCCATAGATTTTGCTATGTTTTATTATTAAATCGACTGAAATGCTTCATGAAATTGCAAGAGCTTCCAGTGACTTTCACAGTATGAATGAAGTGAGCTTTCTGTCAGACCAAAGAAAATTCTTCATGTATGGGAACTATTTTTTAAATTGTTCTCCTTAACCCGATTAGAAGTATTTGCAGGCAATCCTAATGTACAAAAATGTTCAAACTAAACCTAAACATTCCCTGCAGACAATGCTTGTCCTATAGATGATTCTAAAAGAACTTCCACAATAATCACTTCATGTTGTGTTTGGAGTAAAACCTCCAAACAATTATGGTATCTCCAATAAAAGTACCTACCAACTTTCGAGTGTACTACGAGGTTTAGACGATCCGAACCTTCTGATTAGTGCCCAACGACCCAAGCACTCTGATAAGTGGTCAACGAGGTAAACACTGCATTGGTGACAGTAGAATATCAAAGATCTATAATGTGCTAAGTTATGCGTGCTAGTTAAACAATAGGAAATTATCAAACAAGGGGGAAATCAAAGTCTGAAATCCTTGCGTGTGTTGGTAGGTAACTGTACTTATCAGTGAAAAAATCTGAATAATAAAACGCAGTTCTCTAAATGAGATTTAGTACAATAAAATTTGATAACAGCTACTAATCTCCCAACATTGTATTATGCTTCTTCAAAGGACTACAATGCAGCTTGATTACAGCATTCTATATCTTATATTTGAATGGAATACAGTAATAAAATTGAGTGGTTTGTTTTTACTCCGACTGATATAGCTGTAGTTAAAGTTTAATACAAGATAAAATATATACCAGTTGTATGAAAAAAAGAAACAATTCTAGATATTAAGTTATTAATGTACTCGTGCCAGAGTGGGGAATGCAATTAATAGTGAAAATACGGATTAAAAAAACATAGTAGCTCTTTTGATGTCATTTAATACACCTGACGTAAAACAAGCTAAGCTGCGGTCAATAATAAAACAAGTAATATTTCTAACTGCAAAAAAGTTTTCCTCATTCTGACAGTTACATCGGTATAATGTAGATTAAATTCTGAAGGTAAATTATCGCTTGTCTCCTTGCTCTCATCCCATTCTTGCCGGGTTTCAGTCTTTACAGTTTTCATTGGTCTGGCACACCTGACCTATTTTTTTTAGGTTTGCATTTTATTTATAGCTTGTTGTAAGTTGTCATTACAATTCAACGCTCTACGTCTTATTCTAACAGAAGCATATAGACTTCAAGATCTTTGACAATTTAAGGTGATCATTGACCGGTCAGTTGCGTATGGTGTTAGCATTTCAGCCGTTAGATTAATAATTTGTTATTTTAAGAGTATTAATTTTTTAAACCATATTATTTCTAGTACAAGGGTATAAATCTTGTGTTATTTAATTTATGGTTGCTTCAAGTCCACTTGCATCCTTTAATATAATGTATTTAAATTAACAGAGACTGCAGTCTAATAGCCTACTGACTATTGTTATCTTATAATGATTTTGACATTTCCTATTACAATATCTAAATTATAAAATAATACAAAAAACATGTCTCATCACTATATCACACTTGAGGAAATCTTTATATCTGATATTTTTACATTTTTGTTATATTGATACTAATATCTTCAATATCTAATATCTCCTAAACCTTGAAGATTTTTAGTTACTGACTGAATATATACGAAGTATAAACACAATTTATTTGTCTTCAATCGAAAAGAGAAGTAAACTATTTTAACTTCTTGCATAAAATAAATGTAGCTGACTGCAACGAAAGGGTAGATAAACGTGATTCCTAAGTGGTCTTGGAGAAGAAATAAGTCACGAATTCTGTACATTACATTACATGTACGTATATAATGTACTCTAAATTATATACAGAGAAAGCTCATTTGCTCTGATGAGTAAGTAATCTACAGGCTAATATGAAGTCAATGATATTCATACGGTGTGAATTTTTTTTAAAGTTAAGTAAAATATGAATGAAATATCCTTATTTTTAAAGGGTTCAGTTTTTATTTATTCATATCTTTTTCATTTTAATTTGTGCTTTAGTAAAATTGCCAACTTCGCCATTTGTCTGAAGTGAAGTAGTTTGAGGTGTTAAAAACTGTTTCAGAAAAAGTATTGTTTTTCTGAGACCTGCTTATATTAGTCCTACAACAAGCATCGTAGTTTAAAATACCTTGAACTCAAGTCGGGTGATAGTTGATCCGTGAGTCTGAATCGTCGATGTGAAGTCTTGGAAGTCAGTAAGAGGGCGCTCGCCACTGGTCACACAGACTGCACTCAAGGCTGTGACCTTAGCGAAGGAGGCCAGGGGGCCAAAGACGTGGTGCGGGGTACAGCTGTCGTACCTCAGCCTGAACTTAGTAGCCTTGGGACAGGTGAGTAGAGCCAACTTCAGAGCATCCCAGGAGAGCTCTTTACGTCCCGTGGCACCGGGGTCACTGTCCTGGAAACACCAACACTGGATTTAGTCAACTTCTAACATGTGGGAGTTCTACCATATAAGGACCAGAGGAGTTCCTTGTGACCACTCGGGCCTCCAGACTCACTGACTTAAAGCGAAAAAAAAACTGAATTCGGCCTGATTAGGAGGTGGGAGTGCCACAAAGAGAATGTTTCAGCAAGCTCCCTAAGAACTATGAATCCAGGATTACTATCCTGAAAGAACTGGATTGAACACTCAAATATGAGAGTAAACTAGAAAATCTCTCTGACGCTCTACCGGATTATCATTTTGTAAAAATATGACTGAATTGAGTTAATATAGAAAATGCAAAAGCGCAATGTTTAGTGCGTTCCTGGTAAACTCTAACAGCTTGAGCCAGTCAAACATCGTTAAGAGTTTGTTGCCCTAAATGATGAACATTATAGAAAGTTTATACTCGTATCTTTTAAAAATATCTCTCTCTTATCTACCAATAATTAAAAAGTGCCAAAAAAGTTTTCTAATTTAGAAGAAAAATCATAAATTTTAATTTCATTAAGCATTATACCAGGTTTTCATGATGTTGATATCATGGGTAATAAGTTAATTGAAAACTCCTCTATAAAACTATATGAAGGTATTTATATAATAATTCCTTACAAATTTTAATATTACAATGTCAATAAACTGTTGACATTTTGTGACGACTAGAGGGTTTATTTTAATGTTTTGTTTTTGTATACAAATATAATATTTAAATTAAATGCATTGAAGTTATAAGAGTCATGCATGATATCTTCATATTGTTGCAAGTTTTAACCAGATTTCTTTATTTCAATTAAGTAAAAAATACTTTAAAGATCTGTAACACTTTATTATAATCAGACGTACAGACTCTAAGTTTTGTCAATATAGTTATAGTTGCTGGCAAATTGTGATTTGGATTTCTTTCTGGTCTTCCTTATTCATATTTTCCTGAACCCTTTTTGCTCCTTTTTTTGCCTTTCATTAAGTTTTAGTATCTGCTCTTACCCCAACATTCAATGATATATCTGGTACGTGTTTTTTTGCCAACCATAATTTATCTTGTGATCTGTCCAAGTCTGTTATTCAATCAAAAGGTCTCAGCTAATTTTCAGTACTTCTTCTTGCAGTTTATGTACCGATTATTACTAATTTGTAATTAAGATGATTTTCTTGGCCAACAACAAACAAAAGTGGTTATGTTGAAGTATATTTTGTGGTGGATTTTTGTTTAATTGTCGTCAGAATGCAGTTTCGGTTCCTTATAACCTTTTCGAGCAGACATTATATTCTAATTGTTTGCATTAGTGATTGAATGTAGTGGTGATTTAGTTTCTGTGCTATATTTAGTGTTTATGTTTAGAACTCGAATGACGCCAAGATTAACACTCGCTCTGACAGCTAAGCCTGCGGAGATGAGTAATTAAGAGGCTGGTTCAGATTGTTTTCCCTGGAATTGGACGAGGGTGTTTGACGGGGGTTGACAGTCAATCTGCACTTTCGGAACCAGGAAATAGACTCTGACTGAGAATGGAGCCCGTGCCTCCTGACTTACGGCCAGATTTCACCCAGTGTTACTTCTCTATTTCCTTTATAGTCATAACAAGCTATTTAATCGATTTGATTTAACAACAGACAACTTTTGTAAGTTCAATTCTTGTAACTATCAATGGTAAAATTGATACCATTTAAACAAATCTTAATGTTATTTTATATATATGAGTGATATAAAACAATGGAGAATTACAAGGTTTATGGTTTAATTTATTAAATTACAAGGGAAAAAGAAAGTCCAGAAATGATCTGTATACGATATTGCAGAACTGGATTTCAAAATCAGCAACTGATATTTTTTTTCTTTCCGCATACTCAAAACATGTTTTATAAACAGTTAAAACCTGAAACTCATTTTATGGAAATCATGACAAATGAATTACAGGTTTAAATTACTGTATAAAAAAAGAAATGGATGACTCTATAGTCAAACTAAGTGTTAGATAGAAAGTATATATATTTTTTAAGGAACTGAATGTGCTATATCAATAAATGCCAAACCAAATGAACAATATAATAATAACAAAAAATAGGATATGATTATCTGGAAGAGTTTAATAGCTAAACACGGACTTTAGGATTCACTGAAAAAGTAACAGTACAAAAAACATGGTGGTTTGAAAAAAAATTGCTGGAGTATGATGAATTTCAAGATTAAAATGTCAAAACCTGTTAAAATACCTTTTAATTTCGTAATGTTTTTTATTTGGCAAGTTTTATAGAATCCTGAATTGTCTCTTGAAATTAAGTCGAAACGTTACAAAAACACAATGACTTTTAAATCTTCACTATGAAGAGATACTTGCTTCTAGATCAAGTTCTCAGATAGATTTCAGAAATCAGTTTAACTGATACAGAAAACGATTCAAGAATAAAGACATTTATGTCGGAGATTTAAAGCGTTGAAAACAAAAGGAAAAACTTCACTCAGCATTGAATTAGAACAGAATTGAACAGAGTCTGAACTCAAACAAAAGTGCCGAATAATTTAGACATTAAAATTTAGAATAGAGAAAGCAAATAAAAAGCAGCACTATTGATGCATTATTCATTTGGCTGCCTCCCCCTCTCCAAGTTTGAGCTCCTACACCAAATTACCCCTTCATAATTTGTCACTTTAAGTTTTTTTTTTATCTTATTTTATTATTTTTTTCTGACATTGAAAGAAGGAATAATGTTAACTTTCAAGTTGTTTTTGTTTTTTGGTGTTTTACATTTATTATTGCAGTTTAAGTTCCTTCTGCAGTATAATACATTTATTCCCGTTATTACTCTTATAAAGTCAAATTAGTTTTCTCACTCCCAAGATTCTTGCAAACTTCTTTTGAAATTCATTGTTTTTGAATATCCTTTTTATAAAGATAAAAAATTTATTAAATACTGTTAATTTTGCCAAATGGTTTCAGAATGTTTCAAATCACCAGTGATCTAGTAACTTTGTTTTAGCAAAAGTATTTAATTTTAGAAACTCTCTATTACAAGCGTTAATGAATAACACTTTAGTTAATCATAAAATATTTCTATACTGAGTAATAGGAAAAGTTGATCAAACAGTCAACTAATTTAACTAAATCTAGCAAAATCTGCCTTGTTCCTATTGTTCGCCTTCCTATTGTTTAATCCTTATATTATAAAGTTAGCCACGCTTTCTACAGAACCTAGATTAAATGTATTTGCTATTTATTATATTTTGTCTATGATAACCTTCGGTAGTTGGATTTATTTCAAAGTCAAGAGGAATTTCATCATTGGAATGATAGCAGACAGTATCAAAGGAGATGGAGGAGGTTTTCTTGAAATCATGGCTCTATGTTTATTGAAGCTGAAGCCAAGTTCAAATCACTTTTGTAAATTACGGTCTATTCAACTCAACAATAAGAAGTTGTTGTGTATTTAGTTAGTGAAGATAACGTTTATATTGACTTGAATGAAGTTTAGCCTAAAGTCCAACATAATTTCGCTGAATGGTTGTGATTTCAATCTTTTCTCAACCGTTTTAAACACTCAATGATTCAATGAGTGTTAAGTAAATCTGACTGTAGAAGATTTTATTAGGTCCATTACACTCAAGATATGTTGCACACAGTATACTCTACTATGCTCATTCAATGAAAGTTAATAAACAAATTTCATTCTGAGGTAAAATGGATAAACCAACAAAAGTCTCCACACAAATGAAGTTTTATTCAACGCGTTTCGAACACTTTGTGTTCATCATCAGGAAGACACCAAGGATGTGGTACTGACGGGTTGGCCCAGTGAAAACAACTCCATTTCATTTGTGTTGAACAAACTTCATTTGTGTGGAGACTTTTGTTGGTTTATCCATTTTACCTCAGAATGAGTAAATACCACACAATTACGGATTGCACAACTAATGAAACAAATTTCATATTCCAAAGGTGTCATGCATATTATTATTCTTTATATTCTAATACTTATCATGTATTTACCGAAAATCTTCGTATAAAGAAGTTTTGCATACAATTCTTTTCAAGAGTTTCAGCTGCTGTACAACAGATAGGGTGTATGCCTTTATTATTAGTGATCGGGGTTCAAATCTTGGCTCTCAACCTAGTTTGTAGTGGGGCGGATAGAAAAATATTTTGTTTTCTTCTTTTCGTCTTGTATTTTCTTAAGCCTGTACTATTCCTTGAAGAAACTTGATGTAAAATACTTCGATGTAGAATCAAACATATAACGTTACTCTACCATACAAATTGCTCTAACATATATAAAACAGTGAATTGGCATAAACAATTTTTGACAAATGGAAAGAAAAGTGATTTTTATTAAAAGACTATGAAACCATAAAATTTCCAGTATAATAATTCTATAATAGACCAAAAATTTAAAGCATAATTCAAAATTGAAAACACTCTTTGAAGAATAATAAATGTTATTGTCCTACATTTTAAATTAAAAATTATCTTTAAAAATTTTTTCTTACATTTTTCTGACATTTTTTAGACAAAATAGCGATATTTTCATGTTTTAAATGGGAAAATTGTCTTAAATATTCAATGTAGAAAGAGGTCAGGTAAACTATATAAGAAATCCACTGGCTATTGGAACAAATGAAAGACTAATAAACAGTTCCCATTTACATATTTATATGATACCTAAATGGAACATAATATATTACATACTCCGGAAGCATGATATTATGTTGACTTCAAGTAAAGTTGAGTGTAGTCCACTCCACAGTTTTTAAAATTGTTTTCCTTGGGTACAAAATAGCATGCAGATTAATTGATTCAGAACATCTCTGATCTATAGAAAAAAAGAGGCAAAAAGAAAGAGAGAGAATAAGACAGAGTGAAAAGAGAGAGTAAGTGAAAGAGATAAGGATTAAATGATAAAGAGAATGTGATAGAGTTAGATAAGAGAGAACGAAAGAGAATGATTGATATCAAATATGAGAAATAAAATATATTGCATTATTATTATTAATTATAATAATATTATTATTATTAAAAATATTGTGACAATATTAAAGTGCAGGGATTCCAACATTCCTAATGAGGCTAATTAAACCATTTTCAGATCTTCAGAATCTCTGCTGAGCTAACAGAAATAATTCTCTGTCCCTTTAGATGAAATCATTAATAGAAAGAAAGTTTAATGCAATTATTGCTGAAAATAAATACAACTGCTGGAAGGAAAATTTAATTTATTGAAAGACAGTTGTGAATTGAGTTATTGACTGTCTGAGAAGGACTAAGGGCGTAATGACTAGAAGGGATTTCAGCTCCTCTGCATTCAACGAATTGCTGCCACTATCTATTGAAGGATGATGTATTTTCAGATATTTCTGATATGGAGACAAGCTGATCCAGTGGATCGTAAAATATAAATATAGAAGCCTTGGCGCCGAGTCGCCTCAAAGAAAAGGGATTTATCTCGGAATAAATAAAACATTTCAACGAACAGTCCTATCTCTTTGTTGACTGACAAGAAAATTGAAATAATGTAATGACTTTACTAAAATGTGATTTGAATAAATGTTGGTATTCGGTTTCTATCAAAGAAAGAAAATAATATACTTTTAAAGACTTTAACTGCAGAGGACATGGAAAAAGAACAACTAACCAATATGAAACATGAATTCATTTACCAATATTTGAAATAAAAAAGAAACATTATTGTTTATGATTTTAAAAATGTGCATCATATAAGTCATTAATTTTAAAGAAATTTCAAGAAAACCCCAACAGTGATTTTGAAAGCACTTATGGAACCTATAAATCTGACCGATTCTTCATATTTCTCTACTTTATTAGACGATTGATACTTATACAAGTTACATATATATATATATATATATATAATATATATATATATATAATAATAGTTACAACTAGAGAAAACAAAAAACACAAAAAAGAGAACTAACACTCACGATTCTCGATTATTTCGGCTGTCTCGCTGATTTTTTTTACTATGGTTTAGACTTGATTTTTATTTCACGTGTATTGTGAAATCATGTTACATATTTGTCCAAGTCCATAATCAGATCCCTGTACCGTCTTCTCGGGTTACTTTAAGAGCTTCAGAGGAGACAATTATCTGTCTTCTCAAAGCCCGCTCTCCGCCTGGCATCAACTTGTACCGTTAATTTTGTTTATTTGTCATTTTTATTCTTCTATTTTTTTCTATTATTTTTATTTGTTCTTTTTTTTTCATTTTCTCTCTGTAGTTAGTAGTCTTACCTAAGACGGCCACCAGAGTGCATGCATGTTCGTCGCAATCGACCCTCCACTCAGTTAGCTTCTGCTACTCAAAGGGACAACTTTTGCCCGATGACAACGAATGTCGAAATATCGTTGTGAGTCTTTTTTGTGTGTGTTTTTATCACTTTTTCTCTTTATATATATATAACAGAAAGAAACAGGAATAGAAAACAAAAACTATGACTGACTTTAAATATTTTGACTCTTTTATCTTTCGTCCTCTGTAAAGTAAGTGGAGTAGTGATAAAGCAAAAACAAATTGGAGAGCTTTACAGAATATGTGCAGGTTGGCACAGAATAGTTTGACACATGTCCGCGAAGTTTTCTGAGTTATTAAGAGCTATGTACCGAAGAAAAATCACATTCTGAATTCACTTAGATTTTTTTTTCAATATATGCCTATTTTTTAACTTTAATTTAAAGTTGTTTTCTATATGATTAGAAATCTGACATTTTAATTTATATAGAAATAATTTATTCGAAATTTTAATGCTCTTCAATGTTAACAAATTAATTTTCAACCATTTGTAAGTAATTTCTGTGTAGGCATGCAGTTAGGCCCAAAGAAAGTGTGTTCGGTCGTGCTTCGTCTGCAAAACACCAGCCGCAGAAATAAACGGGCGACAAGAAGCGAAATCGGAACACAATGGAGGATGCAATCGAGCTCATCTGAAGCAAACGTGCGACGAGAATCCATACTGAAGACCATTCGAGTGAGCACTGCTCGATCCAGACGAAGCACTGACTCTGACTTGAGTCTCTGTTTATTCCATTACGATGATAATTATAATTACAGCTTTATCCAAGTGTGATTGCTAGACAATGCCTGTCGAGTCAGCTGTTATGTTAATAGTTAAATACTAAAGCAGTTTAGCTGACAGTAAATTTAACATGACATTCATTGACTGTTAGGCAGTATGAAGTTCACCTTATATTAGGTAGCTAGTTAAAAATAGTTAAAATTTCCTTCTTTATTAACAATTGTAAATGAGAAATCGATTCACTGATATGTAAGGTTAAGTCAAATTGTTTCAAAAATGGATTGAGTCTATTTAATTTTGTAATTTAACTTAGTGTTAATTTCAAATGTAATATTAAAGAAGAAGGAGAAAATTAAAGTATAAAAATGTAAATTTAAATGTTTTTGTGTCTGATATAGTTACATGAATATACTTAACTTGTTTTGGTTTAATAATCCATTAATGTATTTTGTGTAAGTTTTGTTTTCTTGACTACACTCATCCTCGTTTAGAGATTCCTGAATAATTTCCTTATTACAATATACGAGTTATGAAGAATAATGTAACTCAGTGGCTTAGTAACCACTATTAAATAATTAGAATAAAAGGTAGTGGTTGGGAATATTATCGGGGAATAAACTGAATGATGTGACCCATTGATAGCTAAAAGTGTGTACATTAATATATCTGCCAGACGTACTTTGGGTCATCTAAAATGCTACAGAAATCATTGCGTTGAAGAACTCGCTATTTTTGAAAGTAATGCGATATGAGTGGGAGTTAGAGGCAGCGTGCTGATGTTGAAGGCAGTGATGAGTTGGCGATGGCAAGACGGGTGCGAGAGCAGAGCTCTGTAACAGGTGGTCCCCATGCCGGCTGCTGGCCTGCTAATTTAATAAGCCATCTCCCCGGCGACCTCGCTCAGTGCTTCCCCAGCCAGCCTTCCTTCTCACACACCTCTACAGCTTTGACATTCATGTCTAAGGCCAGTCTGACATTGCCTGACGCGCACCAGTACTCACCCAGTAGTGCACAATCCTTACAACCTCTAACTTCTTTAATTTTTTTAATTACTTCTTTACGCTTTCGCAACGTAGAATGAAATTTTTACTTCCCGTTATTAAATCGACTATAGTCGATTGCAATATTTTTCTCATTTAGCAATTAGAAAAAAAAGTAAATTAGTAAAAGGAAAATCGTATTTAAAAAAAAAGTCTTCAAGGCTAAATTAAAAATGTTATAATTGACTATAATCGATTTAACAAGTCAAAGGGGTAATGAAAGTTAAACTTTTAAGATTGATATCTTACTTTTTAAAAAAAATGATGAGACTGAGGATTTTTGAACCCGTTTATAACATTACGATTGATTTATGAAACAGTACTTTTCCATTAATCTATACAACTAAATTATAATATTTTTATAACAGGTCCGGGGTTCGGGACCCACTTGGCCCTGGATTTATTCATGCGGGAAGTGAATAAATCTGAGCATGTCGTCCCTCGGAGAAGGACGTTAAACCATCGGTCCCGAGCCTGTACGATGTCAGATACTCGTTAAAGATCCCTACTCTAAATACACTTGAGTTAGGCAAAATTTAGGACTCTCACTGTAGAATCAATCTTCATTGTGTGGTACACAAAGGGCCAATGCTCGGACTACGTGTGTTCCCTTGTGGGACTACCATTGCAACCTAACCTGACCATATCCATAAAAAAAAATAAACAAAAGAAAAAATTATAAATAATACAAAAGAGTAAAGATATTGTTCATTTAGGCAAAGGCGAATTCTTCAGAATCAATCCATAAGTCCTTACCTTTAGACTCTTTCAACTCCAATCGATGAACTCCTCAACGACCCAACAACTGACTCCACACTGCAGAAACAGCTACTTTCCTTACAACTAGATAGGCTAGATGTACATACCAACACCTCAACAGTTTCAGAACTCTCTTCGTTAAACTAGTCGAAATAATCAATCAATCATGTAGGTTTTTCTTTTCTCCCGTCTATCATCACCTTTTTCTATCGAGACTCGTGTATACTTTTTCTTATTCGTCACAGGTTCTATTAAATTACTTTACCTTTGACTATTGTGCGTGGCACGACAAATATTATAATGTAGAAATTATATCTATTTTAACATCCATATTACTCAGAGATTTGTGCAACTAGTAGTGCACTATGTAGAGACTACATAATAAAAAAAAACTTGCTCTAAAAGTTTTATAACTTGAAATGTTAACTCAATCTTACACACTGAATGCTGCAATGTTGGATTTTAAGTAAAATACCTCGTTGTTTCTGTTTTTAATTAAAAGGGATAGTTGTAATTGAAGTTTGCTAGATGCTGATCTGTAGCTCTTGCCTGTACTTGGTCAACTCTACCATAAAAGAGTTCATCAAGCTTTGTTACTTTATTGATGCTTGTAATTGGCAGTCTCATTCATCAATCTCCAGTGTTTAATTTTGAATGTATTTTCTTTTTAGTAAACTTAGAAGAGAGTTTTTCAATAGCTTTTCTTTTTTTATATCAATTTTAAATACTTTTAATTTTCCATCATATTTTTAACCTTTAGAGTTTTAAAAATTAAATTAAATGTAGGTAATGTTGTTAAATAAATTTGTTTAGATCGTTTTCGTCAAAAAACTTTCATTGACTAATAGTTGAGTATCCAATATGAAAATAATTAGGAGTAAAGGCAAACAAATATTGTGTCTTCACTATGACATCACCCTTTAGGTCTAAAATCAATTTGAGCTACCACACCATTTCAGGGTCTCCATTGATTTACATATACAAATTAGTAAAGTAATTTGAGAAAATATAAGAATAGCCAGAACTAATATTTATGAATAAAAAAAAGTGCCAAAATCGTTTAGTTATCTAAATTTATTTTTAAATAAAGTAAGAATATAAACCCTATGACAGATACATATATTGACTGAAGATATATTGAACGTCAGTCAAGAGTATTGGAACTATTGAAGGTCTCGTATGTTTATTTTATGTAACCTCTCCCTGCACATGACAGCTGTTCAATTTTGCATAATATTCATCAGAAAAGGATAGATGATTAAAAAAAAGTAGCGTCATGTTTATCTGACTCCAGTCAGAGATATGCCTGACTCAGATCTCACATTTGGTAATCACATATTCCTTTTCATATCACTTCTCAAGCCACTCTTTAATTCTTAGTGGAATGGTACAATGGGGCCATCGTACTATCTTACTTGCCGTACTATCAATCCTGTTCCTTCCTTTACTTTATTCCTTAGTAATCACACCTTCTCTATTCCGCATAAAACCTTCTTTGCTCCTTCTAACGGAGTTCATAGATTTGTCTGCACCTTGATGATGATTTTTATGTGGGTTTGGCTTCCACCATACATATGAATAATCACAGGTCTTTCGTTGGCAAGCTCAGTGCCTTTCCCGTTGTCAATCATGCCAGTTCTGACTTATTTTCAATATGTCTTTCAGTATGCAGGTTCCTAGGCAGATTGATTCCTGATAGCAGCATCAATATCACTTTGAAAGTTCAGAAGAACCACTTATTTATCCTGGGAGGTTGATCTGCTCCAGGTGTTAACTTAAATCATTAAAGGTTCTTTTTATTATTTATTTAATCTTCTCAAGTAATTATATTTGTTTACATATTATCCATTTATTGTTCGGTTATTGCTAATTTTTAATATGTTTTCATTTATCCAAATGTTTTTTGTTTTGATTTATTTTATTATTACTTGTCTCCTGTCCCTCCATTAGTTGGCTACACTGATTGATTGCCTCTTCAATGAGAGTTCATTTCAGTCGTCACTTGTCTTCGAAGCGACCGACATCTTTCTACTTACTAGGAGTATGCAGTGGATGAGGCAGTCAAAATAGTAGCCAGTTCTTGTGATCTCTCTTTTATATATATATTTATCAGACATTTGAATTTCATGTTGTTAAATATTACTCTTTCTGACAGACACAGTGGTAACAGATTCAAACAGTATTAGTCATTTTCAATATTTTGAAGACCACAGTAATCATCACCAATGGGTATATACCAAAGATTAATGAACTCATGCATGTGGATACAATCGCACTGTTATGACTTTTTTTTTGGGATAAAACACGCAACACAACGGGAAGAATACAACATTGAAGGGTGAATATATCATCAAAATATCTTCAAAAAAGAATAAAAAAAAAAATACGCAGATATTTAACAAACTTTCACTGCATTGAGCAATTTTTCAATTAATTTTTTGGTAACACTTTTGACCAAAAAGTGTTATTTAGTCAAAACACTTGTGTTTATTACCCTCTCTTGTGTTTATTACCCCATTAATTCACATACAATAATTATATCTTGATAAAGTGCTTAGAGTTTAATAATAGATAAACTTATTTATTTCATTAATACTTTCGTAAATTGGATTGTAAAATCACACGCTTGTATAGTTTTCTGTACACACACACACTCACATACACACACACACACACACCAGTTTATGCTCTAGAATAGAATACTGACGAGAATTAAGAAATAATGAATAATATTATATTTAAATAGCACTTATATTGTTGAAACCTAATTGTTATTGATAAAACAGTAAAGACAATAAAGTGGGATGTCCCTCGGGGCAAGAGTGATGATTGCTGACAAGCAAGACTGGAATAAAGCCCGAGGTCCTGTAATTCCATTCTTCTGTTTGATGTTTGCTGCATGCTCTCTGATTGGTTATAAGTAATATAATGTTTTCAGTAAACATTAATATCACAGATATAGACTTTCAACTTAATAGAGCCTTTATTAAATATTGATTTTATTATATACTCACAAGTAAACTCGTTTTTTTTATTTACAGACAGAGAAAAAGTCGAATGTCCTTAAACAATAGTGACTCCATCTTATACTCTCCATATTTCCTGGAACGTATTTCCGTTATGAGAAGTGTTCCTTTAGTGTACAATTCTTAGATCGATTCTAGGTCAATTTTTGAATTTTCAAATTTGATCGGCACTGGGTCGTTCTATTTCCTCATTTCTATTTAGTTACAATACCTTCAAAGTATGACAACAATTAAACTATTCTATGAAGGTTATATCCTTAGAACATACAGAGGGTGAGAGAGCGTTATAGAAACTAGGGTAGAATTACGTAGTCATTCCTAATGCAGAAATGAAGAAAACCAGATATCTCTGACATTATACTATCTTTAAGAGGAAGAAAACAAAAAACGTCAATCTTATCTCTTAGAACTTAATCAATCTCAAAATGACGTTTCAATAATGAATAGAAGACACCTTGAGCGTTGATATGCATGAAAATCAGGAAACTATGAAGACGAATCTTCAAGATGCATAGAAACGACTACTCTTACACCATGAAGACCATTGACTCCACCTTACAGTAGGAGCCCCCAAAAAATGTATAACAGGGATAGACTTTGTGTCCAGTTAACACGGGACATTTTAACGGAGTCACTTACCCTAACTGATGTCATCAAATATCAACATTTTCTACACTCGTAATATCAAAGATTTTAATCAATAAATAAATGCTCAATATACGGACATGAACGTCATGACAAGATATTTGAATTTGTACCGTTCCAACAAGTTGACACGACATAGAAGATGGTATGTCGAGATACATTCGAGATGCCTCTCGAATAAATTTTCTTTATTTCGGTTTTCAATATCTGTTCTACTTATTTTATTCACTTTTTATTATTACACTTGTTTTATTTTAAAAATTTAATAAATATACGAGTAAATCTTTTTTTCAGCTGTATACAGTTACCTCTTGATTGTTTCTTCTGACAAGTTTCAATCACTTTCTCGTTATTTTCAGACAAAATTATGGCCCAGATGTTGGTCTTTATATACTGGCTTCCATCAGTTTTCTGGAGGGAGATGTTTGATTATATCTCATAATCATACATCTTCCTCCGGAAAACTGATAGAAACTATATATATATATATATATATATATGATCAATCCACAATAAGAAATGGGAGAACAAGACTATGATCTTTTAACCGTAACAAGCGGTCTTCGTAAGAGTCAAAAACTCACGTGTTGTTGTTATTTCATGTGTTTTTGTGAAATCTTTATATATATATATATATATATATATATAATATGTTTTTTTGGCAGTTTTTCTTATCACTTCTACGGACCATACCCCCTGTGTGAATACTACTGATTATAAATTGGTTTCGTTAATTACATGGCGAGTTTTATATGTATATTTATAGTTGCACCTTCGTCTTCATTTGTAAACGTTACTAACGATTAAATATATAAAGAATGGAAATGACCATATTCAGATTAACATATCTTAAAATCAAATGACTTTCTGGAAAATTTGAAAACTCGTTTTCCATTAAAAGTTTTATTTGCTGCAAGTTTAGTTTTAAATGGTTTTCCTTGTCACATCAACTAGTTCTCAAAATAATGCAAAAGTGTAAACTTACTCGTTCGCCCTTTGCTTACCCTTTGTAATTCACAGGTCAGTAACGCAAGCTTCATACTGTTTTTTTATTTTTTATTTGTTGACTAGAAGTAAATATTAGAAGTTGGCTTGAACTTTATTATAATGGTTAAATTTAAAACTGAGAGTTAAATAATTGTAACTTAGGATTTCACATTTATCGTTGTTCTAAGAGGTAAAATGTTTGGCTCACTTTATATATAGCATTTTAGTTATGGGTTATCACATTTCCAGCTTAGTAATAATTGAAAACATTATTCTTTTCTATATTCATGACTTACTTTCATAATTTCACAGACAGGCTTTAATCTATTATGATTAACAGATAAAACGAATTTAATTAGTTTTTTCCAGCTTTTTAATTATAATATATTCTAATCCTCTACAATACGAAAGTAACAGAACGAGTTTAAAAAAGAAAAATATAGAAATTATAATTATTATTAATACTATTATTTTTCATCCCAGGTTTTGCCAGGTGCTTTTAGTAGTTCATGAATTAGCAAAGGAATGCATATGGTTTACATGTTCTAGATAATTATGGCAAAAATATAACCACTGAAATGTTATCTATATATACGTAAGAACGGCGTAAAATATAACTTCCATTTGATCAGAAAATAAAATTTTCAACAAGTTTTTTTCATTTAATAATTATTCATAGTGATTTAAAATTGAAATGGATTCTAATTATTTTATAAATATAGATACAAACATAATTACATTCATTGATTCTATATAGAAAGAACTAGTATAGATGAAGCCTTTAAAACTGTTGAACCATAAAAAACAAAAAAAAAAACTCTATATTATTTACGGTTCAATGAAATGAGCAACATTTTATACTGTACAAAACCATCAATAATTCAACATTGTGAGAGGAGTGTATCTACAATGGTAACAGAGGGAATGATAAATACTGCATTGTTATTAGTCTAAAAGAACTTGAATAAGATTAACTTTGAAACTGAAAGTAGCAATGTCGTCGGTTATTCACAAGAAATCACAGATTCTTTCTGTCAACAAGATTATTTACTTTGTTGAACCGATGTAACATATTTACATTGACTTTTACATTTATTGACACAATTTGAATAACTGACATTTCAAAATTGTAGTTGGATAGATGAAGAAATGTTTTATTGATTTCTATTGAAAATGAATTAAAGCTTTGTTTTACTGAAAATTAATTCCATTTATAAATTTTATAACAATAGGGAAAATTTGAATATTACATGAAACATAACAGCAAACAGAATCATCAAACTAACTAATGGATATGAATCTAATGAAACTTTTATTAATGAAATTAAAACTGATTTTTATTAATTCTACAGTTTGTTGAAAATATTACAACAATATTGATGTTTTAAAACTATGTATTGATAAGATTCTACAAATATATCTTAAACAGTTTTGGACGGTAGTAATCTACTGCGTATTCTATAAATAGAAAAGTAGTTTATATGTGACTATAAATATTTTTAATTTACATTCAAATTTAACCAAATGCTTATTGAGTTTAATTCCAAACATTCCTCTCAAACATACATTAAAACCCAAGATCAAATCTAACGTTTATGGAGCATTAAGCTATTTTGTTTTCTTTAGTTTTCATCATTCACCGGATAGTGACAGCAGTTACAAGATTCTTATGCAGTTATGTTTAATCCAATATTTTATTTCAATATTCAAGTAGATATTTGTTTTAGTTGTGGTAAGAAATTAATATTTAATGCAAGTAGAAGGTAAACAAAGACTAATATAATGTTAGTTATTAAGAAGATAATCTTCAATTATTATTATCAAATGAACTTGATTTATTTGTTGGGATAATATTCAATTCATTTTCTTAAATAATATAATAGATGCAACTAGAAAATTATCTAACCAACTACTAAAATTAAGCTTGTATATATACATTAATATTCAATGATCAAACCACAATAAGAAATGAAAAAACAAGACTAAGATCTTTCAACTGTAACAAGCGGTCTTCGCTCCCAACAAACTCAGTTGGGTTTTTGACTATGACGAAGACCACTTGTTACAGTTGAAAGATCTAGTCTTGTTTTCCCATTTCTTATTGTGGTTTGATCATTGATTGTTATTTCACATGTTTATGTGAAATCTTTTTATATACCATTAATATATTTTTTTAAGAAATATAATTTTTCTATTTTTTTGAATTCGTTGTTGAAAACGACAATGTTAGTTAAACGAATTGTTGTCATGTTAGTGTGTATTTTTGTTTCTAAAACTTCTAGTGGGGTTATACGTTGTTATATATATGTACTTACCAAGTATTGTAAATGGAGATTGATCCCCTTTTGTATGCTCAAGTACCAAAAATATTTCAACTGTTTAAAAGTTTAAGATAAATGCATTTAAATTATTAATCGATACATGTTTTTTATATTTAATGACCCTAGATTATGAGGTAATGTGCTCTAATGAAATTTAATAGCGAGATTATCTGACACATCAAATCAATTTAATTTGCTTGCAGGGATATTATGTAATTAATATTTTCTTTCGATGCAGTTAGCCTTTCTGTTTCAAAGCCCCTAATCATTGTTAGACTATTAGAAAACTTCCAGAAATAATTAAAATAATGCCTTTATATTTCACAAAAACTATTATACTTTTATTTCAATTTGAATTGATAAAGTTTTGAATATGAATTTGAAATAAGTAATGAAATTAAAATTTCTATTTGTAATATAATATTAACAATTAAATTTGCTATTGCAATAAATATGGAAAATGTGACATTTTGGTTTTCAGTTCTACTTTGGTTTTATTACTGATTCAATTAGTTTCATGGATAATTATTACACGTGTAGTGTTCCAATAGAAAAAGTAACTACCTCCTTTCTTTCAGTTGAATTGCCAAATTCTCTTGACTTACGAAAAGGATTCCAAGAATTCTGATTTTCTTTATTAAAATAAATTTATTAAATGAATTTTAAAATTTCCTGATTACTTTTTTCGTAGTTAATAAAAAAAAATGCATCACCTCTGTTATTTTTTATTAAAATAACTTTATTTAAAAAATCTTACGCAATATGTTATTAAACTTTTGAAGAATTATTTTGTTTAATTTTAAAATAATTATTTTATTGCATCAAATAATTTACACTTCAGATGTTAATATGGTTAATCCAATTTATTAAGTTATCAGAAATGGTTAAGAGCTATATTATTAAATTTCTGTTTCAATTTATGTTATACAAAATGTCTATATATGAGGAAAATTTAATGCAGTTATCAATTGTAAACTAAATGAAATATTGACCTGTACATAAAAAGAGGAAACACTTAATAAAGTTTACATTTCAGAATGAGTTCAAAATATATAAATAAATTCTGATTTTTTACTTTTGCTAACTCAAGTGAAAACTGCTATTTCCCCAAAGTGGACAAATATAGTTCACATAAGACAAATGTTATTGTGTGGTTGAAAACATTGAGATGCAAATTTTTAAAGTATTGAAGTTTTTTCATAGCAGTTTTTTTAAAATAAGTATTATTTTTTAAGATGGTTTGAGTGAAGGTTATTCAATAAATTATAAGCGAAGAAATTTACAAAAAGCGATAATCATGGTATAAAATAAGCTTCTGAGTGTACTGTAAGCTTCTTTTATCCTTACGAAACTGTCATTTGTCCGCCTTATTCTTTGATTGAAGCCTAATGGAGGGAAAGTGGTTCGGAAGATCGAATCTCCCAGGCAAGGGATTGTGAATGCCAAGACTGCTATTAACTTCAATGAAACACGTCTTAATCAACATCTACTCCCTAAGTACACTTATAAATTCTTGTTATTCAGTTATTCTACCTATTCTCTTATAAAGTTTTTACAAAACATTAAAGCATTTTTTTGTTCTTTTAATTTTTTGGAATGAATATATTGAAAAAGTTCTATAAAATTGAAAACAAATGAATTGACTCAACAAAATGTTAAACATATTTTTTATAAATTAAATTATTTTTTTGTAAATTAAAATTAAACTGGACATGGGTCATTCCTCACAATTTAGATAGAATGGGATGCCAGTGGCCTCAGTGTTCAGGGGACCTGAGATGACTTCTCAGTTTTTATTCACAAGAATAAGAACACTTCGTAATATCATGATCATTTATTATAATTAATTCAAATTAAAATATTGAAAAATCCACGATAAATAGACTTTGTTATATCATGAGACTTTAGAGGACAAGATTTTTTTTTGCTTCATAAACATCATGACATGATTGACTGTTTTGAAGTTATCTAACTTCAACAGCAGAGGTCCTTAAGGTGTTTAAAGACTGGAAGTGTTTGAAGGCAGTTAGATACGTTATGAAACATATGCAGTGAACGACTTTAAACATTTATAACTTATTTATTACAATTGAACATTTATTTCAACATATTCATTTCAGAAGTTAATTATTAAAAAAAGTAAGCATGTTTTCTTAAAAAATAACGTTATTAAAAGTTGAGAAATATAACTAATTTAATAATTAAAATGAACTAGTTTAAAGTTCACATTGACTACACAGGAAATTAGGCTATGTAAATGAGTTTAACAAAATTGATGGTTTTTGAGCAGAGGATTATTTTCGGTGATGACGAAAAAAAATTGTTTGAACTAGCAAAGTCTAATTGACTCATCAAACTGATTTCCTATTGCAGTCTTTATGTAGACAAGGGAGAAAAAGTGCTTCTCACAGTGTAGCCAGACGCAGATTTCATTCATTTGGAATCAAATACTTCTCCAGAATTGTGTTTCTTTTGAGGCGAACTCGCTTTCTTCTTTACTGTGGCTTCTTAATCCTGAATTGATGTCCAAAATTTTAAATACCCTTCAGTGATTCATCAGTCTTTTTGAATAATGCGATAATAAAAAATTGGGTTGCGTCATTGCCTTTGGCTATTTTCAAAATAAATGCATCTTTTATACATTTTAAATTAATCTTAGTCAGTAACTTTTGTTTGTTTCTTGTAAGTGTATTGTAGCATCCATCAAGTATTTACTCCAGGGTTATGAAGTGATATACAACTGGCCTATGTTGGGATGTCAATTGTATAACAGGACATCAGTAATTCTATAACTAAAATATTTAGAAATTGAGTTATTGTTATATAATTTGTATAATATTATTGACAATCTTTCACTGTAGATTTGGCGTAACTTATACACCTAATAAATATTAAGAAAAAAATTTATACATATCTATTATCATAATGGTCATATTTAAAATTTTACAAGAAATCCTATAATTCATATAACTTGAGATATAAGCATATTAAATGACAAACAAATTATGTGCAAATAACCTTAAACTATATGTATGGAAGATTATCACCAATGCACTTGAAAGGGAGAATTCCACATGGTACTTTGATATTCTGGCAGTTAGGTGCATGCTGGTAACATAATGGCGAAGAAACCTATGAGGGTATATCTGTATTTATGAAACAGATAAATACAGAGCCAATCTACTCTCACATGCCAAACACTGCCCTCAAGCAGTGGGCCCATGAACGTAGCATGGAGTGCTGGCAGAAGTTGTGGGAAGAGGCGACCAATGCTCAACTTACAAAAAGATTTCTACCATCTGTCAGTCAGAGAAAGAAAAAGAACCTCAAAGTGGACTGGAGACTGACCCAGTTTCTAACAGGGCATGGGAGATTTGGCCACTATCTCCACCGCCTGAAACTTGTCAACTCTCCAGGGTGTAGCTGTGACGGTAGATCACCTCAAACAGTTCAACACCTCCTGTTCGACTGCGTTGAGTTAAACTCAGAGAGGAGTAAGATGGAGAGAAAAGTGGTGACTGCCGGAGGTGCGTGGCCCCCGCAGCTTGCAGCTTTGTTGGAGGAGGGCCTAGTCGGTGCCTTCGGGGAAGTGGTTAACAAATATTTTAATTTACTGAGTTGATTATGATAGCCTGTATTATCTGTGTGCTCTGATGGCAATTGCTCTGTTGTCATTGTGGTTATTTTGTTGTTGTTAGTCATTATATATTTAAGCTGTATTTGCATAGCATGATGGAGATTGTTGTGTAGCATTGAAGATTTTGATGCGTGTGGTGCCTTCGGGTGGAGCATGCTGTTCTCTGACAATTAAAAAAAAAAAAAAAACCTATGAGGGCAGCAAAAGAAGTAAACAGAAATTGAGATTTTGTTATAAGATTGACAGAAAAGCAAACTCTGTTTAGTATAGAGAATTTGATATAAACACTAAAATACTAACAGCTAGGAACATTAAAGAACCATAAGAAACGTTTCATAGCGCTAAGTTAGCATGGAAAATACGATGAGTCAAAACAAAAATAATTAATAAGAGGAGAAATGGCCACAAAACAAAATGTGCAGAAGATGTCTTCAAAGAAAATAAAAAAACAGACATAAATAAAAAATTCGAAACATTAACAGCATTTTTAAACTGTTCCAATCTACTCAAGTTCAAGAAGATTTTCACATTTAATCTCAGAAAGTACTTAAACTCCCTACATTCCAGAATTTTGAATAAATACCTACTAACCTACTTAACTCTTTAATACTTTCTAGATTACCTTCATCATATTAAACGGAAAGATAAGATTATTCCTTTAGTTACAATAACTACTGAACAGTCAAATATGTCAGATATTGGAAATATATCTTGTTGTGTGAATGGAATTTATGAAAAGTGAATAGCGAATCTATTCATGAATGTCCACAATAAATACTTAGAATTATATAAATATGTATAGTTACTATGTGACCACCGAGGACCAGGTACTTGGTCAAAATTAGTTGAATTACTTACTGTGGTTTAGACGGATAACTTTTATTCCATGGATTTTTGTGAAATTTTGTTGCATGATATAACTATTTAACCTTTTTTTATTAAATTGGTACTATAACCTAGAAAACTACGCCACTAATAATACTAGCTGTCCTCTACAACAACTTTACCACAAAATGTTGCACGAAATTGGAGGCGGTACTACAGATGCCAGCTGTTGAAAGTCCTGCAACTCAATAAACTTTAATCACCACTAAAACGGGAGAGGACCTTACTACTATTGTGTTAACTAGCTCAATTTAGCCGGGGACGAGATCAACTTATTTTTGACTCTTAACTTTTAGCAGTAACTTTAAATATGAAGGGTTGACTCAAATTGACTTAGAAACAAAGCAAATATGCTTCAGTTAATGATACTACAATCTTATTTATGAAGAAAGAGATGCAGTGTTTGAAAAAATATAAACTACTAACTTTACTTTCGCTATCAATATACATGAGCGTCTGGAATGAAGTTGCTATTTCTTCTAAGAGTTCTTAATTTGTTTAGTAGGGCACAAAGTTGACATTTCTTCAAATGTAAGGTTAAAATGACAGCAAACAATTGAAGTAGTCTACACTTAACTTTTCTATAAGTATGATTTGGTATCTTAATTAATATCGAACTCTTTCATGAGATCACGTAACTTCTAATTTTAGGGATCATTGGTGATCACTTCTTTACCTCCTAAACAATCCTCTATGATGTACATTGTATCTGGCAACATATAGGGGTAAATTTTAATATATAGTTATATAAATTTTTTTAAAATTTCATTTCCCTTTGAAGCATTATCATTTCGTACTACTCTCAATGGACCAAAATCATCCATTATTTAATAGCAATATATGAGAGGGAGGGGGCATTAAATATTTTTTCCATAGTGGATATAGAAGCAATCTTTGCTTCTGGTATCCTTACACAACTTGTTTTTGAAGCTTATTAAGACAAATTTAGATACCGTTTTCATTTACCTTAAGATAATGAACTATAGTTCATATAATACTATTGCTTTTATCACAGTGGCGAAATGTTTTGAGGGTCATAGTGAAGTTATGGAGTTAAAACTTTAAATAATATTACAGCAGAATATTGCTTTTAAGCACTAAGCCTATATATGAATTTATGTTTCTCCAGTTTTTTTATTTTATCTAGAGAAATTACATACTATTCGTGTGAAAGTTCTAGTGAGTAATTTTAATGAAGATTTTTTTTAAGAAGTACGTCTTTCTTCTTGATAAAGATGTAAGGAGCGTTTCTTGCTGGGAGAGGATCCAGATTCTTTAGCCGTCTTTTAACAACTTAGGGACTAAATTGTTCTAAATTAGCTCAAAAACAGAACCATTAAGCATTCCTCTTCTTGTAATAACAAGGAAGATATTTGCATATTGCCTATTGTAATATTCATTGTTACAGTACCCAGAACCATTTATGACTAAGCAGACTTCCCAAAGGACTGCTTTTAGTGGCTTCAATTTCCGCTGTGGTAGATCCAACACTACTTAAAGTACTTTTTCTTGCGATATATTATAGTAATCCGTTCTAAATTTCCTGGATTCATACAACCATATTTGTGTAATGGTTAATGGATTCGAAGACATCTATTCTGAGCTCCTCATATTTCCAAGAAGCAAGCCAGAGAGATCCTTTGAGACTTCGACTGTTCTATTTTGTTAAACAAAACTTTTGGACGTATCCTGTCGATTTGACCTTGTGATTGGTATAATGTCCCTTATTAAGATACTTATGTACCTAAAACTTCTCATGTTAATATGTATGTAGCAACTTTGTTATTTTTAATGTAATATTACTCTTTCAATATCTCAAGTTCATGAAATATTTAAGTAAGGTAATATCTAATGAGATATTATATGATTCTTCAATCACCTGAAAAGTGGGCTAAAAATAGTAGCAGTATTGTCTAAAAGATTAAAAACAAATCATTTTCATGGACTAATAATACCCAAAATATATACATATGCATAATAAAATATTATATACATGCATAAAATATATACAAGCTCATTTTGTGTTTCGACTCCCACATACTCAGGATATATGTGACTTGCCCGGAGTCAGAATGAATGTCAGGCAGGAAATCTGCTAGAGCAACAGCTGTTATCTCTCTCTCTTACTCACTCATTCACACATTCTCTCTCTCTGTCCATATATATTTCATTAGAAATGCTATTTAGGCCATACTTATTTTTATATATAATAAGCTTTCACTTAACATCTCGAAATTACAATCATCGATCAAACTCACAATATCACATCGCTGTCTCTTTCTATCACGTCTCTTAAGATTGTTGAAATAAACGTAATCAAGCCGTCTTCAATCAGAGTCAGTTCTTGGTATATAATGTAAACTTCTTGACTGAAGTACGCTTATATTCCGTTATAATAAGATCATTAGCATTGTTTATCAACAATTCTATTTGTGTTTGATCATTCAAATGAGTTTTAATATGTATCAATCCTATTCCTAAAGTTAACATAGTTCTCTATCTCTATGTAAATCTATGACAATAATCTCTCTCACGTCTCTCTAATAATTCACTAATATGCTGTAAAACTCTTCTATCTATCACTCTCTTAAGAAAATTGTTGAAATTAAACTATATTCGAACCTTGTCGTAATAATTCAGTTCTTGATATAATAATGTAAATTCTTGCTAAAGTAACTTATATTCCTTATAAAATAAGGATTCATTACATTTTTATCTTAACAATTTATTTGTATTATATTCAAATGAGTTTTAAATATTTCAATTATTAGTAAAGTTAAAAATAGTTTTATTTCTAATGTAAATTATGATAATAAATTCTCCACGTCCTTTAATAATGCCCTAATATGGTAAAAAATCTGTGTATTATTACTTTCCTGAAGGAAAAATTATCTATAAAAAATATATTTAACCAAAAAAGCCTTTTTACGGTAGTACACCTTTGGAGGTTCTAGGGGTCCAAAGAAATAACTTTTCCTTCAGGCAAGTAATAATAGGCATATTTTTTACTATATTAGGGCATTATTGAGGGTCGTGCGGAATTTTACAAATTATATAAAAATACTTTAATATCGGCGTACTTTTAAATCATAAAGTTAAAAAGCCAAATGTTTAATTTTATTTCAATTATTTTGATTCAGTTTTGTTGCTAACCAGTTCTGAATAGAAAGGGTAAAACTGTCGGGACAGGCGAAGTAATTAAACATGTGAGGTACAACACCAGATATATTCAGTGATACTGCTTATTGTAGTATATGCTGTTTTTTGCATATCTCGTATTTGTCCTTACAAGATTGATGAATTTCTAATAGTGTAAAGTTCTTTACAAGTATACCAGTTCAAATTTAATAAATTTAAAAGGTATCGTTACACACTGATATTGAGGTGATATTATTTGTTGTTAAAGCTCCAGAAATAAGCTCTTCATTGAGCAATAGTAAATGTTCACGCCTACAATAGATTTTCGTTAAACGATAGAAAACCTTGTGGACATCATCTCTTGAGAAAACGCAATGCCATCCATACCACGTACTAGTTTGCTACACTAATTTTGTTTAAGTTAGATTTAAAATTTTTAAACAACATTATTAACACTCTATCATGGATCGATCATATGTAAATTGTGCAGTAATTAATAAGTATAGGTATATTCTACTCTTAAAACAGAATAGTAGAATATAAAATCATAAGAACATATAATTGAGTAATAGATAAATTTGCTATTTTAAGCTAAATTGGAAGTAATATTTATTAATAAGGAAATAAATAGACAAATAATTACATAAAAAATTCACTTTTGGTAGAGATACAAAAGTTCTGTGGATATTAGAAAAAGAAACACATGCAAGTCAGCCCTGTACCGATTCCCAAGGTGTCATCCAAGAACGAAGCGCTTCTACAGTCACTACTGGCTTGAGAGCTGTACGACTCTTGAAGTGCATCGATATGTCTAGTGTGGGTCATGAAACGGCGACTGCGTTTCTTATGAGAGTGTAAAGGGAATGGAAGCAAGGATCAACTAGCGGAAGAGGGTAATAAAGAAATCAGATGAATTACTAATCAAATTGTTAACAATGGTGGATACTTCAAGATAAATGAAAATAAATGAATCATTGCTCTCTGTGTCTGGACCCCTCTACTTGTTTGCTGTTAGTCCCTTCTCTCCCCTTAATGTTACAGAAGAAGATAAATTTATACTTATATTGTGATTCTAATTGTTTCCCTACAAAATTTAATGAAAGGTGGAATGACTTGTTCTTTTATTACATATATGTAAAAGTGATTATTTTTGATTGATAGATCAATTCTAAATTATTATTACGAGGCGGTGTGGTTAATGAAGTGTTGGGGTGATACTGACAATGTGGGAGAAGTCGGCGTCGATGTTGGTGAGCCTGTAAGGACGCAGAGCAGCAGGGTTGGTCTTGTAGACGGTGGCGTTGGCGTGGTAGAGCGCGGCCAGCAGGCGGTAGTGGTGGAGTGTGGTGAGCGAGTCACGGTGCAGGTCGAGAAGGTGGCTCAGGTCGGCGCAGGTAACGCGTGCCTCGCCCAGGTGCACTGCAGTCAGCCTCCGAGAAGCTGTCTCCTCCAGGCATGTCGGTCGACCTTCTCGTCCCGTCTCCAGCTTCCTTCACACATCCCTCACAACTTGGCCTCACGTAACTCAAAGGCGTCTACAGTAAACTTACAGTGTGTGCTTTGGCTAATGTACGTACACTAAACCCTCTCAGTCATGGACTAAATTGAAAACCCCGCACTGAAAAGCCAATTTACCAACCTGCGTTATCTACCTAATGTAAACTACATTTATGTAACTAACTTTTTCTTAATACAAGTTGATTTACAACAGAGATCATTAGATACATTATTGAAATAAATAACTAGAATACCTCGTACATCTCCTTCCTAGCATGACCAACTTTGAAGCAAGTCAAGAATACTCTCTACAATTGATTCAAAAGTAATAATCATATAAACTTTAGCACACGGGCATTCGGTACTTCGATCGCGATTGACCAGCTTATCATAGAGGTAGTGCGGGTAGATCGCCAACCATTCAAATGCAATATTACTATAAGAACATTCCAGTACAATGGTTGACGTAAACTCCATATTTAATGTATTTTACGACTTAGTTCAATTTCTAGTAGATGCTAGTAAATTATAGTCTTTACAATAAATCTACGAAGTCATGTTTAATTTCTATAAAGACCAAATGTACCTTTTTATATAGATTCTTGCAAAATGACATTATTAACATTATTAATACGGAAACAGTTTAATTGTTAGAATGAACATGTTTTTAAGCGTATAATAGTATAATTTGAATTTTTTTTTAGTTTTAGATGGTTTGTTGCACCTGCAGAAATGATATTAGAAGAAAGTAAAACGCTTCATTTAAATGTAATTTACATTTCGAATGCAAATTTCTGAATATAAATTTCTAAATTAGTAAAATTCATTTACAAATGAAATAAATATTTAATTATTGAATTAGTAAATGAGAATTAAGCATTTAATATTAATTGCATTTTCAATAAAGTCTTACTTGAAAAAAAAAAGAGCGAAAGAACATTGTAATAAAAGCTGCTGATTTTAACAAATTCTGAGTGAATTAGAAATTTAATTTTCAAACTTTGTCTTGCCGAAAGAAAACAACTTTACCAGTATATTAAACAAAAGCTTGAAAATTAATTATTATTGTTCTCACATGAAAAGCTGGGAAGGGCATTTAGTTTATAATTATGCAAATAAAAATTGTGTGGCTTTTCATACCAGACTTTTCTTGATTGTAATTGATTTATAGCAGGTATAATATTTGTATAGTCACCCATCTACCCGTAAACATTCTGACATCAACAAAAATGTATCAAAACTGCTTTAGGTGGACCTCAGAACATGTAAATCCAGATTGATCAACACATTAATTTATTAACAATACTTTTCATGTTACTAATTAAAATAAAAATGTAAAAATCTTTTATATGACATTATAAACGTATAATATCAAGTATGTTACTAAGTAGGGAGTTCAATTTATTGACAAACACAAAGTTAAAGGTGATTATTGAGAAAACAATAACCCTTCAGAAATTCTGGAGTTTTATATTTTAGTGTATAAAATTGAATAAAACTCTTAATCGTTCTCTCAAACTATCATTTTAGCTCATTTTAAACCTTTATTACCATCTTCCCACACTTTCTACACTTTTTCTCTCATGCTCTCTCTCTCTCTCTCTCTCTCAACACACACACACACACACACACACACACACACACTCACACACTTGCACATACAAATCTATGTGACGCTCCATCACACATCAGAATCTCACTCGCTCTCTGCACTCTTTCTCACTTTCTCTCTCTTTAACTTTCTCTCCCTCTTGCTCAAGTAAATATGTTTATAGTAAATGTGCTTAGTAGTGTTTGACTCCTTTATCTATTCCAATTTAAATTATTTATAAGATTACGGACACTACTTCCATGACATTTGAATTTAATTAATAATAATATAGGATTTATAGACATGCAATGGAATATCAGCATTTTGTACAGCTTATTAATGAATGTCGCATAATATCTAGTTTCAAAGTAAACAGAAAATGAGGTCATGCAAATATTACTTGTTATGGAGATGATAAAGAAGGTCTGTGCATAGAGAACGTAAAGCAGTCTGAAAACCCATCTCGCTTAGAAAACAAACAACATTCCTGACTGTTTTCTTACCCTCTTCTTATCCCACAACAATGACATTTTTTACTGTATTTCTAGGAAAATTACATTTGGGTTCCACTGGGTTGAGTTAACTCCAAGAGCAAGCCTCTAACCTATACAACATATCTTTGTATTTCTATTTAGCAACAAGGAACAACAGTTTTCCTATTAATAAAATTAATTCAACTAATTTTTTTCCTTATTGTTTCTCAATAATAGCTGAGATATATAAAGCTGTAGTAGTATTACTAATTAAATGATAATTTTAAAAGTCTTTGAAGTACATATACATTTGCATAGAAGAGTAACAACTGATAAAAATAATTTATTATTTATGGTATGTTTTATTTAGATATTCCATATCTGTTTAATGCAGAAGAATACATATAACAGTAAAAACATGTAAGAAAAAATTAAATTTTTTTAGTATATTAGATTTTTAAATTTATTTTTCTATAGATAGTTTATTACCATTAAGAGTATTTTAATTGTTCAATTGAACAGTTTAGTTGTTCAAGTTAATATCTGAGAGTGCTGCTTCCTGAGAAGACACAAATTTAGCAATAATCATGAGCTATTAAACTAACAATATTTTGTGATGAGGCATTTTTTTAATTTGTACTTTTTAATTTTTCTTATATCTTATTTTTTTTACTTTTGAACTTTCTGTCCTAATGTTTTTTTTTCTATTTTCTGATACACTGTTTATAAGTTCTTCAAGATTTTCTTTTCACATTTGTCATCTACTTCTTTTTCATTCCTTTATATCTTTATCTCATGTAATCGTACATATAAGCATTATGATATTATTTTCTTCTTAACAGATATGTCAACTTCTGTTTTGATTATCCCCAGATAATTCAATAGATGCCTTATTAGACAACAATATGATGACAATTAGGAAAGAGAGAAAAACATGTAATAGTTGGGTGAGTGGTTGTAAGGGGGATGGATTATTACACAATGGTAGGTTTATGTTAACAGAGAGAGAGAGAGAGAGAGAGAGAGGAGAGAGAGAGAGAGAGAGAGAGAGAGAGAGAGAGAGGGAGGGAGGGAGAGAGGAGAGGAGAGTGAGGAGAGAGGAGAGAGGGAGGAGAGAGAGGGAGGAGAGAGAGGAGAGAAGAAAGGAGAGAGAGAGAGAGAGGGAGAGAGAGAGAGGAGAGAGAGAGAGAGAGGAGAGAGGGAGGGAGAGAGAGAGAGAGAGAGAGAGAGAGAGAGAGTGAGAGAGGAGGAGGAGGGAGAGGAGGGAGGAGAGAGAGAGAGAGAGAGAGGAGGAGAGAGAGAGGAGGGAGGAGAGGAGAGAGAGAGAGAGAGAGGAGAGAGAGGAGAAGAGAGGGAGGGAGAGAGGAGGAGGGAGGGAGAGGAGAGAGGGAGAGAGAAAGGGAGAGGAAAGAGAGAGAGAGAGAGAGGGAGGGAGGAGGGAGAGGAGAGAGGGGGAGGGGAGAGAGAGAGAGGAGGGAGGGAGCGAGGGAAAAAACAAATGGACAACTGAATGTTGTATTTTATGAAAAATATGATTGAATCAGAATGAATATGGTCTCTAAAAGCTCAGTTATTTTTAAAATTAGTAATAAATATTGATTTCAACAATTTGAAAACGATGATTGTAATATGAAGCGTTTGTTTCGAGGTAGGCATGTCCATTGAAGCATGCCATAGCATGATTGTGTCAACTCACAGAAATAACCACTCCTCTACTAAAGTTACATGAAATAAAATCGCAGCAAATATAAAACAAGTCTGCCACTACTTTGAAGTATGTTTAAACTAATTTATATGCAAATAATTAAATTATTTATTTATTAAATTATTTGCCGTAAAAAAAACTTAACTTTCCTTGCTCATAATATATATCAGTTTTATTATTTAATGTTTTATTCAAATAGGAATTCAAGTAAATATATTAAAATATTTAATGACATTCATTTTAAGCCAAACCATTAATAAATATTTGTATGGAGTAATAATGCAGTAGATGGTATACATATTATATGCATGAATCTAATTAATTGTAATATATTTCTGAATATTATTTAGTTTTTAATGGTAGTTAAACATAGTATTTAATATTAACTATTATGATTTTGATGGATTGAAGAAGTAGGGCCACAGAGTAGGTGGGAGGAGGCACTCGGGCACGCTACGGAGGTGGGAGGAGGCACTCGGGCACGCTACGGAGCTGGGAGATCGAAGTTATAACAGTATACACTAGTTGGCAAACAGTCTCAAACAGCATTAAATGAATATATATTATAAACAAATAAAGTATTTACAGGGTAATTTTTATTTTATCGGAAAAATTAAAGTTAGTGAAATATTATTTGGAGGGAGATAAAAAGAATAGTATCCACTGGAAATATGGATATTATTCGTTATCATATCTAACTCTCACATGAGATATTTACCCCGGAAAACTAGAGCAAAGCATTTAATATCCTTTCTGAAAGTGTTTCCCTCAGGGATGCATTCCTCCGGGGCTAGTTTGGCAGCGATAAATGGAGCATCGCTTTTATTTACCATCTATTAATGACTCAACCACATTCCTAATTGAGTCTAATCATGTTTATGTATTTTGTTCAGATTTCTTTTGGTAGCAGTCTTTTGCAATGGAGTTTGGAAAGTTTCTGTTCTTTTAAATGGCTTTATCATTCCCTGGAAAATCATTACTATCATTTAACTTACTATCATTAAATCATTAATAAACAATACTTTTGAACTGAACTACAAAATATATTAAAAAGAAATGATGAGTATAGAATGTTTAACTGCCGTGTTCAGAAGATGGTCGCTATTCTTCTATGTTATGTGTATACTTGGTTTGGAATTCTATTAAAAACAAAAACACTTTTGTGTCTACCTTAGAGCCAAAGTTCTTTATTTGCTAGAAGATTATCTTGTAGTGGGTGTGACGTCATAGGAGTGCACACTGCGCCTGCTCGTGGCAGGAGTAGAGATACCTACTTGTTAGTTACTGTTTATCAATAATATTTACTTGGCTATGCCAGTAGTGCTTGAGTAATCTGCTCCTTGGATATTTAGTGTTTAATGTGTGTTCAATATAATATCTTTGTAAAATAAAAACAGCGTATTCCATTGAAGCCCCCCCCCCCTCCAATAATCTAATAACATGACCTAATCATGGAATTGAATGAGTGCTACCAGATTCGCTTGTTATACCAAAGCATATAAAAATTACCTTACCGTAATAACTTGCCTGTCCTAGATCTCAATATAACCTTAAACTATCCCAACGTTCTTTAACTCTTATATACTCATACCTGAAAACTCAACAACTTCTCCAACATTTTATTAAATACAGCTTGCATTGATTTTTAAAAAGGTTCTTTAATAGCAATGTAATTAACATTGTATGAAGGAGCCCACGTTTTTTTGCTTTCTAAGCAACACGGGAGAAGTCTTGCTTTTTCGACAGCAACGGATGACATAAAAAAAAAGCCAGTGACAAAGCAAAGTGTCTCCACAACCTAGGGGTTGAGTCAATGGTACCATAAGACCAACATTGCACCATAGATACAGCCACCGTCGTGTCAATAGTGCATACTGTACTTCGACCGACGCCCCCACATCCCCGAATATACACAGATAAGAAGTTTAGACATAAAAACTTTTATGTTGTGTAAAATCTTCTGTATGAATTAACAATGGTTGTTTAGCTCTTCCACTAATTGTCATTGTCATTGATTCTTCCATTACTCTGTTGAACAAGGTTTCTTTTTCTTTCACAAAGAAGATGTTACAAAAGTCCTTGAAATGCCTTCAATTCATTTTTAAGTATTATCTGACCAACAACTTGAACCTTCTAAAAAATCACAGTGTTCAGGCAAATCACAAATAAGGAATGCCACCTTTTTTACCGTACAACGGCTAAACAACGGAATATAAAACTGAATAATGAATTAAAAGCAAAGTATATAAACTGAAATGTAAGTATGTAAACATATATATCTAGAAAAAGCAGGAAGATTTAAAAACAATTTAAAACCTATTTGCGTAATTAAAATAATTTAGTTTATTTAAACTAATGAATCTATGCTAATCATTTAAATAAACATGACTATTGACAAGACAGCATGGTAAATTAAATGAACATATAGGATAAAAAAACAACGACTCCAGGTAACAGAAAATCTCCAAGTGGGTAAACATAAAAATACAGATCATTTAATAAATGAACAAATTAACTACGAAACAGACATTTTATTGAAGCCAATAATAAAGCAAGTAGAAATTAAAATTAATAAATATAAATAGAGAAAATTATAAAAGAAATCCAGAAAATCAATTAAAACAATTAAGAGAAAATGAAATAACAAAAAACCAGAGACTGAAATCACTAGCTAAATAAAAGAGATAAATGAAAAGAAACTACAAAAATAAAAATGAAAAATGGCTTATTATTGAGATAGAGTCTAGAAATTAATCTACCACCAACAGCATTATTACAAAGCCATTAACAACTTGTTAGAAAGATAGAAAATTTAACCAAAAGAGTGACAGGAATGATATTGTCTGATTGCATCTGATTTCATTTGAATTTATATATATATATATATATAAAGCAGAAGGAGGCACTAATGAAACCAATACACTATTACCTTCCAATAATTCGACCAATAATGGTCGTTATCAGAAGAGGAAGAAGTTTTGGAGAATAGGGAATTCAATTTAGTATATAAATTGAGCTGTTGTACGAATACATTTTCAATTCGTATTGAACCCGAGAGAGACTTCAGGGTTGAATTCTAGATTTTGTGAGCCTAATTTGTGCTGATTAACACAGACAGGTTGGGTGTTGTTCTCAGCTAAGACTTATTTTTTAATAATAATAATAAATATATTACAGACTATGAAATTGAAATTACAGGAAGATACTCATTAATAATAGTTCAGTTTTAGAAACAAGGGAAAGGAAGTATTGAATCATTTGAGTTTTTTCTTGGTCGAATATCTCAACTAGTACACGCAATTGTCGATTAAATTAGGAAGTTAGTAAATAAGGAGGCCGATAGCTTCGGGAAATTTAAATCTCAAAAAGTTAAGTGTATTTGAATTTTTCAAATTGTGTTCAATTCAAACTCTTCATTACAACCGTTACATGGACACTTGTTTTTTAAATTTTGTGTATGGTAAACATGAGTTCTTCAAACTATCTGCTCCCAGTGAACTGTATTCATAATGTATCCAACCAATGTAATTTTATTCTTCCATGTTGATATTGTCCCCTTTAATGGTTTCTTTTACAGTTCTGTCCATATTAAACCTTTAAATGTAGAACAGTTCCTTCGTTATAATAGTTCTCACTGTAGGATTAAGAAGACCTTCTAACAATCTTGTTGACTCGTATAAATCAAATTTATTGTAATCTCTAAGACTAAAGTATAGCAATATCTACTCCAAGGTGTAGATCTACATTCCCTTAAAAGTAATTACTTTCTTAATAATTAAATATTAAAAAAAAATATACTCTAGTATTTGTTAAATGTACCTCAGATACTGCTCAGCATGCAATAACCAATTGTCAGAGTTTTTAACCTGAAGCATATCCCTTCCTCTAAAGAAGAGTCTACCAGAAAAATCTAAAATCCTCAGGTTGGACGGGAGTTGATTTAAGAATTCTATACAGAACTCTATGTCCTTTCCGACGACGAGGACCTCTTTCAGAGACTGCAACAAACAAAGACTGAACAATGCCTATTGCAAGAATATCATTTCTAGAGGATTGCGTTACCTTAATTATAGTACATAATCAATTAATTGATGATAGAACTAAAAATAGTAACAAATAAGTATATATGGTCTAAAGACTACTGATCTATGGCGTCTAAGACATAAACATTCTGTATTAAATAACAAGTACACAGGCCATACATAGGTTTTATAAATCAAATATTTTATTCCTGTTTATACCTAATAAAAATCATAATATAAGTTAAACTAATGCTGTGATCACCACTGATGGAATTCGATATTATTACTGACTGTATCCAGTTCAATTGGTTAAATTCATGAAATAGGCACATTAAACATCAGTGTCGTTTATCTCAATCTTAACACGAGAAATGGACTTCTCTAAAGGCTTTATATAAACTTACAGATAATATTACATTTGACTTATTTTAAATTCCTCTTTTATCCCGCCTCCTTAATCATAACAAATGTCTTCGTATCCTTAATTCTATTCGCGACTCTATGAAGATCATTACTTGGCAAATGATGTCGAAAAATCCAAGAAAATCTATGCTTTAATGCAATAAGGTTTATTCATGAAAATTATATACGATTGAAATCTGTCTAAAGCAAAATAGCTAAATTATTAAGAAAAAAATTGTCATTATACATTTTTAAGAAATAAATACATGAAGTATAGTTTGAAATAATATTTGCGTCAAGAAATCAATTAACCACAAATATATGAAATATTTTATAACTAATTATTATTTTTAAAACAAAAATGATTTTAATCTCAAACCGTTATTTTAGAAGATTGTTTAAAATGGTTGATAATCCTTTGTATGAGATTTTGTATGTATTTATTGACCAGTACTTATTACTGGATCGACATTGAAACGACTGAATGTTCTGAGATATTTTTGGGTCTCGTGGATAGTGACTGCATGTAAGAGAATGGTTGCCTATATCATTATTGCCAGTGAGAAAGTGCTCCTAAGTTCCAGGAGTTGATAATAATATGAAAGTGTTAGATGTTTTGTTAGCCTCTGTACCATTAATACAACTTGGTAAAGATTAATCAATGCTAATCTTATTTTCATTTAAAAATCTGCTTGAAGCAATTGTTTTCTTGTTTTTCTTGCCTATTTTGTTTATATGTTTATATACTTAATCATACAAATGCATAATGTCATTTCGTGGTTTGTGTTACTGCACCTGGTATATAAATATCTGAATTTCTCCATTGATTTCATTAAGTTAACGATATTAAGTTATTCCACTTAATGATTAATATTAAGCTTTTCGTACTTATAACGGTTTTTGAAACATTTTTTTTCCTGCTGACCAATACCCAACACAAATTTAATTAGTGAAGAAATATTATTACTTAGAAATGTTATAAACGAAATGGATACAACAAATATTTCATTATGAAATCAACGATTATCTAATAATTAGGGTTTTTGTTTAGGTGTATCTACAATGCAAATTAAATTGTTTATCTATAACAATGTTATAGCACATAATATTGCTATAACTTATTGAATAACAAACTAATGGAAAAAGGAAAGGGAGTTAAGGTTTAAACCATAACTTGTTTTACAATTAGGAAAAGAGAGATGATGTGATCACTGTATTGTGATCACATCATCATTGTATTGTGAATGTGTACAATGTACAGTGTACACATTCACAATACAATGTACATTGTATTCAATTGTACAGTGAATACAAAATCACTGTATTGTGAACAAATCTTGTTCACAATACAGAGAACCAAGTTATCAAAATACATTAACATTTATATCAAAAACTGAAGAATGTATTTAACATTCTTATTAATGCTTTAGATGATCACAGAGATCAATTTTGGACACTTAGAGATTTACTTGTTAAGACAAAAAGATTAATGTGGTCTCACAGATATGTTGATCTCAACAGCCTGTCGAGAATCGTTTTCGGTAAAACATTTATAACCTCTGCTGAAGTTGAAGAAATGGTCAACAGTTTCCTTACTAAACAATGATCTCCCAATTCTTTTAAAGTATCAACCATACCAATGCTTTTAAATATACCATACTATTTTTTGATACTCTCAATATTTATACATTTTAGTATTCTGGTTTATGAAATTGAGTTGAGCTCTAATTGCTTATTTGGTAGAAACTATTAACCATTTCTTCATGGATGCGATATTGTCAACACAAATTTAAAAACAAAAAAAATATGATTACATAGGAGGTGAGGTTACAGAGAACAAAACTAATAGAAACAAATATTTATTATATTAGATAAAGAGCCTAGGACAAATATTTCATTGTGAAATCAACGATTATCTAATAATTAGGGTTTTTGTTTAGGTGTATCTACAATGCAAATCAAATTGTTTATCTATAACAATGTTATAGCATATAGGACTCCACCTCATAAGCGATAACAACAGCAGACGTGCTGTTCTTATAGTATGTTACAAGTACCTAGTGATTTTTTTAGTATATTTCTGAGGGATATATAACATTATTGACTTTACACCCAGAACACACCTATCCCTGCTTTTCACTCCCGGTTTAGTTAGTTAGCTTTTAGCAAAAGATGGTAGTCAAATACTGGTCAAAACAAATTAAAAGTAATGAACTGTAAATTACAAGTAGTGATGAGAAATTACTGTGTACTGGGTCAGTCGTTTAAAAGCGTTTCCTGCTTGGAAATACGCTTCAAATAGAATAAACATTTTGAAAGTAGACATAGTGCACTAGGACATCAGCTAGTATATGAATGTAAAATAAATGTATATATATGTTGTTTCACATTAGTAAGAGAGAGATCATTTGATATTTAAATACATAAAGAAGAGTCAATAGAATCAAATACAGTGGAACAATTTTTCTGGAGGAAGTTATTTCATTGAACTTCATTTTATGCTCATCGTTTAGCAGTTTCATTTCCTTATTAGAACTATCATTGCTTTAATAAGCACAAACCTTGCATCTTTTGCTGGCAAATGACCAAATCCTCTTGTTCCATGGAAGAATGGCAGATTGGATTCTTGGAGTTAAATAAACTGTCATGGAGTCTCTCCATTTGTCATGTTTTGCATAAGCTGTCAGCATTATTTCCTCTAGTAATTCAGAAGCTGAAAAAATAGAGGGAATATTAAGAAAAGAGGCAGAGTATTTTAGTCTAGCATCTAAATATTAAAGTCAGATTCGGCTAAACAAATTATTGAACCAACAGCCCAAACAAGGGCACCTCATAGTTTTAACTTTATTGTGATCATCATTACAGAAATGTTTCCAACACGGAAACATAATAAAAGCGGAACTTTTATGTTAACCATAGTGAAAATAATATTGGTTCACTCTGACCTCAAAGAAATAAACAAATGGAAACCCAACTTTTTATTGTTACTTCACATATTTATGTGAAATGTTGTTTTATATATATCTATATATATTGTTGAAGTGTACCGCAGCTTCGGCATTCACGACTTTAAAACTAAGCTGTTCTAGCCTCCTGACTGTCTTGCGAAAGGTAGATAGTAAATCACAAATAAGTTGTCCAAAGGACACTGAATCATTTTACTAAACACACTTTAATGACTAGCAAAAGTTAGAGCAAAACTGACAAACTAACATCACGATAAAAAAAATTACTTCAAGAAGATTTGCTGCCATCTTATACTAATATGAAAATGGGAAAACAAACTAAGATCTTTCAACCGTAACAAGTGGTCTTCGTCAGAGTCCAACTCAGTTGGGTTTTTGACTCTGACGAAAGCCACTTGTTACGGTTGAAAGATCTGAGTCTTGTATTCCCATTTTCATATTGTGGTTATGTTTCATATACTCTATCAAATACATAACCATAATTTGCAGAAACATGCCTAGGTACTGTTAAAGTTTCTCTGTCTTACTCAATAACGTTTTCGTTATTGCGTCTAAGCTGGATAACACACTTCTAACTATCACCATGTTTCAAATCTTTCCTAGAGCCATCTTTGGGTCAAGAATGGTTCTTAAATGCTTTTTCGTTATATATAGGCAATGAATAGTCAGTTAGGAGGATAGTAGTTATATCATACTTATTAAAATATTTCGATTTAAACATCTATGCATACATTTCTGTCTTATTTAAAATCTTTTCAATAGGAAAAGAAAAGTAATTTTAAAATGATAAACTATTCATTCGATATTACAAGAACTATAATCTTTGATTTGACAATGGGGATATAAACACGCACACACAAACACACACACACACACACATATATATATATATGTGCGTATTTTGGGAGCAGAACTTCATTCATACATGTTTAATTAAATTCCTTGCTTATTTTAAGTCTAGTCTAATTAAAAAATTAGAAAAGCTATTCATAAACGGACTAGACTTAAAATAAGCAAGGCATTTAATGAAATATATATATATATATATATATAGTTCAATATAGACAAAAGGGTCTCCAACCGTCTCTGAACCAGTGCGCTTGGTTTCCCTCTCTTATCTCTCCTGAAGACGGTTAAAACCGAAAATTAGAGACTGTAAGTGTGTTCTTTTGATTTCTCTATGTTTCTTTGTCTATATTGAAATATTTTTGTCCGTTTTGGATCGTATTTCCAACGAAAAAGTGTATATATATATATATATATATATATATTTTATGACGATAGAATAACATATATAAACTGTGTTTTCTGGTGTTTTTCAATTTATTCATCAAGTTTTGACTTGGTCCTAGGTTCAAGAATGAATAATTTTTTCCACCTATTCTATTTGAAGGAGTCATTATAACTGCTGACAAACATGATAGCACACTATAGGCCCACATTCAACTGTATACTATAATACAACATCACAGTTGTATCGTATCTGTTGTTACTGGTGCTGATTAATGGTCTCACTAGTTTAAGGAAAGCATGGGTAAATATCTTCAAAGTCAATAGCCTTTAAGCCTAAGCCAATATCACACTTTCAAAAATAGCAATATTTTGATCATATAGTAAACCACAATGCTAGGAGGCTTCAATGATTTAGTAGTTAGAGAACAAAGTTAATTGACTACTAACTTTGTATAAGTCACCATGGCAGATTTATCTGGCAGATTTACTATTTTTCAAACACTTCTGCATGCGACAAAAGCTTGATGTTTCTCATGTCTCTACCATTTGCAGTATTGTTTTAGAGGTGGAATGAAATTTTTGCTAAGTTAGCTAGTAGAAATGCGAGAAAAGGATAAAAGGTTTGAACTAGGTTGTTAGAAGCAAGAGCGACGTCGACTCGATGCTAGTCTACTCGGACCTATATTGGAAAAAGGTTGCTTAACTTCTACCGTCAGGAGCAACTTCTCCATTAGTCTGCCTGAAACACGAAACGAGTTAAACTTCAAAAAGACATTCCTCAACAAGAGACTCTAATTGTGTTTCTTTGCTTCACACTGCTAATACCCTTGTTATCCCATCACCGAATCGAACTTTGGAATAAGCCTTTCTTAAAACAAAAAATATCTAAAAATTACTCTGGTTTCAAAGCATTTTTATCTATATATTCCGTATACAACTGGATATCTGTATGATCTTAGTTATGGAGACTAACACCGATCAGAAAGAAATGTTGTAATTAGGTTTCTAAGAATGATAAATTACCTTATCATCCCAGAGAATGTAACTGAAATCATAAAACATTATTATAATTTAACCATATTCTTGATTACGTGTACTCGTGCAGTTTCTACTCTTTCATTAAGCAATGCTTCTCCCTCAGTATTAACCAGGCCAACTCTTCTTGCCATCGCATTGTATTTTTTAAATTTTAAATAATAAAATAAAAATATTCAGCCAATCAAACTAACATCCCAAATACTTTTTTATTTAATGCCTAATCTATTTTACTTTATGAAAGATAAATTACATTCAACATCAAAATTTCCAGATATGAGGTCTCTCTATGGTTGACTCGTTTCGGTAAGAATTCTATGTACGTTCATTTTATTCAGTTTATAAGAAAGACTGATAATAAATTTTTAACTAGTAAATATAATTGTAAAATCGATATAAATATTATTACTGTAATATCTTTTAGTTAATTTGATTTTAAATTTTTATTTTTTTTTAATGATATTTTTTTAATTTGTATATATTTTTAATAAGTTTGTTTACCTTTTTTTTAGAAAGGGTTGCACTCCTGGAGTGGTCCTTTCGTTAGGGTTCCGTTTGGATATCTTACTTGAACTTAAGTCGGCCAGTGCCACTCAAGCGAGCACTTCCTATCTATGTGCACACATTCTTGTTCTTTATTTTGTGTTTCTTTGATTTAAGTTTAATATACTAGAGTTAGAGTTAATGAATTTACGATAACTGCAAAAACATCATTAGGAAATTAGATTTCTAATAAGAAATTGAAGCAGAGATGCCATATGGTCGCAGGTATCATTTTATAGGAAACTATTTGGGTGTTGTAGAATATGTTATGTGTGTTTGTGTGAATGCTGAGGTGATCATTGAATATAAATTGTCATGTCTGATTACATTTTCTTAAAAGTTTTTCATCTTTCCGTTTTAAATACTTATATTTAGCTAATATTTGTTAAGGAATCTTACCCAAATTTCTGTTCATTTGTTTTTTAAACTTATTCTGAAGGTAGCCCTAGCCTGTTAACATGAGAAATTTTTATTTAGAGAAGTAATTTCTTTGATTTTTTTTCAATTTGCAATGTAGCAACTAAGGAAAGCTTGAAATATTTTTTGGCTCTGACGTTGTTTTGGACGCGGCTTTAAGGCCGTGCGTTAGAGGGCCAATGCTCTAACTAATGGTTTTATTACTCAAACCATGAGTAATAGTTCGATGTACACACAATTTTATAATACATGTGCAAATAATATACAGTATTAAATGCTTAAAGGCAGAATTGAAATATATAACATTTTTTCTTTCATACATTTATTTTTCCCTATTACTATTCATGAAATGCAAAAATATATTGGAAAAGTCTTTTCGAAACACAATTTTTTTCTTATTTTCAGAAATAAGCCGGTGTTTTGGCTTCTTGTCTATCTTAATTATTTCATAATTATGCAACAAGTGTTACTAGCAAGGGTGTGAGTTTCAGAAGTAATGATTTCGTTGCTCTAATTATGATGACTGTGACTTTTAACTATGAATACGTGAAACAAGTAATATGGTGAAACCAATAAGCCTTGCCAAATTATAAATGTGTGGTCAGCGCATCTGAAGTACCTAATTATAATAATTCAATTACTCATTGATGCAAACACTCCCATTTATGAAGTAGATTATTAGGTTTGCCTTTATTTACCAACAGCATACTTCAATTCACCATGATGCTCTTCTAAAAATAAGAAGTGTTGGTCATTTCTTACGTACACATATATAACTTTTGTCACCAAACAAAACTGTTTTGATTGTACATATGCTGTCGCTAATTTAGTCTTATACGCGTTTATTTTGGCAGGTATTTGTAGGAAGCAACTATTGTCGTTGAAGCTTAAGATCTTCAACTACACGTCTTTTGTGAGAGACAGTTATAATATTATCTATCTGTCACGTATCGAATTTTTTATCAAAATACCGAAACATAAGTATATTTTTAAAAATATAACACTACCATTGGTAGTGTCTCATTTGATATCATCTTTTATTAAACCATTAACACTACAATTTTGAAAAACGGAGCCATTAATATATATTAAGTATATATATTTGGAGGTTCATATCATAGGAATGACAGTTATTAACATGTGAATAACCAATGTTACCATTATAAGCATTGTAAGAGATTTTGTTTAATTAGCTCCATATTATTGACCTAACAACTCCACACTCGTTACTAACAACACAATACAAAATACTAACCTATCGGAATTAAAGAACAATATTTACAGTGTTGATACTGACTGGCACCAGATTATTAACAACACAGATCCATCAACTGAAAACTGAAACATCAATGTATAAATAATAAAAGGCAAAATTTTAGCATTACAAAGAAAAATGAGCAAATAATATGTATGCCACTATTGGAATCAGTCAAGAACCACCGTCTAAAAACAAATTGAGGAAATAAATGAATGTTGGAGGGCAGAAGAGTGCCATTGAACTATCTGATTGCGAAAATACTTAAATAAAGCCCTCAGCCTTTCAAGTATCTGCCATGACCTACACTGCAAAACCATGAAGACTTCATTTCACCACCATGAGCGTAATCATTATAATTACACCAACACCATAACTAAAACAACATCTGTTTTATGAGAACTATATTTAAACACACATTTTTTAGTCAAACTGAGAAGTTTCGAGTTATTTTATTTGCTTTAAATAAATGTGATCTATTACAATTTTTAATGGCTTGTCACAACGAACGGTTATCCTCACTTATACTTTCACTGGAGTTCTTTATTTTAAGAATAAAGAACTTTTGTTGATTATTACCCTGTATTTATACTTCAAATATCTCTCGATTAATACATTTTTTGCTTAGTTAATGAAGTTTTATAAAACATCAGGGTGCAAAAAAAAAAATTTAGAAAATCCTCTGAACTGCTTAGATTCAAAAGTAGGCTTCATTGCCCTATCAGTCCTCAAGTTATAACGAGGAGCAAGTTTTAAGGGGAAGTTTTAAATACCTAGCGCGACTTCCCCTTTTTAATATATTTATGGTCTTTGGGTTACAAGACCAAAGTTGCAGGGAATATCTCTTTCATTAGTGTATTAAAGAAGCATACTTTATCGACTTGCAAACATCCACCTATATAATTTTTTTAATTACTTTTTACTTTACTATAAGTAAAGTATAGTGATCGTGAAAAAATTCGATCTCGATATTTTGACGGAATTACATGTTTTGAGGTCCCAGAAGTCGATTTATGAGGTTTTTACGATGATGTCTGTGTGTGTGTGGGTGGGTGGGTGGGTGGGGTGGGTGAGTGTGTTAGCATTGCTTGTTACCATGCTACGGTCCAGAATCTTTGATGGATCAAGTTGATATTTTACACAAAAATGGGCCCCATTTAGACGAAGATCCCTATTGTTTGGGAAGAATTATGCATGATGGGAAAGTCACTTTTTTTGCCAAAAACCGTTTTTTTTAAAACATTTATTTCTCCTAAACTGATAACCTTAGAGTTTTGAAATTTTGACATTATCTTTGAGGTTACAAATGGAACAAACGAAAAATATATTCAGAATTTTAAAACAACAGGAAATATTTTTTTTTCAATAAAATGTACAAATTTTGACTTATAATTCAATCTCAAACCTTGTGAGAGCGATACAAGCCATACTGTTTGACGGACAAGAATGAAACTATGCCTATAAATAGAACATTATGTGTAGAATGTGTTGAGATATTTTTTTTCAAAATTACATTCGCTAATGGGGCGTTACAGTACGATTTCTGTTTTCAGAAAATGTTTTTTTGACGCAAAACGGCTGATTAAAAAATAATGAAAATTTGACCAAAAATGGAGCAAAAAGTTAGCAATCCATAAAAAAAAATTCATGAAGTTCCAATTACGGGAAAGAGCAATAACGATATAAAAACTCTTTGTTTACCCTAGACTAAGAGATCACCTGCTATACTTGTCGAATTTTTTATATTTTTTTACATTGTTTACATTGACTTAGAAATTTTTTGAGCGAATCCACTGAGATAAAATTGATTTTATAAAGGAACAGTTTAAATTGTTTATTGAATTATATGAGATGTAAGAGGAATAATATTTTGCAGGAAAATGATAACACTCACTCAGAAAAAATTCGTATATATGTTATTTGACAAAGGGGAAGGAAAATGATCTTATTAAATACTAAGAAGCTTATTATTATTATTATTTTAAAAATTAAAATTCCCAGTATGATAATTCTATAAAAGACCAAAAATGTAAATGATAATTCATAATCTGAATCTTTCGTTTAGAGATTAATAAATGTAATTATCGTACATCTTTAATTAACAAATCACCTTAAAACAACATTTTCTTCTCTCTTTATGATGTTTTTCAGAGAAAAAAAGGGTATTTTCCTGTTTTAAATTTGAAAATTTTACTTTAATATTCAATGTAGAAGGATGTCAAGTAAACGATGTAAGAAATCCACTGGCTGTTTGAACGAAAGCCATTCTCTTGTAGGAGAATAAATCGTTTCAAGAAATGTTCACTTTGGTTTTTCAAAAATGTTATTACTGCTGTAGTTATACTAATGCAATTATTTGCAAATAATAAATTATTTGTGATGTACAAAAATAAGCTTATAAAATGATATGTCCTTCAATCACTATCTGTACTACCTCAGGAATGAAAGGCTAATAATTATATCCCATTTAGATGTTTACGTTATGCTTAAATGAGACGTTATGTTTTATATACACAAGAAATTTGACATTAAGTTACTTATAGTAAAGTAGAGTGTAGGCCACTCCAGATTTTTCTGTAATGTTTTCTGTAATCTAGCGTTTCTTTTAAGCAAGGGTAAATATTAATGTTTTTAAATTAAATAAATATAATTATTGTTAAATAAAAGTAGTCATAAATATCGTTTTTTTTAAATAAATAAACGATGGCATATATTCAACAACAATTTTAACGATTCACGATATTTTTATAATTTTTCCTTTCTTACTACATACTTGTTTACCCAGTGAAATTAAACTACATAGGATTGATTTCTTCTGTAATCGTGGTAAATATTTACAAGGTTTATTAAACTCTTATGCCATTAACTTTCTCAAGTAAGAAAAAAGAAGACTATTATATGCATAAACAAGGTCACAATAAACATCCATGATCCTGCGGTCAAAGCAATAACTATACTTGACGGCGTACTTATAGATTTTATAAAATTATTATTGATAACTTTATTTAAAATCAGGATATTAGATCTAAATAAGAAATAGATAATAACTGAAATAACAAATGATGAACACACACAGAAATTAACCCATAACTTTACTTCTCAATTTCAGTTTTATCACAATCAGAATTAAGAAAATAAGTGAGTTCTATTGGTGATTTATTTATTTCTGTTATCGAATATACATTGATAGAAAAGTATAAATAAAAACTAAATGATTTCAAACAGTAAAAACTGGTCTGGAAGTGGTTTTCAAGTAAGCATATCTGAAACTCCTCCGTGGTTTTCAGATTTACAGTAGTGCCATCAAAGACTTCTTATTTATGAAACAAGATAGAAGTAAGCTTTAATGAAGTCATTAAAAGAAAGACTATGATTGTTAGGGCAGATGGTAGGAGGCTGATTACTGGGCTGTTGGACGAACGCTGTGTGGACAACCCTTTGGTTAACCAACGAACAAGGCGTGTATCCAGATTGTTCAAAATAAGTGTGCCCGTCTTATAGCCAGGGCTCTTTGGTACGCCCGTAATGTTGATATTCACCATGATTTGAAAATGGAATCCATAGATAGTTACATCACTCGACTTACTACCAATGAAAACAAAAAACAATCTACTCATCCAAACCTCCTTGTACAAACTCTAAATCCTGCCACCAACCTTCCTCAACCTTACTGAACAATTACTTCATCCACCTACTATCTGACTACTTTTCCAACTGATGACTAAAAACTTTGAAAACCATGACCTCAACAAGAGCACATGACCGCGAATACGACATCTTTACTGTACAGACGAACTTATATCTGACATGAATTACTGACATTCCAAGTTATAGTAGCACAGTAAGCAAGCAGTAGAAGGCCTCTAGTCTGGAACTGGAACTGCTAGTTACGACGTGCACTATAGTGCGCGGATATAATCGTTGGTCGTTGGTCCTTTGGTTAGGCATTGCCTGGTGCCTTCTACACTAGAGGTCATGATGATCCTATCACAGACTGCTTTCAGTCCAGGTTCTCAAACAAGTCCTTTAACCGTCTTGGATCATGAACGGGCCTTTATTTGATTTCTTTACCAAATATTTACCACCTCGCATCCATCCGTTTCAGTTAATATTTTCGCCAGTTTTAAGCCAAAAGCTATAAAACTATCAAGTCTTAACTTTTTATAGATTACAATTTTTATTTGAATCTATATAAAGAACTGTGAATTGTTCTAATATTATGGAATATACGTCACAATGATAGTAACCACAAAAAGATGAACAGAGCATATAAGCAAAACATTGTGATAGCAAATTTAAACAAAATACTTCTGTTTACAAAATGCTAAAGAGCAAAGCAAAAGGAAGAGGGCCATAAGCGCAATGTGTACGGTTATGTCACATAGTGTGGGAAATTTCAAATAACAAATCGCAATTCTATTTTTTACAATTATTTTTTATGTATAGTGAAATGGTTCTATTGTGCAAACAATTAAAATTGAGCATAATTATTTAATATAACTTAAGATAGTTGATTTTCTACAACCAAGTGCAAACATGTAAGTAGCCAAATAATGTACTCTATAGAAGAAAATAACATGATTTTAGCATCTAAACTTTTATAAAAACTGGGATTCCACAGATTTTTCATAGGAAATAATAAAAATTAATTTATTACACAAAATAGCTTAATACAAAAAATGTATTTAAAATATACAACATATTTATTTCATCAGGTTTTATAGGAATAATGTAATAATGAAACAATATTACTATATATGTGCAGATTAAATAGTACCGATGTTGTCCAATGGACCTTGTCTCTGGGAATACCACTTGTAACCAGACCCCAGCTTCTCGAAACAAGGGATCAATGTCTCTATGCATTGCACTTGAAGATTCTTTACTACCCTTATTTTTTTCCGGTTCATCGAGGTTTCCTGTAAAAATAACAATTTTATTTGTTGCACATGAGTCAATATTTTAGAAGCAGTTTTCTTGTATAATCAAATATTGTAAAAAAAAATTCACTGTACATGTATGTGCACAAATACTGAAATATGAAAGAAATGTAAGAAATAATGTAATGATAAATAGAAATCAATTCGTACTAAAACCGGAATCGCAAGTTCAGTGCTAAAGATTAGGTTTTAATGACTCGAGTGAAACTTGAAAGTTTGAGGGGTACTCAAAAATGAAACCTCTGAGGCATCAGTCTTTTAATATAATCATATCATCATTTTCTAATTCAGTGTTTGACTAAGTTACGCTATATTTTATCTGTATATCACTAAAGAAATCATTGAACTTGTATAAGCAGCTAAAGTAAAATTTAAATGCTTCATTCTCAATGCTCCACTATCAGTATCACAATATCAAACATTTTCAAAGTTTCCACCATCTAAATTAGCTCATCAAATTTTTGCTCATGTATAAATAAATGTACTAGAAATTTATTTGATTTGGACATTTTGTAACATCTTTTGTATACAGTACAAATTGATAGGATGTATTACCATTCATTGCTGAGAGAGAGATTACATGGTACTTTTACTATAGATAAACATGGAAATGTCTTCTTTAAACATTTAACTAAATGTTAAAGCTGCCGAACCATTACACTTACATTGAATTAAATGTATATTTCGGTCTGCTCCACACAGAAGGATTTATTTATGAAAGTTGGCTGAGTGGTTTTGGATATGTATGAGTCCCACTAAACAAGGCCAGGTAATAAATCAATCCTTGCTTCATTCAGCGGATTAATCATGCAGACAGTTTTGAATATTCGCTCGACATTTTCAAACAAATTTCTCTTGCTATTCAACTTGCATGGAACAACAGAGTGTATGATCAATGTTTTTCATTGGCATTTACTTAGAAATAGCCGATATCTTGGTACTTCCGTGCTTATATCAGCTGCCATATTCTGTAGTTCTGTGGTTGTTCTGTATAGCAATAGAATTTTTTAGCTAATATTTGTTACTTTTTTTAATATATCTTTAAGTTATCTTTTTTAAGTTATCTTTACGTTTTATCCATTAAAGAAAAAGAATCCATCCTTAGAAAAATGTCTGTTTTTTGTTTATTAGTCCAAACATTTTGTTACAAGCAAACTCAGCCACCATAAGTCATAGCAAGCTGATACTTGAACAAAGTTTTGTGTATGTCTAACCTAAAAGCTAATAATTGAATGAATTGGAAATTGAGGATAGAACCAAAGTTATGGACTTTTAACCTGTGTTTTGCTAGCTAGTACGGTATGCAGGTTCATAGCTAAAAATATAAAGGTATGTTTACTGTAGCAAGTAGTAGGTATTGATAGTTAATTTTAATTTTGCTTGCGCTTGTCATAATTTACTCGCTTTACAAAAGTGAGTCCTACCTACCCACCACATACTAAATAAGAAGTATGCCTAAAATAAAATCAAATTTGAGCTCAGTCTCTAAAGCTACGAAACGTAAAAAAAAACTCCAGATCTAATGACAGTTATGAACTGTGTTAATAATGATATTTTCTACTATTCTATAATATATAATAATATTTTGGTATACCACGTATCACCTATGAATTTTCGTAAAATACCTGTCAATGACGGACGCGTCTGCTAGCTAAGATATAAAATAATTATTTCAAGCATATATAAAGCTTTTCAAGTGTAGGCCAGTTAAATAAGTTACTGTTTTATGATTCAGTATGTAAGCCGTATACTGAAAGATGCTTGCTTATACTAAATTGTGAGGTGCTTACTAACTTATCTTACAAATGTGAAGTAATCGTTCAATTTATCGTAAAAGAAGAATAAAACATTTCTACAATTAATTAATTTTGTTGTTTACAACAAAAAAAGGTAATATAGAGTAATATAGAAGATAAATAGACCAATTGAATAATCTGTGAAACAAGAAGAAACTCAGCAGTTAAAACATCTGCTCCCTGGTGACAGCAGACCCGATAGTTGTGAAGTAAATTTCAGAAATTTTAATTGAAACTTTCCATTTTAACTTAATAACGAGTTATGATATTAAATTTTTTACTTAGAGCTGAATATACCATATATGTTTTTAATGATTAGAGTTGTGAGTCATGGAGTAAGTTTTGGATTCTCTGGCTAGTGAAGGCTGCCGAGACAGATAAGGAGACACGGCATTTCGGATGCTTAGCAATCATTACAGTCTTACATTGCAGTCTATAGCTATAAATACAGTCATAAAGGTGACAAGTGAGGGGTTATTAAGAAGATCCCTTGTTTCCTTAGAACGATTGAAGTGATGCCACTCCATGAATACATATGCGGTGTACATTACTCTTGAAGGGCATAAGAATTTTCTAAATGGGTTTATTTTTCTGGAATAGATTTTATTTTGTACCGAGTACACTACAGTATTCAGCTTAATCCATGATAAGTCCATGAGATGGTTCACATACGTGTAGATCAGGGTTGCTCACACTTTTTCAGTATGCGAGCTACTTATACAAATAACCAAGTCGAATGATTACCGCATAAACGTATGCTACTTTATTTAATGCATTACTGCATGAGCCAATATTCCAAAAATAAGCTCTAAAATTTTTGTAATTACCATATGATAATATAATAAATACATTGAAAATGTATAATTTTAATAATATAAAAATAATTAAATAAAAATAATAAAATAAAATCATAATATAGCTTTTTTTGTAGCTTTTATTGTGCTCAAAGACAAAGCTTTACGGAATTGAATCTAAAACCTTTTTTACACTCAACAGTATACTCTAAAGTTGTATGCGATCTAAACAATTGGTTCGCGATCGACAGTAGTTCGCGATTGAGTATTGAGCACCTTTATGGTGAACATTATAGTTAAATGAACCACTTCGAGAACACTCGTCCACGTAATGAGGTATAATTTTGATTAAAATCTCAGTGAAGAATACTAATTAGCTGTGATTTATTTGTAATTTTGAGTCATATTCTATAATTCGAAGTTGAAAGATTATTTCATGACGTTTCCTTTTTGTTGATCTACTAACTGTTCCTGTTAGTGCTACTACAGTACATAATCTATAACGTAAACTATGAATCTTCAAAATGTCCTTTTTTAATACTTATGAGTATGTATCACTCTACAAATAATATGTTTATAGACAAATTATTTGCGGATGCCGAATGTAGTTTAATATTTAGAAAGAGAATATGATATAATGGTGAATCATTGGTATATAGTGCTTTATTTTAATGTAACTGTGTAACCACAGCTTTTTTTAAGTAAAAACACTATATTTTACTATTAAGTATAGAGAAATTAAAATAATTTGTTTCCTCACTGATGTCCCATATTCTTTTAGATATTAAATCCATTCCTTTAGGGTGATTTAACAATTTAATGATGAAAAATAAAAATAGCATTAAACATTTTTTGTAGATGATTGCCAATTTTTTTTATTTTAAATGTAACTAAGGCCTAATTTTTGGACTAGAAATAACGCTAAAATAATGTTTTATATTAATGCAAACAGTAAACAAATAATTTAAACAAATATACGTGAAAAAATCTAATTTTTCTACCCTTTCACCATATGGAAAACGGAATGAATAGGCAGGAGAGATGTGACTTACATTCCCCCCTACCCCCAAAAACTTATACCAGTGCCCTCCGACTTCCTCTCAAAAATATCCCATTCATGTATTTCAATATCGAGACAGACAAATTGAGCGAAACCACAGTAGTCATGGAAGCATTAATTCTGATTGACATCAAAACGATGTTTTCATATATTTTTCATTTTGCATTCTATATGGTAAATTGTTTTTCTATTAAACGTTTTCAGATGTACAGTTAATCTGTTAAAGTGACTTTTCGGTGGTCTCAGTTTGGGAATGTCTAGGTTGATTGCTTGTCACCATCAGGGTTCCTTTGCTATTATTAACGTGTTGATTACAGGAGTAGTGAGTGGATACTTAGGCAGTGTTAATTCAAAGCTACCCTAGTCCGCATTGACTTCTGTTTGAAATACTAACTTAGGCCTTCATCAATATGGTAATGAAACGTACTAACCTTTCGAGTTAGATTAGTAGTTAACATGCATAGTGCTGGTCTACACACCTGAGTTTGTAGCTCACTGCAGCTTTTCATTTTTTAATTTAGATGACAGAAAAGTGTTTTTATGTCTTTCTTTGATGTGGAATTGCCTATAAGATGTCAAACACTCGATAAAAAACTCTTAGAATATAAGATTATGACAAAATTTAGAACTGCCCTTTTAGTTTGGAATAAGTTGTTCGGCAATTTCGAGTTTACAAAAATGGTGTTTTAGTAGGTAGTTCACCAAGTGCATGATTTCGTCATCTTGAATTAACTGACTAATATGGTAGATATTCAACAAAGATATTCTGTCAAATATGTTCATCTGAGATATTTTTATTAATTATATTTCATAACTTAATAAAATATTAAAGTAATTAAACCTGATTCTTTCAGAAGGAATTTAACATGACTTTTGCACATGAAAATTGTAGATAGAGTTTATACATACAGTTTGTCTATAATTTCATAGTACGTGTAAGTACTGTACACTGTGTAACATATAACTTAACGAATAGAGAGTGCGAGGATTTTTCATTTGTTTGAGAAAATGTCGGACATTTGCAGCCGGTTGAGAAGCTGTTTTAATTGGAGTGTTTTTTACCTGGATTGGGTTGGTTTGGGATGTGTGCGGACTGGTGACAGACCCGGTGCGACAGACCGGCAGGCGTGCCAGACTGCGCTGCTCCACTCTCTCAGTCGATACTAGCCGTACCTGTCTCTCGCCTCCCACGAGCCTCCCATTGATTTCAACCGTCTTCCCTTGCATATCCTAAATCTCACTTCTATCTTTCACTTGTCTTTATCTGCTTGTCGTATAGCCACTTTAAAGAATTATCTCAAAATATAAATAAATGCATACCAGCAGTGAATTAGACAGCTTCATGTTACTTAACATCCCTTCATTTGCCCTTAAGTGTGTAAGAGTCATCTTGACATTACACTCGTCAATCTGGAGTAACATGAACAGTGTTATGTTTTCTGTTACATCATGGCCGAAATTTAGTCAACAATTCATTGTACACATAGTGTACAAATAAACCAAATAACCCCATATCTGTATCTAATTAGAAAAATCTGGAGTGGCCTACACTCTACTTTACTATAAGTAACTCAATGTCAAATTTCTTGAGTATATAAAACATAACGTATCATTTAAGCATAACATAAATATCTAAATGGGATATAATGATTAGCATTGCATTCGTGAGGTAGTACAGATAGTGATTGAAGGACATATCAATTTATAAACTTATTTTTGTACATAACAAATAATTTATTATTTGCAAATAATTTCATTAGTATGACTACAGCAGTAATAACATTTTTGAAAAACCAATGTGAACATTTCTTGAAACGAAATATTATCCTACAAGAGAACATGGCTATTGTTCAAATAGCCAGTAGATTTCTTACATTGTTTACTTGACATCCTTCTACATTGAATATTAATGTAAAATTTTCAAATTTGAAACAGTAAAATACCCTTTTTTTCTCTGAAAAACATCTTAAACAGCGAAGAAAATGTTGTTTTAAGGTGATTTGTTAATTAAAGATGTACGATAATTACAGTTATTAATCTCTAAACGAAAGATTTATATTTTGAATTATCTTTTACATTTTTGTTTTTAACAGAATTATTATACTGGGAATTTTATGGCTTCTTAGTATTTAATAAGATCATTTTCCTTCCCCTTTGTCAAATAACATATATACAAATTTTTTTTTAATGAGTGTTATCATTTACCTGCACAATATTATTCCTCTTACATCTCTTATAAGTCAATAATATATTTTCATTTTTCCATTAGAAACATAAATTTTTATCTCAGTGGATTCGCTCAAAAAATTTCTAAGTCAATATAAACAATGTAAAAAAATACAAAAAATTCGACAAGTATAGCAGGTGATCTCTTAGTCTAGGATAAACAAAGAGTTTTTATATCGTTATTGCTCTTTCCCGTAATTGAAACTTCATGATTTTTTTTTATGAATTGCTAATTTTTTGTTCCATTTTTGGTCAAATTTTCATTATTTTTTAACGAGCCGTTTAGCGTCAAAAAAACATTTTCTGAAAACACAAATCGTACTGTAACGCCCGTTTAGCGAATGTAATTTTGGAAAAAAATATCTCAACTCATTCTCCATTAAATGTTCTATTTATAGGCATAGTTTCATTCTTGTCCGTCAAACAGTATGGCTTGTATCGCTCTAACAAGGTTTGAGATTGAATTATAAGTCAAAATTTTTACATTTTATTGAAAAAAAATATTTCCTGTTGATTTAAAATTCTGAATATATTTTTCGTTTGTTGCATTTGAAACTTCAAAGATAATGCCAAAATTTCAAAACTCTAAGATTATCAGTTTAGGAGAAATAAATGTTTTTAAAAAAACGGTTTTTGGCAAAAAAAGTGACTTTCCCATCATGCATAATTCTTCCCAAACAATAGGGATCTTCGTCTTTATGAGGCCCATTTTTGTGTAAAATATCAACTTGATCCATCAAAGATTCTGGACCGTAGCGTGGTAACAAGCAATGCTAACACACTCACCCACCCACGCACCCACCCACCCACCCACCCACACACACACAGACATCATCGTAAAAACTTCATAAAACGACTTCTGGGACCTCAAGACATGTAATTCCGTGAAAATCTCGAGATCGAATTTTTTCACGATCACTATACTTTACTTATAGTAAAGTAAAAAATTAATTTGTATAAAACCTCAAAATTTAATCTATTAAAACTTATACCGGATCTAGTGTTGGGTCAGCTATGTTTCGCAGCAAGTTTATAGGTGTTTCTCAGAATTGTGGTTTATTTTATAACATAACTTCGCTGATAAATATTAAAAAGCAGTTAATCGGATTAATGCTCTGCAGCGTGTAGGAAAACATTTTAGTTAATAAAATGGCTGATAATAAAAGAAACACTTAAAAAAAATCAATTGAGAATTCAACTGAAACTTCTATGTAACGAACTTTAGAAACATAAACATGTTAGAGACTATGAAGCTTAGTATTCTAGAAAATGGTAAAAATGTACTCATTAACTTTACTAAGGATTTGTTGGTTTGTTGGTTGAAAATTCTGTATTTAGTGAGTGTTAAATCTACTGAAAAGTGTAGAAAACCCTCATCTTAGCCAATAAGGACATACTAGGAGCATTAGTGATAGCGCAGAGGATTTCAGATTGCAATGACTGTATTTTATGAATGTTTGAAGGTTTTGCGCAACTCTATAATTCAAATCCGTAAGTCCAGGTTGGTCTTAGTAACGTTTTACATAACAGCACTTTGTTGTGAAGTGTCAATTTTTAGTGTTTCTCGAGAAGTCTGTACAGTAATAAGTAGTGTCGTGTTAGCTCAAGTCTTTTCAATCCGGGATTGGGATAAGTAGCTTTATAACATAATTCATATCCCAGTATTCATAATAAAAAGATGTGCAACTCAGAAAATGGATATATAAAGTTGAAGGGATCTATTTATCTGATTGATATTTAATAAATATATATCACTTGCTTCTTCGGCATGTTTAAGTATTTTTTGTACTCATCATTGCTAAAAGTTTTATTAAAGCTTTTAAGTATCTTACTAGCAAAGATTTGGTTGGATACTCGTGTATTAAGAATAGCAGAGATTCACTGTGTATACTAGCATACCTTTCAGGGCGTTCAGACTTTCCCTCACGACGGTTTAACCCATTCCGCTCCGGCAACCCCTATTCCAGGCAATTGACTTTCCTTTATATTTGCAAGTGTAAACGAAAAACAAACGCAACTACCACTTTAAATCTCTAAATTCTACATTACTTTATCAAAGTATTTACATACTTTAGTACTGTACATAAACTACTCTCGTGTCTCAGGTACTCCCATTAATGATATCTTTTGCCCAATAGTACATTTTACTTTACTATAGTTAAAAGTGTAAGGATCATGAGAAATGAGGTCTAGTGATTTTGACAGAATTATATGTTTGAGGTTCCCAGGGTTCTTTTTAAAGATTTTTTGATATATATGTGGTTAAGTTGATGTATATCTTAAAGTTTCTGGACTCACTATAGGCCACACTACTTCATGAAAACCAGTCCCACTGTTCAATGTTTACTGCGGAAGGTACATTAATATTCCATATTAAATATTTCATTTTAATATTTCTCAAGAAGTTCTGGTATATCTATATAAGATAGATAAACCTTAAGGCATTACCGTAATACATAAAAAGTCACCTAAAAAACTTGCTTCGATATTTCTACATGCGTATTCATTTGAAGAAATGACACAATTGAATAGCGCTAGATTAAGAAATAAGCCGTTTACAAAACTACCATCACATTTGTGTAACAAAGAAGGTGGTAATAAGGCAAAATTTAACATGAAATTTTATTTAAACCTAAAACTTAAGTTTAAAACAAAAAGAAAAGAAAACTTAAATCAATAAAACTTAAGTTCCGTTCATTAATTGATTAGTTCTCTATCTGGGGGCCAGGCTAGCCAGTGGTTACGTGCTCACCTCTGAACTGATAGGACCGGGGTTCAATCCTCACCTGGCCCTTGATTTGTTCACGCGGGAGGTAAATAAATCTGAGCACGTCTTCCCTCGAAGAAGAACGTTAAACCGTCGGTCCCAGCCTGTACGATGTCAGATACTCGTTAAAGATCCCTACTCTAAATACACTTGAGTTAGGCAAAATTTAGGACTCTCACTGTAGAATCAATCTTCATTGTGTGGTATCACAAAGGGCCAATGCTTGGCCTAAGTGTGTTCCCTTGTGGGAGTACCATTGCAACCTAACCTAACCTAACCTAGTTCTCTATCTGAATAATTCATGTATGTGATATCTATAAACTTAATGCTAAGCTCAATTTTACTTGAACAATATACACCAGATATATTGGTGTTCAATATGTTCAGATGTATTCATCATACATTTTGATTCTGTCAATGATAAACTAATACAGCTACCTTTATTAAAACATTTAATTTATTAATCTGAACTAACCTATTCACATTGAAGGAGAAGTTAATTAAAAATTGCCCTTTTTTGGAAGTTCTTATTTATAGATATCTCAATGATTTATGAAGTATAAAATTTCTTCTAGTTGTTGCTTCCATCCACTTTTACAATATAATCCATATTCCAAAGATATTAATATCTAACACATTAAACAAATGCATTCATACTGTTAACTGTTTACTCTTTTGAATTCACAATACTATTTCTATTATTTACTCATAAAATACTCTCCTCTTTATAATTATTATATTTTCAAAAATTTGTAAAGTGCTAAAAAAATGTTCTGTAATATACTGTCACAATTAATCCCTTTTGAAGTTAAAAAACATCGACAATTAGTTGTTAGACCTACTTTCTAGGCTTGGACGTTAATATAGTTATTTCTGTATTTGATAGGGTATGTATCGTGTTAATCACAAAACTATTCTAAAAACCTGGAGTATATCAGACATAGAAATTTGCTTTTAAATGTTGTTAACAAACAGAAATAGGCCATTCAATTTTCTTATAAAAAAAACAAATGTTAACTAAAGTTAAGTCAATCTCATAGCATATTTATTCTTATAAAATAGGAGTTATCATAAGGATATGGACAGACAATTTTGACAGATGTTAAAATGATCACTCATGACAGATATGATGTTTTTACGAAATATTGAGTCTTTATTATTTAAATTTAATGTTTTTAATACATCAGACACTTGAGACGATTTATTCAAATCAAACTCAGTACTAACAAAGATAATCCGTTATATAGAGTAGCAAAGGTTTTGTGAATAGGCAGACAATATTTTCCACATTGGTGTTTGAATTTCATTGTTTACGATATCCACTCTAACCTATTTATCCTTTTCTTTAGCTTTAACGACGTTTTAAAATCTCCTCTTACTCTTTCGTTTAAACAAATATAAGCTTTGACATCAACTGGCCAATCCAATGTATATTTTTAAAAAAAAACGATGTTTGTTCGAAAGGCTTTATTTATTTATTGAGGGTGATTATAGTACTGCGTCCTACAAACTATTGTACTTTCGCTTCTTCTGCACTACAGTACCCCAGTTAGCTTCAACACCTCTAAGAAGCTCAGCACTTTTGCTGAGTCCAATAGTAAAAGCTTATGGTTTTGTTGAGTGTCCCGAAGCATCTGCTTTTGTGTAGCACAGTGGCTTGGCAATCAGCCAGCAGATGTAATGGTGGTCGAAAGGCTTTGGTCCAATTTTTTTCACTGCATTTTAGACGATGGTAAACACACACACACTCACACACACACACACACACACACACACACACACACACACACACACACACACACACACACAAAAACACACACACACACCACACACCACACACACACACACACACATATATATATAAAAAGATTTCACATAAACACATTTGATTATATTTATTGGCAACTTAGAAAGGTATGTAACAAATTTTCTAAGGTACATAATAAAAAACTTCAGAGCTTAATAAGTCTTGTTTTCCCATTTTCTTATTGTGGTTTGATCATTGATTGATATATATATATATATTCATTATATATATATTCATTATATAATGAATGAAAGAAATAAACGATATTGTCAAAACATCTCGCTCAATCTGTACCTTTATTATATTCTACAGTTGAAAGGCTATTTATTTTGTTTATCAGTGAAATGATTGTCTCAAAGGACTAGACGATAACTTCCATTGCTTATAATTAGTTGTGGATAAACATAACTTCAATATCGGATACACATTGTACTGTCCACATTTTGTGTGGTCACACTCAAATATGCTTATATAGTAGTAAGGTCCAAAAAATGAGAGGATTTCTTGCTTAAAATTACTATCTCTTTTTTAACGGAAATATCAGTTATAAAACAGTGTTCTTAATGAAAGAAACGCAAGCAGTGTATCATTTATATAAATAGAGAGTAATCTCTATTTCAAGTTTAATAAGATAAAGTTGGTATTACATGAATCGTAAAGGTTGAATCAGGAGGATTATTTTGAAAAAAGAGTGGATTGGAAATTCGTTGGTAAAGTTGTTTGGAGAGTGGCATATAAGGCAGAGTTAGGATAAGCTCGCCCGGACCTCGGCCTTTATCTCCTTTAAACCCTCCATCCTTTTTATGCTTCTCATTCTAAGCCTCATCTTCCTTTATCAATTACAAACTTCTCCGGGCTCAGAGCACCTCTATTTATGTAGTACTGTACCACTAAAACCGACACCAGGCCAATGATGCTAAATCACATTGGCCCTTTATTCTTCATGGTCTTCTATAATTCTCCTGTTAACTCAAACATAACCTCTAAAACCTATCCCATTTTCACATACACTTTTTACATAATATTTTATCTCTATATTAATAGTCAAACAAGGACATTACTCAATATATTTGTAAAAGTGGTTGCCAGTCTTCCAAGTTGAGTATAATGTTTTTATACTGAAAAAGTATTCAACCATACAGGTATTGCTTCTTCAAAAGTTTGAATTTTTTATTTAATGAAACTATTTTAGGTAAATTTTGTATGAATAATTCTAGTATTCCAATGCTAGTAGATAAGGAAAGGAAACATATATTTTGAATTAAGAATAATGTTTCTTTTTATCAAAGAATTTTTCACCAAAACATTATAAAACTCATCTTTGTAAAAGGAGCTATTCTTGGTGTTATATTTCATTTTTGCTCATCAAACATCGTAACCAGTATCATGCTACAAAGACTTCCAGATTCAATCATAATAATGATTAAATAAAAATTATCCTTGATTTTATTAGATAATAACATTTTTTCAAATATAAACAAAATAATTATTATAGCGACTAAAAAAAGACAGCTCTTTAAAAAATTTTTGTTTCGGAGGAAAAAATGATTCTAAAGATATGATAGACAACAAAGTAATTTCTTATTAAAAAAATATGGGAGTAATTTGCACAACCAATGTTTGTTAATATTTGTGATATTGTAACAATTTTGTAAATCTAATCCTGTAACTTTTGAGTATTCATGAGCACAATGATCACGGACTCACCAAATCTCTCTCTCTCTCTCTCTCTTTATATATATATATTTGTGTACAATGGCAGCAGGTCTTCCCTTAAGCATATGTTATTAAAATAAGCAGCAGCTTCTGCATTGACCAGTTTCTTGTTTACACTCTCTAGTTTTCGTATCACTTTGCGGTGAGACTCTGGTAGCTTCCAAAGAAGGTTAGCAAAAGACATTAACACACACAATAAACTTTAGGTCAAACACGAAAACACTTGAATAGACCACATTTTTTTTTAAAATGCCCATTTAATCATTAAAATAACAAACTAAATAAACAATACATACGAGCTTTTGGCTGTCATTCGCCATCTTCAGGTTAAGATAAATAAATTTTGGTTGATACACTGAAGTTACAATAACATATTTCAACGGTGTCTACGCAAATACTGTGTGTATTTATGGAAGTAAAGGTATCCATGGTGACAGAAATTACTGTTTCTGTAAACGAAGAAAAGATCTTCGTTTTTTTTTCTCATTTCATATTGTGGTTTGATCATTGATTGTCACGTGTTTATGTGAAATCTTGTTATATATATATCTTCAGTTAATAAAACGAAATACGATCCAAACTGGACACAATACGAGTTCAAAATTCAAGAAGAGTAACACACAGAATAAGGAAACACACTTACAGACTCAAATTTTCAGGTAATCCGTCTTCAGGAGAAAATAGTAAAGTCGTAAAAAATGTTTTTCACGTCAGTGAAAAACACGTAAAAAATGTTCGTTCAACTATCTCATGAAGTCATTAGTTGGTTAAATGAAGTCAGTTGTTTTTATTACATGTTCATATTCGAGGAACAGAGAAGAAGTATAGGAATGGAAATATAAATAGTTCGTCAATATTAAAATGAGTTACATTTAATTTCTGATCTACTGAAAATTGGCTTAGACCATGTACTGATAACCTCATTGATTGTTCGTCTAAAGGAACAACTGGAGTAGAAGGTGCTTAATTAGGACTGGCCTCACTGGAAGCATTGAAACTACCTGTCCCATAAGTTATATTTTGTGACTCTGGTAGATTCAAATGACCGGAAGTGGCAATGAGTAAGGACCGTGAGTGATCTCTACCCATAATTATGCTTCAATCAATTTCGGGGCAATCATAAGGGCTGTTGTTATTGTTACCTGTTAGGGTTAGAGTTTACTGTTTTCACTTATTAGAATATTGCTTAAAAATCAGTCATATACTTTTCAAATTTATTGACCAATAATATATAATTACAAAGCGTAAAATTATAACAATTCACTTAAATTTATTTATTGTTACAGGTTAGTGCAGTCAGAAAATCAAAACCTCTTCTTTGGTAAGTTGATCATACTTTAAAATTAATTTACAAATATATGGTAAAAGATTGTATGATAGCGGCAATAATAAGAAGATATAGTTGTAAAAAAATGTATGATAGCCACGGGAGTAAACAAGTAGAGGATGGAAAAATTGAATACGTGAGAGGAAAGTGTATTAGTGGGAGTCGTGTGAGGGAGTAGTTCTAATCCGGGATATGGTCGAGGCCTGCTGCTCTGTCCTCTGCAATGCCTTCATTATCTCCATATCATAACACTCTCCCTTCACCCTCGACACGGCTCTCACTCCTTGACGGTCCTGTATGCGGAATCGTAATGAATGCTCTCAGGAAGCGGAGGGCTCGACCTCACCACTAAGTCCCATGAAGCCCTACAAGTGATATGAAAACACATAAGAAAACACACACACAAACGACTGCACATCACCGTACAAAACATACACATACACAAAACACATACACACTCATTGGAATAAATTCTGAATCAATGATTAGAATCCAGTATCAAAGATGTATTTAGAGCGTTAGAATTTGTTTAAATAGTTCTTCCATGTATTTAGTGTAGCACTGCTATACTGCTTAGCTGTAGTTGTATTAAAGAATAGGTACAACACTAACGGAGCTAAAGTAAAAACCAAATTTTGTAAGGAAAAATTAAACTATAATGCATTTAATAAATCAACTGAGTAATATTTTTTGAATAATAATAATATTAGAGTGTATGACCAAAAAATGAATATCTGCAAAATACATAGTGAGAAAGGAAGTTTCAACAAAATATAAGTCGTGAATACCGTAAAGTACTCAGACTTCTCAATGTATTCTTGGTACCATATGCTGGAGTACATCGTGTGCTTACGAGTATGATATGCCGTGTTAAGGAGTGCTGTATGTATGAGAGGTAATGTACTCTTGGTCCATTTCCTTGTGGTATAGCCTGTACAGGGGTTTATGACTTTAGAAGGCCATGCTCTGGAATATTTATGCTGAGTATCTAGTACTCAGTGTGGTAGTACCTAGTAAGGTAGTGTGGTTTGATTAAGACGAAAAGCACACATAATTTTAACATTAAGACTAAGAAATGAAAAAACAGTTGTAATTTTGAAGGAAAACTGGTTAGATACATATAATATAATTTTTATGGGAAAGTAACAAGTTTGTTGGAAAAAGAAAATATAGGTCTATAATTTGTTGAAATATTAAGTTAGGCAAAAGATGAAAGTTGTACTTGAGAAAAGTAATTCTTCTTTTCATTAATAATGTATTTTTCAAGAAAGACTATTTCTTATTAAATATGTGTAGCCTTGGCTTGGAAAGAAAAGAATAGATATCGGCGTTTAATCTAACAGTATTTGAGAGCAATGGAGTTAAGCAGAAACTATTGTCAGCGCAAAATAAATAAGTAAGTGAGTTTTGTATGGTTGAAAAAGAAGGTGGAACTAATAGGAGCCATTTAGTCCAGTGAAGACGTTAATATCTAATGCCTTCAAGTGGGCCAGCCAACAGCGGTCCTGGGGGAATTCTTTAATCTTATTTAGAGGATAACTTACTTCCTACAGAATTGTGTCGCAGCCAGCCTACGTGTCGCCTTTATCCCTATGTCGCTCACACGTATGTTGTTTTACTCCAGTCCCTTTCTTTTCGCTGAAGTTCAGTCCTCTCACTCACCTCCTTCGTACTTTTTATCCAGTTAGTATTACTAATTAACAATAAACCATCAAAAATACCAGAAAGAAAATGCTATTAAAGGTAATTATGTAGAACAGAAGGCCTTGCTGAGCAAACAAAGTTTTCCTGATTTTCCAAATCACTGGTAATAATAGAAATTATATTTATTGTTTGTGTCATTTAAAAATATGAATTCTAGGGTTTGATATTAATATTTCTTTAGAGCCATAACTTAGAGAGCCTTGGCGATGTCTATAAGGGTGAATATGTGCCATATTTTTCATTTGGCAATCTTTCAACCCATGGGAAACCAGCTTACCAGAGGTACCAGAAGCCGTGCTTTTCAATAGAGCTCCTGTGCCTCAGCCCTTAGAGCTTCATGCTCAATTGTCCCATTGCAGGGGACAATTGTCACATTTTGTTCAAATACCAAACATATAATTAATAAAAATCGCAACTAAGGTCAATTATTTTATAATCAACAACAATGGCAATGATTTCAAACTAGTCTTACCACTTTCCTATACTTTTAACATTCTATACTGTCATTCAAAATCCCATCCAACTGTGTCGCAACTATGAAACTAAATTCATAGGAACAAGGAATACTGTGGTCAAAGTGTGATACATATCTCAACTCAAATATGAAAGTGGAAACATTCATCAATGACACATAGGATTAGTAGTATTTGACTAGAGATATGTTCAGATTGTATAGAATTAATGACTTACTTTTGACAACCTTTATTTTAGCCGTTTAATGTGACCAATGCTGTTGATCTGTTTCATTCAACACGTTTATTTTAAAGTGTACATATTCTACTGCTTTTCTAAATGTCGTGAAGAACATATCCTAAAGCAAATTCATTGAAAAATAAAATCAATATGAATATTTAATTTCCTTTAACATATTGTAGGGACTGTCATATTTTTGCCTTGTGAACTGTAGCGTTGCATTTTTCTGTCTTATGGCATGCTGGTTTTGAATTTGTTGTCTGGTTAATTTGTACACATATGGCTTGAATATATCTTTTGTTATGCATATTTTAGAATGTGAACTGTATTACCATATGTAAGATAGTTAAGTGTTATTGCATTCTCAAGTCATGTAATTGGATGACTGGACCGTTGTCTGAAAGTTCGTTCGAGTAACACGAAATACAGATTCATTTTGCCTTTAGATCTAAACTAGGTATTTGTGGTAACACTCATACCAGAGTCACTAGAACCACTGTATTTCTTTTAGGTGTGCTATAATTAAGTAGGTTCCGCCCGCTGGTACACTTTTGCTGCAAATGCTAGAATAACTCATTTTAGATGGTATACTTTATAATATATAAAGAATAATAAATATAAATATACCATATTTAATGTAATGAAAATAATACATAAAAATTTGCTACTTTTAACATTCTTTCACTCCTAAATGAAATATAGTAACAGCGAAAAAAATTTATTTAACGGCATTGTCTATTTCCCAACTTATTCTTGACATTCCATCTTTAAAAAAATGAATCTGATTAATTCAATGCAGTTTTGCTAAAAAAAAAAAAAAATGTCCCAATTTAAAGCTAAATTTTATTTTTATGATTAAGTAGTAATTATACATTTTATTACTGAACGCAAATATGATTTTTTATTTTACTGCTGTAGAGTTTGTGGTTGATAAATACTGTTGGAATGAAGCTCGGGCGCTAATTGCAGAGAAGAGGGAATGCTAGGCTTTTTTCGGGTTGATAAAATTTGTAAACAGTGTTTCGTGTAAAACGTCGGTTTTATGTATTCCAGTCATGTTATTTACTTTTTTTTATATTTTCAAAATGAGATAAGTGACTTGAAAATCTAATTGAAGCATTCATTTTGGATGAGACGCGTATGTTTGCAAGCTGTGTTTCCACTACATTGAGCTGCAATGTAAGCAGACAAAAAAATTATGTTCTATGAATGAAAAGTGTTATTAGAAAAATGCAGTTTTATGAACGAAAACCTTAAGAGTTAAAAACTAACCTCATGTTAGTGGTCAGGTTTTAAATTTCTAGTAAAATTTCTTGAATATTACAACGGTCTTCACTCAGCCGGTGTCGAAGCTCACCCGTTATTTCTGTAGTAACTTCTAATACAAGGTCATTGTTATAAAGAATGAGTTTTGAAAATCAGTTTGTGTATGAAGACAGTGCAAGAACAACAAATATTATTCTAACAGTGCCGCTAACGATATCATTTCATTTGCTTGTAAGACTACTATGAAGTGGCTTACCATAGCGGCTAGGAATGCCGGGTCTATGCGTATTCACATTTTTCTGATTTCAATAAAATTTGAAGTAAAAAAAAACAATATTGCAAAACAATCCCTATTACAAAAGTTTTATTATAGTTCACCAGAATTGTACAAATGATGCTATATTTATGACGTTAAATCCGCAATCTTATTACTTTGGTTACTTGAGACATTTGTTTTCATAAAAATGTTTAAAGCTCTCCAAATTTTTTGAATAATGTCTTAGCTGTGCCATTATGATATTGTGAAGAATATATTTCTTTTATGTTTTCAAATTTCAATATCCATTTATCAGTCTGCTCATTTACAATTGTAGAAGTAACTCAAGAAAAACGGAAAAGAAACCAACAACCATAATAACAACAATGAAATGACAACCTAGAAACATTACCTCGGCAAATGTTCTCAAAAATGCCAAAAAATGAATGAAAAAGAAACAGAAATTATATTTCATTTCTTTAACGTAAGTAGAGAGAAGAGATAGATAGTGGTTCATAAGTTGGTAGGGAGGAGGCAGGCAGGTCTAAATTAACTCATTCCTCACCATGAAATATACCCGACTGCTTCGCGACCTCCTGTCTACCTCAAGTACAGGCTTTGTCTCCCTTAGCTGCTATTTTAAGCAGCTTTCTCTCATGAACTTGACCTTGTAACGAATTATTTTCTCCCACGAACAATTTAATTAAGCTTAAGTTTAATATAACATATAATTTAATTTCAATGTCTCGTTCAAGCCTATATTCGTGTTTGATAATTACACAATATTAAGGTCATACTTAATTAGGTCTTATCTGTGATGTAATCTTCATGTTTTAAACACATATCGAGAAATGTACTCAGGGCAACTAATGCATTTCAATACATTATCGATCTGAATACTAATAATCTCTGTTCCACAGTCTTAGATGGCATATCTCTGTTAGATGGCATATTTAATTTTTTAATATATGTTTATAACGAGATACCGCAATGAATAAAAATCAACGTTAAAACCACGTAAGGAATCAGAAAAAAGACTGGTCAATACATATATGACTGACGAAGATAGCTTGTTACGGTTGAAAGATCTTAGTATTTTTTATGATTTCTTACTGTGGTTTTGAAGTTTATTTTTATTTCAAGTGTTTATTGTAAAATTTTGTAACGTATATAATGCCAAGTAAAAGAAGTTATAGCAGGATTTAAAGAACCGACTATTATAAAATTTACAAGTGAAAGCTGAATAGTATACAAAACATAGTTTTTGATGCAACCGTATGCAAAGAAAAAAAGGATTGTTTAGCATCAAATATTTCTAGAATAGAATATATGTATATGTTATGCTACATTAATTAGAAAAGCTAATGGACAAACCATTACGGATAACTCCATGAAAGCACTGATCCGTAGAGATTATAGGAACCTCATTTTCCCGGGACATAATCAATGGAACATTAGCCATTAAACTGGTTAATAATAATTACAGTAGTATATATATTTATAGAACTGGAATATTTTATAAACAAAAATATCAGGATAAAAAAGTGCTCTAAACACTTACACAAGGATGGCATGAAAACTGTTTTTATAGCCACTCTTTTATTAAGTTAAATAGTTTTCTTTAATAAAATTTAATTAATTTATTTTCATTTTTAAAAGAAATCAATGAAAAGTTATTAAAAAGTGGAAACATTTAATTTACTAAAAAACTAAAGAACTGAATATTGCAATAGTTTTTAAAGTGCAAACAGTAACAACTTCATGAAATGGAAAATAATGTTAGAATATCTAGTTGACTAAAAAAAGTTATTTGAATTATTTCCCGGAAAAAAGAATAAAATTTACATACGAACAATAGAGAAAGCACGAGATAATTTACTTAGATATAAGCGTAGGGAAATACAGTAGTCAAAACAACTTTAATAAGTATAGAAGAACAACAGCAAACACCTATAGATGTGTTTGCAACAGCAACAGAAGAACCCTATAGATGTATTGTTATTTATAAATCATACAATGAAATAACGAGCTTAATAAAATAGAAAAGTCGCAACTTACAACGGATTCAATAAAGATCTTATAGATAAAATAATTAGGACAACTGAAAATTCAGCATCAATAATTAGAAGAAGCAGTGAAACATAAAAATAGAAATAATAAAAAACTTTCCAAATGTCATTTATCTATTGTGTCATTCTATTTTGATGATTTATATTTTGTTCATTGCTTGTGAGAAACCTCACTCTAATTCAATATCATTTGCACTTGCACGTTAATATATGTTTTATTGGTTTAAAGTCGTTGTTTCAAGCATTTTAACCACTATGGTTTAATTACATTTCTTAGGTAAATATTCTGCTGAAAAATATTTTTTCTATTTTATTCTTTTTTCCTGCTGATTTTAGTCACTTTTTCACCAAGTTTTGAAACTAATTTGGTTTTTATTTCATTGCATAGCATGAGTAGTAACTAAGAATTCTTCCGGCAGTATTTGTACCAATCAGTAAAAATATTGTTATTTTCACAGCATAAAATTTTCATTTTTAGAAGCCCTCGAATACCAACTTTTTTTCTCAAGTGTAAATTTAAGGCAATTGTGATATGAATTAAAAAGATGTAAAGGAAGTAGTTTTATCTCATTTTTCAACAAATAGAAAGTAACAATCTTGAACAAAATCATAAATGTTATGTTGTATATACTATTGTATTACTACGTGTTACTGTTATATACATTCAGAGCTTTGTGTTTCTTTGGAGGTGGTCTAAAGGTTGCCTGCGAAGCTCTGAAGGTCGGAGGCATTTGAGTCCTTTGCCTTACCAAGCCCTTCTCAAAGAGAAAGGTTGAACTCTTTTGTCCTTTGTCCCAATTTTTCCCCTTGGCTGTTAATTCAACTCCTGTCGCCATGCTCCCTACGGACACAGTAATTACTTTCTCCCCAACAATGTCAAAAACTCTACCTTGTGTTCGTTTATTACACAAATGCTTTCTCAAATATAACAAGTCTATTAGACTTGTTCAATTCAAGTCATAATATCTGACATTTTTTAATTTTATTTAAAATTATTATAAACAATCAATTGAAAAGAATCAGGAAATCGATAAACAAAGAAATTGATTATTTTCTGCTAGTTTTTTTGTTCTTTTTTTTTGGTTAAATCGTTGTAAAAGTACTGCACTGTCATAAAAGAAAGAAAGTAATCACGCAGAATATGTATACACACAATCTCAAATTGTCGGTTTAACTATCATCAGGAGAATAGGTAGGATACATACCTCCAGTAAAATGGTGGTGGACAAAAAGTTGTCCTATTGTGTGCATTTATTTAGTTTCTTGTTTAAAACATTTTTATATGCATATATTTATTTCATTATAATTAACAGCCTCCAAATTTACACCTAAATAGCTTAGTGTAAAGTGAATTAATTTTCATAAATTAATTATTAGCTTAATAGATAACTTTTAATTTATACTACTACAATATAACAGGAATGAACTATCTCTGGTACTGGTATATTTCAGCATAATAACCAGTTAAATCAGTCAATGGATTATTAACCAAAGAAATAGTTTACCAACATTTAATTAATAAACTTAACATTACGGAGACAGCATTTGTTAAACTTGATTTTGATTTCTTGATTAATATCAGCCTTGGTATGCTTGGATTAGATCAGGTGGTTGTTGATAAGACACTGCAGCGCTATCTTCTCTTGCTTGACGGTCCTGTTATACTCCATTTGATTAAAGGTGCCGTTTCCTCCATTCCTCGTTCTGCCTTCTACCTTTTTATTTCTATTTTTTGTGCTCACCTTTTTAGCAGTTTAAGATTCATAGAAAAGCCAAAGAGCTTTTTTTTATTGACTTTTTTTTTATTTGAAATTGATATATACAGGAACTGAATATTACAGAATGAATATATTTCTTGTGCTTCATTTTCTCTTGTAACATTTTACTGATGAAAACTGTTTTGTTAATATCAAATGTACTCAGTATTATTTTTACAAATGATAAAGTTGTGGATAACAATAACCCTAATTGTAGTTTCCTAACCCTAACTATTTAGTTTCCATTTCCACAATTATTTATTTTGAAATTTCTTTATTGATATGCCTTACCACCCACTGATACTTAAATACAAATAAGTTAAATAAGTTCATTTTTTTCATATTACAGCCTAAGAAAATTTGATTTAATCTTAGCAAACTAACCTATTTTTGATAAAAATTACTTCTTTTATATTACCTATTTCTTACTTCTAAATAATCTCCATAATCTAAATAAACTCCATGCACTAAAATAACTAACAAGATTTAGTAAAAATCTTATAGATAAAATAATTAGAACAACTAAAAATTCAGCTACAAATAATTAGAACAAGCAGTGGAACATAAAAATAGAAATAATACAAAACTTTTCAAATGTCATTTATCTATTGTGTCATTATATTTTGGATGATTTATATTTTGTTCATTGCTTCTGAGAAACCTTGAGCAAATTAATTCAATAACATTTGCACTTGCACGTCAATATATGTTTTATTGGATCAAACTAGTTTTTTGTTTTAAGTAATTGAAGTAAGATCTTTAAATTACATTTTTTGAAAACAATTAATATTTAACTAGAATTACATAACTTTCTAGTCTTAAATCCCACTTTGAAAACCTTTTCTCACATTGCTAGTTTTCTTTATAATCTTTTATATGTTAAGGTATGGACTTTTCATATTCAAATGTTATTTTGAACAACTGAAGAATATAAGTAAGTGAACTGTATTAAAATCAGTAAATGATAGATTAGGTTAGGTTAGGTTGCAGTGGTAGTCCCACAAGGGAACACACGTTGGCCAAGCATTGGCCCTTTGTGATACCACACAATGAAGATTGATTCTACAGTGGGAGTCCTAAATTTTGCCTTACTCAAATGTATTTAGAGTAGAGATCTTTAACGAGTACTGACATCGTACAGGCTCGGGACCGACGGTTTAACGTCCTTCTCCGAGGGACGACGTGCTCAGATTTATTCACCTGTCGCGTAAATAAATCGAGGGCCAGGTGAGGATTGAACCCCGGTCCTATCAGTTCAGAGGTGAGCACGTAACCACTGAGCTAACCTGGCCCCCAGTAAATGATAACTTGCTAGTAATTGTTACCAGCATGTCCTATGATTGAAATCTGCTTCCCAGATGCAAAGAATCTTTTTGTATACTTGTTTTCATGTTTATATTTATTTAAATTCTAGAGATAAAGCATATTATTATAAATTTTTTTAAGAATTAGAAGATATTTTAAGAAAAATGCATTAATAAGTACAGTTGTTTTGGAAAGTGGAGCAAGTTCAGTTTTGGGAATTGAATACACAGCAAGCGCCGTTGTTGGGTTATTGTTCACACCTGCTTTGCCCCTTGCATGTCCTTATAAAATCGAAAAAGAAATGAAAACCGCTCAGATATCGCGCCTTTCACACGCCCTTCGTAATATCTGCCTCAAGCAGGAGGAACATTATATTTCCACACACGTGGAATTTTTCTCTTCCAATATTCACTGGTTTTATCTCTCACTGGCACAAAATTTGCTATCAAACTCTATACTATCAATATAGGGTAGTAGGTTAAAAACACTGTTGGCTGCATGTAAAAGTAAAATACATTTTTTATCGTTTCTAAACCACATTTGTACATTTTTGTTTTGTATAAAATATAATAACTTATAAGTGATATTAACGCGTTATTTACATACAAAATGTGAGATAATAAAGTGTCAAAGCAAAAGCAACATAGATATAACTGTTTTGCTACATACATGAACCACCATATACCTCTTTTTACTCTGGTCCATACCAAAGGAAGTTAAAACTTACATCTAGGGTAAACAATATGAAAAGAATGAATAAAATATATCACTGGCAGAACTTTATAAACAATTTTTTTTTGCACTAGTATATCGGCGTTCAATAATCTATTTCTATTTGTATTGCACACATACACTCAAATACTCATTTCAAGGACTCTTCGTAGTGGTTCTAATCTTTCTATGTGACGACTCAGTCAGAACATAATTGTGAGTTTTTGTAATTCCTTGTTTTTTCTATCTGAAAATATACTTAAATAAGTCCATGGATAATCTTATTTGAACTTATATATACAAAGCGTTCCAAAAGCACAGAAAAAATTGCAAAAGGTTCGATTTTTTAAAAAATATTCGTCATCATTGGAAGATGGAATTTATTCTCCTCCATGAAATTTGCAGTAACTTAGTTGCTGGTGACACCACATTTAAACTTTGAAGGCAGGTTTGACCGCCACAAGATCCTTACCGTTTCGTTCCTCTGATAGATTGAAGGCTAAAGAGAGATGTGTGAAAAAATACTTTTCAGATTTGTAACTTTTTGGTAAGAAATGTAAGGGACATGATTAAAGATAGAAGATGTAGATGAGTAAGTATAGAAAAGTGGAAATGAAATCCTAAATAACTTTGTCATGTGCCAGGGAATAAAGTGGTTAGTAAAAAGGAGTATAAATCCCGTCTGTTGTAGATCTAGATTGGTTAGAATTATCGGTAGATACAACTCGGCTATCAATAAATGATAAATAATAGTTTGCTGTTTGAAATATTTTGGTCAGATTTTTCATTTTCTTTTCCTTCTTTAACTAGCTTGTACTTAGATATAGATCAAATGATAGCATACTCACTTGATAGATAAATATCGACTTATTAGCATGGATTACTTGATTATATATATATATATATATATATATATATATATATATATAACGTTATATAAATGTATTTTGTTTGTACTTTCGTGTAAATTTTGGTTATCATTAAGGAAAAGCCTCAGTCGTCCTCACATATTAAATATTATGAGCAGGAAAGAAGTAAAAGTGTGTAGGAAGTTATAATATATGGCAAGAGACTAAAGAAAGTATATTGGTAAAAGGAAAGTAAGAAGAAGTATAAATGAGAAGAAGTGGAACAAGTGAAACTTATTTGTTTGAGCCAGGATATAAAATATTCAGTTTCAAACGGGAGATTGAACCGTAGTTAGTGGGGTCTGGATCGTGCCGACAGTCTATCAGGTTCCCAATTAATTGAAAGGCAATACACTGTTAAAGCTGGAGTAATGGGCACTTAGTAGTGGTGAGCTTCAGACGTCAATCAGTATTAGTCTTACACATTTCTTTATGAGCCAATGTATATCGTTTTTTCTACTAAGACAATATGAAACTCATTATCTTCATGTAATGTGGTTACATGAACCTAGTTTGTCAACCATATCTACCAGTTCAGTATAAATTAATAACGCACGTGTACCTTAAATGACCTTTATAAAACACTACGCTCAGACCTAGTAAGTCTCCTGCCAAATTTAAATAATATACTGGATAAATAATATCCAGTAGATTCATTGACACCACAAGATTATATTATATACCATTAACTGAGGCAATGCAATATTTATTGTTTAGGTTAGAAGTTCTTAATATATATTGAATATTAAGTAAAGAAAACTTACGAAATTTCTAATGTTAACAATTTTAAAAAATTATAATTGGTTACTTGCTTTTCTATAGAGAAAATTAAATCTCCTTGTCAATAATTTAATATTGGTAGGCAAATACAAAGTATCAGATGCATTACAGCAATGGGAGCAGAGTATTCAATTGGCAAATTATAAATAACAGAGTGGAGAGGAAAGAATTAAAAGAGAGAGATTCAGCATTCAGTGATACTAATAGAGCCATAATTGAAGACCACTGGAGACTCCTTATTAATACAAGTGTTTGAACGTTAGTAGAATTAAAAATGAATTATCATGAATATCGCAAAAGAATCATTGAGTTCTTCAGATAGATTGAATGCTAAAGAAAGATGTGAGAAAAAGTACTTTTCAGATTTGGAGTATTTGTATTTGTATTTGGAGTCTGTCTGACTATCAGACAGACTGTCTGTCTCTATAGATATAATAAATGTGTGAAAGTTATGTAAAATACAGTGAATTTCTCACAAACATAATGTCTGTGAAAATATAAAATGCAGAGCTTATCATCAAAGATTGATGTCCCTAAAATCATTGTTATTACATCATCAAAAGCTTGCGCTTCTTTATAAATGAAAGTAAGGTTCATGTACATGACAAGTGGCCATGTTTACTGAAAGGTTGAGTATAGAGCGAATTGCCACTGATGGCTTTCGGCAGCCACCATTGAATGATCACCAGCAGGGCTGGCTCTTTATGGATGAAAGAAGGATTGTCGCTTATCACTCCGTCGCAGCTCCATCACATAGATGCCCCAATATTTTACCTGAGTCCACGCCACTCTTACAAGTTAGTCTTTCACCTTTTCATTAATCATAAATTTAAGAAGAATAGAATTGAAGTATGCATTCCACCTACACAATATTTTGTTGATTTTATATATTATTTTTAAAATAAAGTAGGGTAATACAATTTTTCTGTAATCGCATGAAGAATCCATTGATATCATCATTTATCCAGAATTATCACTTTCATTTGAGTAAATTGATTTTTCTTTATTTAAGAAATTTTCAAAAATATCATTTATTTTCGGCTAGAGTGAACAGTGTCAGGATATTGATAGAAGGAAGACTGTGTGAAACAAGGGGTAATGGGTGAAATTCTTTTCAATCTAAACTTGGAACTTTGATATTGAAAGGTTAAGAAAATGTGATTTATCAGTTAGTGGCCATTGTTGAGTACTCCAGTGTACGAATGTTCGATGAGTGTCAGAAAACTTTTAAGACTGTTGTGTGCTGGTGGCAATACTACTGCTCAGAATGTCCTCATCGGCCGACCGGAAGAGCACTACCACTGTCCTCACAAAAGCTGTTTACTAACCTGTCTTGAATCTGTTTTATTGTTTCATCTTCTTCTTCTTCTTCGTACTCAAGGAGAACAACAAGTTGGACATAACCGTTTGAGGACATCTAGAGGCTGTCTTGACTGAGATACGGAGGTTTCTGGGAGAATGCTTTCAAAAGTATAGGCAGCAATACTGAAAAGGCGCATTAGCCTCGTGCTTGTGTGTGCAAAGCTGTTGTTTGTACTTTAGATATGTGGAATAAATCTTTTGCGCCATCAGTTTTGGATTTTTTCAAATCAAATCTTCTACTTAAAAGTTGTATCCATTATCATTAAAATTTACTTTCATCGTGCAGTATTGATAATAATATCTTCTGGATAAATTAATTTATGTTGGAACGAAAAATCTTATTTGTAGTTACATTTATTTCTCTTACGCATTATTTATTCGCATCTGCTCAACAAGTCAAATATATATTAAATGTTTTAATAAATGAGAATAGCGAAGAAGCTGGAAATTACGAATTTCTATAATGGTTTAAATTTAACTTTACTGCTTATCAAACTATTATCAAAGATAATCAATAATTAAATCATTTTAATGATAAATCTGAATTTCGGTTATTATGATGAAAATCTAAAATAGATGATTGTTTAGAAGTTCTGTTAAAGACTTAATAATGAAAAGGAATTGAGAAAAACCCATTGATATCATCATTTAGCCAAAATTGTCAATTATCTAAAAATTAACACTGATAATAAGATATTATTAATTAGAACTGAACTTTTATTGAATATATTAAATGAAATTAGTAATGTTCTCTGATGAGTTGATGAATGGGTCAACTAAAGTTCAGGTAGTTGGTGGACTATATGTTGATTTATTTTCGTTTCACTAAAGAAAGAAATCCAAATCTGTTACGTATTACGTAAAATATTATATATATAATTATATCACCTTACATAATAATATAGCACTTAATATAATACAATATGATTTATGTTAAATTTTGTTAGCGATTATGCAATCTTTAGTTATTAATTATTTGAATTAATACTTGCTTATATATTATTATAGCTAAAAAAGACCTTTGCTTCAAAAAATATACAGATTTTGAACACTAAATTTTTATATAATTAAGTATTGAAGAAATAATAAATAAATTTGGCAAGTGTTCCTTGGAATGATGCAAATTCATAAAAGTTATCATGCTATACTAACATAAGCCCGATAACAATTAGTATATTTATAATAAGTTATAAATTTCTGAAATTTTTAGATCAACAGGAATTGCGTTTCTCCCTATTACTAGTTAAATTGACATGAACACATATGATGTACTCGTACCTTTTTACGAAGCAATGTGCCCAGTAACAACTAAGTGAAAGTTAACTCTTTAACTATATATCTATGAAACTGAGATTACAAAAGAAAAATTGAAATTATAAAATAATCATTATGAACATGATTATTTAATTGAATTAAAATAAGTGATACTAAATTGTAGATGAAAAACTACCCAAATATTCTGAGCATATCTTAAAAATATGAAAACTGGATTCAGGAGCTCAAAACGTGTAAGTCAGTCGATACCTGCAAAAACTCCCTATAAAATATTCTATACAATATCCTATAATAAGCTTTTGGCATTGTAAAGGTACATACCTGTTCAAAGACAGGACGGTAGAATGAGGGTTCATGAAAAACTAGCTAGACTTTTGGACTGAGGCCATCCGTCAAAGAAACTATAGAACGGTATAGATTGTGCCAAGAATAGGAGGAGAATTAAAAATTTGTGTAATGCATATCGTAATAAGTCTGTCTAAAATATTTTTACGAAATAAATTCCAAGGGATTTCGACAAAATGGTATGCATCTAGAGTTAAAACACTCCAGTTAAAAGATAATACACACAATAACATTACAGGAGAGGGGTCAATTATTCTATTATGTTGACTAGAATGGAACAGGCGAGATAATTATTGGACAGTCTAATGAGGGCATATTTCATGTTGCGTTGCCATGCATGCAGTGATGGTGATAAGAGGTAAACAGCTGGTGCACCCCACGTCGCCTCGCTTCTTCATTGCTCACCACAAACTATAAATCGCCCACCTGTCACTTGTGATAGCAATGGCCGGAAATTTGAATTTCACCAGGTCTCCTAGACTGTCACTTATTTCGCTTTTTCCTTTATCAACTTGGACACCAGCTCGATGAATCACTTTTTATTAATTCCCACAATTGAACTATTCATTTATATTTATTTCTATCACCATATATATTGTTTCAGTAAAAAAGCATCCATCCCTATCTTAAATGTATTCAAGAATTTCAACAACAGTTGTACTATCATAATGTGATTTTTTTCAGTTAGAAACACATCATCCACTTAAGAAAACTTAAAATAATATTGAATAATTTTAACAAAAACCATGCTATTAGGTGTTTTAAAATATTACTCTCACATTTTATCCTACTTGAGACTTATACCTAACTAACGAATAATAATTTTCATTTTAAATTACTTATATATTGCATGATACCGATGGCAACAATGAAAACGAAATCAATAATTCTAAGAAGTAATACATGCAACAAGCGAAATCAAGTCAACATCTGAGTCACCTGAATCTTCAGGAGAAGCAGTTAATTACTTCAAAAGCAAGTCATTATAGTGCTGCACACCGAAAATATTATTATAATAATATTATGCACAATATTATAATAATAATAATAATAATAATAGTGTAATAATATATATAATATTAATGAATATATATATATATATATATATTGATAAAAGTATCGATCGTTGAATAGAAACAAAAAAAACTAAAGTTTATCGGGACTAGGTCAGTTCTTCAGGTTCAAATAAACAGTGTCACGTGTTCATTCAGGCTACTGTTGTAGTTAAAATCCACATACTATTTTTCTTTGTAAAATAATTTGTAATGTAATACTTAGTTTTTCTGTTTCAACTTTAAACTTTAGTTTTATATATATATATATATATATATATATAAGAAGAATATATATATATATATATATATATATATATATATATATATTAATGATAGTAATATTACCAAAATCTTAGTAATATTATTATTATTATTATTATTACTATATTAATAATAATAATAATATTATTACTATCTCATATTAATAACAATAACTAATTGGATAGATGTTCTTTGTTTAACAAATGGTGTCAATTTTTTTATAATTTTTAAGTGACAAAAGAACATAAACTCATTTAACAACACAGATCAGTTTATAGCTGCATTTGATCAAACTAGGCATTATTTCCAACAGAACTCTGAATGAGCCTAAAAAGTGATGGATTTCGAAGTACTCGGCATTACCCATATCTGGAAGTTAGTGAGTGGAAGGGCCTTTGGAGTGATTGATTTAGTATAAAGGGCTGATTTTCAGGCCTAACCCTTCAACCCTGTCCGCTTAGTATTCCACTTGGGCCTCCCATCCTTTTTTTTATCAATCTCCTCACCAAACTAACCCACATGTATTACACTTTATTGCGCTGAGGGCTAAACTTTACCACTTCACTTGTGGCTTAGCGAAACAAATTTATTTTCTACTTCATTTTTTTTTATTTTATGAACTAGTTCGAGAGGACTTATTTACTTTATAGATGTTTAAAAACTTCACGTCTTAACTCAAAACTTATGAATAAGTTAAGAAAAGAAGGAATAAAAAGAATGTACTTAAAACAAATAAATGGTGATTGGTGGTTTGTTTTTTAAAATTTTGGCATTTTTTACATCAAGTTAAAAAGCACACGCATAGAACAGAATTTTTGAAACGATTGTTATCACAACGGACTCTTCGACGATGGTCGAAATATAGAAGTGAGTTATTCCTTTGTCTATCTCTGTGCTACCTTATTTTTAATTGGTTTATATATATATATATATATATATATATATATACATATATGTATATATATATAATAAGATTTCACATGAACACTTCAAATAACAATCGATGATCAAACCACAATGTGAAAAGGGAAATAAGACTAAGATCTTTCAACCCAACAAGACCGCTTGTTATGAATGAAAGATGTTAATCTTATTTCACTTTTCATATTCTGGTTTGATTATATATATATATATATATATATATATATAAAAAGATTTCACATAAACAAGATTTAGCTTTGAAGGGTGCTAAAAAAACTTTCTCTAATACATCAAAAGAGCCCCTTTTATTATCAAATTCTATAGTTTTGCCATACTACGAATCATTGGACCCCCTTCCAAGATTAGCCAAACAACTTGATTTTAATATAGTGTTTTCTAATCGTAATAACGTGGGTAATGTGTTAATAAAAAACTCTCCAAGCGAATTGGAGTCCGCTGGTATTTATAAAATTCCGTGCAAAAATTGCCATAAAATTTATATTGGTCAAACTGGTAAATCATTAAAGACACGTGTAAAACAACACCAATATAACGTAAGTAGACAGGAAAAAAGTAGTGCCTTATTCTTGCATATAAAAAATGAAAATCATCGTATTGATTGGACAGGAGCTAAATTTATTACCTACGAAAAATCAATGTTGTTAAGAAATATTATTGAATCGTCTCTAATTAAATTTAATAGATCGAATATTATAACATTAGTAACGGTCTCTTCAAACTTGATACTTTCGTCACGAGGGCAATAGCCTCTTCAAAGAGGGTTGACAGCTAGCGGATAGTTTTTTACTTTTTCTTACTGTACTCCTTTGTTTCCCCAAACATCCCTTTCTGGACATTAGTCCTTTCCTGCGCTTTCACCCTTTTAAAATACAACTCTTCCCTCCCACTCTTCTCAACTCCTCACCAGATGTTTTCTGCATCTAGTGTTCAGTTGGGTTTTTGACTCTGACGAAGACCGCTTGTTACGGTTGAAAGATCTTAGTCTTGTTTTCCCATTCTTATTGTGGTTTAATCATTGATTTATATATATATATATATATATATATATATATGAGTTCAAAATTCAAGAATAGTAACACACAGAGCATGGAAACACACTTACAACTCAAATTTTCGGGTAATCCGTCTTCAGGAGAAAAGAGTAAGGGAGACAAAGCACGTTGTAGACGCAACGGCAAGTAACGTTGCCATAAAATATATATATATTTAACGAAAAAAATATATATATAAATATATATATTTGACCATTTCTTCCAAGACCAAAATAAACTCAATGCCATCGTTTTATTTTTTATATAGTTTTTTCATAAGTTTATAGAAAAGAAGACATTTAATGTCATTAAGACATTAAAAAATATGCACACAAAGAAATATAAATATTCTTTAAGTAGAAGGATGCATATATACGAGTATATAACAAATTTGGAAACACTTACAGAAGTAAGCAATAACTGTTATAAATAATAATAGTAGAAAATGCATAATTATCATGACAAAAAAATAAATGAAATATTGTTAATAGCAATGTGAAACCTTTATGTGGAGAGATAGCTCATACCGTAGCATACACAGCTGACAGAGGATGCGCCAAAGGAGCGAACTTTACTAAATACTTAACAGCTCAACACACCTAAATAAATTCTATTTAAATAATTTCTTTCCCTAATGAATGTTAGATGTTTTTTGATAAATGATTTTTGAAAGGGATTTCCTTTTGTTTTTAGTTAAAATTATTGTTCTACTAAAACTTGCTTAATCCATGAAATGTTAATTCCGTTGCAATAGCATGTTGATTGATAATTTATTTCAATAAACTGTTTGGCTCCCAACATAACCTTTTTTTCTTACTGTTTAGTTTTGCAATTATTACACAAGACAACTTATTTCATATTTTCTGCTTTAAGTATACAAAAATAATTTCACTTTTCAATAAATTTCAGCTGTTTATTTTTGTACAGTTATAATCTTACTTTTGTTTTTCATTCAATAGACGCAAACTACTGTGTGTTCTTTTTATGAATATAGTTTATATATATATATATATATATATATATATATATATATATATATACTATATAATAACATTATACTTATATATTTGCACAAGTAGCGGTTCACACAAAAGCTAAATATTAATTGTGGAAAAGTCATTTATTGGTCGAAAGATCTGAGTACTTTTCTATAATGTTATGCTGTGGTTTGTATATTAAAATTAAATTCACTCATTTTTCTAAAATATCTATTTGATATTTACTTTATGTGATATGTAAATATTTATTTAAAGGATGAATTTAGGATGGAATATGCTTTTATTAAACCAGTTTTTTTTAATTTCACAAACAACACTGCATAAGTACACACACAATAACACACACCATCATCACATAACATATTAAAATAAAAATGAATGAAAACGCAAAACGTGCTTTCTTTTGGGGTGGGGTCTGTAAATTTTAGTTATAATGAAGCTATGCTTGAATTGGGTTCAATTAGTAAAAAGTAAAATAATGTATGGCAGGTTAACTTTTAAATGCTAGCTAACCTGACTATGTAGTATTATTACGAAATAGTATACTAGACACATCTAGACATTACGTCTTTATGTTGTAATTGAGGGAGTTTTCACGATGAGAAAAGCAGTTGAATGGGGATGTGTGAAAGGTTACAGTTAGCAGTGTCTTTCATCTGGCGCAGATTTGGGAATGCTCAAAGATAACGAGAGGTTAAATCGCCCGCTTCAGCTCTTCAAAGCTGCTAATATCTTTCACTGCTCCCGTGCAAACTTAAAGCCTTTTAATAGCTCACTCAACTTTCATATTTCGACCCTTTCTTTAATCCTCTTTTCTTGCAATCAGCATCACTTTTGAAACCAACTCATTCTAATTACATTGCAATGAAAAGCGACCTTTCTTTTCCATAAAGGAAAGCCTTTCCATTAGGCTTACTAAGGAAAGTTAGCATATTCTATTCATGCTATCCAGTTCCGTGAAAAAATCACTATTTCGAAACATTAAATTCTATTTGAGTTGAATGATACCTTTCTTCCAACTATACTTCAGCTGTTAGCTGAACATCTATAGTTAGCTGTTGAACCTCTTATAAAGATAAGTGGATTTCTAATCTTGATAATGATGATTCCAAAACATATTCAAAGTAATTTGATCTTTTGAATTTATTACACAAATAAATGTTATATTATAAGAAACATTTGACACACATGAGTGTTCAATTAACAAATATCTAAGGTATTAGATTGGTACAAGTACTCATGTTATGGAGGATATATAAATGGTCATAAAATAGTGTACATGTGGAGCACTAATCCACCTCAAATGAAGAATTCTTCATTTAATGTGAAGTTAAAGATAATATTATTTTTCCCTCCATTTTTCTCTTTTTCCCGCCTGTTTCACTCGCTCCCTTATCCCTCACACTCACTCCCACTCTTATTGAGTAAAACATTGCCTAGAAAGTACTTAATCACTCGCCCTTTGGTGCAAATGCCTTTAACAGTGATATCAAAGCATATAAATATATAAAAAAAATTCAAAATAATCAAGTGAAACAACAAATCAATGTAAAACTACAATAAGAAATGAGGAAAAAAGAGCAAGATCATTAATTGTGCAATCTGTTATAGTGTGGTATTTACTCATATTGGGGAAAGTATTTATGTATTCACACAAAAAATTTTACTATAAAAAAACTAACAACGCGTTTCGAATATTTTTTTAGATGTAACCTGAAGAAGAACATCAAGTGCTCGAAAAGCGTTGTTAGTTTTTTTTATAATAAACTATTTTGTGTGGAGACATAATACTTTCCCCAATAAGACTAAAATTATTCAAGCGTAATAGGAGGTATTCGTCAGAGTCAAAAATTTTTAGTTGGTCAGTGTTTTAGTTCACCAGAGTGTTTTAGTTGGGTTTTTGCCTCTGACGAAGAGAGGTTGTTATGGTTGAAAGGTCTTGGTATTCTTTCCTATTTCTTATATAAATATATATTAGACTGTTGTGCATTATTTTCGGGTCTCTAAGGAATATTCTACAATATTCCCTATAATATTAGCCTTCTACATTAATCACATTCTTGATTGGTGTTTGTCATGTACCATGTCAATAGATCCGCAAGTATTAACACCAGGATTAATCAAGATGTTTGAATAGATTTGAACTGTCTACACTGATTGTGATGTTTATTCAACAGGAAATTGATTCAAACACTTAGTTGCATGTTAAAATCCTGTACGTAATTATGACTGCTGAATCTGTTGTTCAAATATATATGTATAGAGATATTATCAAACCACAATATGAAATGAGAAAACAGGACTAAGATCTTTCAACCGTAACAAGCGGTCTTTGTCAGAGTCAAAAACCCAACTGACCCAAATTCAGTTGGGTTTTTGACTCTGACAAAGACCGCTTGTTACGGTTGAAAGATCTTAGTCTCGTTTCCCCATTTGATATTGTTGTTTGATCATTGATTGTTATTTCACGTGTTTATGAGAAATCTTTATGTGTATATATATATATATATATATAAAACTAAAAAAAGGAGAATTGGGATGAATGGAAGTTTGATAGATGAATCAAACTCTTATTGCCGACGATTCGATTTCATTTTAATCTTTATCAAAGGCAAAAGTAGGAATATTTGAATTTGAACAAATATTTTGTTATTTATCTACCACACGTTGATAATTTGTTACTGCTTTATATATATATATATATATATATATATATATATATATGATCAAACAACATTAAGAAATGGGAAAACAAGACTAAGATCTTTCAACCGTAACAAGCTGTCTTCGTCAGAGTCAAAAACCCAACTGAGTCAGAGTCAAAAACCCAACTGAGTCAGAGTCAGTTGGGTTTTAAAACTCTGACGAAGACCGCTTGTTACGGTTGAAAGATCTTAGTCTTGTTTTCCTATTTCTTATTATGGTTTGATCATTGATTGTTTTTTCACGTGTTTATGTGAAATCTTTTTTTATATAATATATTATATATATATACCTGGTTATGTGCATTAATATTTTCTATACCACTCTGTGTTAATACCAAGATCTTGTTAAATTTGAAACTAACTGAATACTACGTAGGAGTGCAAAATCCAGGTATACTTACAATTTTGTGAAAAAAAAAACTATAAAACTCATTCAAATATTTTTTCTTGTTTTGTTCCTATATTTTCTTTAATACTTCAAGAAGTAGACTGAATTTCTAAAAAAGAAATACCCTTTTATGAGTTTTGGATGAATAATACCAATTCTACAGTTTTTTTTAAATTTAGGGCCATAATTAAAACAAATTAAGGATACAAAGTTATCTATCAAAATTCTAAAGAAACACACGATAAGATAAAGGATGGGGAACAATGAATAACAGTATGAGTTCTGCAGATTATCTAGACTGCTGAGGAGGCAGAAATTGTGGCCCATAACTCTCAGGTTGTGGTGATAGTATAATTAATTATGAAAGTTTATCTGTTCTGTACAAACATATGTTACACCACGCTATTCTCTTGATCCTGCAAATATTTGTATGTAGGTAATTCAAGTCAGCTTTTATTTTCTTCTAATATACAGTATAAATACCAAATTAATCAATTATGTATCTATTGAAAAAAACTGTACTTTGGAACTTATGATTATGGTAAAATGTGCTTAGCGCATTGAGTATAATGAGTTTATACTTGTCATGTGAGAGACTGAAGATGTTCAGCATTCTAAAAGGTCATGATAGTGTTGGTCCAGACCACATGTGCTATCAGGCGCTCATTAAATAACTACTTTTGTATGCTAGAGTAAGTTTACATTTAGGATTCTTGATGTAGAATCTACCAGAAAGTGGAATCACCTAAATCTAATTTAGATATCAGATATCAATTGAACCACTTTTACCTTCCAAAACAGCACTAAATCTGCAGCTTATAAGTGTATTCGGTAGAAAGAAAAAAGTGAATTTAAGTATAAGTATTGAAAATATGAAATATTGCAGTAAACTATCTATTAGTCTACAACTATCAAAACTGATGATGTAAATATGACGAAAATAACTTTTTTTATCACTCTAAAATTTTGATTTTTAATGGGCTTTGTGAATTTCTGAAGGTGCTTATTTGTAATGTTTGGTGCATTTTGGTAGTCGTAATATTCAATACGACTATATTGCATTTGATATTTGACTATATAGTCAAATTTCTATACCCGACAACGCACCTACTAAGAATACTAAGAACCTAGTAAGCCTCCCATTAAGCTTCAAAATTAGCTATTACTTTCATGGAAAAATGTAAGAGTCAATTCTTAATAGGTGATTAATTAAGTATTTAATTATGATAAGAGTTGGTAACTGGAGACAAATATTGTGAGTGAGTAAATGTTGTGTAATATTAGTATAATGCTAGGCTGTCACTCGGGAAAATATTTGTGGATATCCACAAATATCCTTAAAAAAGGTCCTTGAAACCGATAAAATAAAAAGACAAAATTACGTATTATTAGTTAATGAATGAGTGTTCCTTGCTTACTTGATAACATAGGGGTGAAAGATTCCATTATCATACACAAAAACAATCAAGACTCTATCTCTACCATAGTTAGTCAACCAACTTCATTGGACACCGCATCAGTGGCATGTTTTGCAGTGTCTGAACCACAATGACAGTTATCTTTAAGTAATTACTTCTTATTAAACTAAGAGTAGGCATTTTTTTGAAAGTAGAACAATAGTCTTATTCTTGAACCAAGAAAATAGTTGAAAAACTAGGATTTGAACGTTTTTAATATTTTGAAAGTTTTGAAATTCTTGAATGGTTTATTTGGTTTTTAAGTGAATGATCGAATGTATTGTAAGTTTATAATGTTCTGACAGTTTTGAGAATGTTTTATAAGTTTTTTGAATTCTTTGAACGTTTAGATATTTGCATCACTCCATCTTCATGTAACTAACTGCTGTGTATTCTTCTTCTTCTTCTGAAGACAAACTCTTGTTCAAAATAACCATCATCATAACTGATTTTTTTTTCTGCCCTGTATAATTTTTCAGTTTTATGAACTCGGGTTGTGTCAGTGTTAATAAAAAACTATTTGTTTTTAAGATTTCGTTTTCATATCAACATATACATAAATATACTAAAAATAAAGATTTCATCAATTTTATTCCGCCATTGATATCATCTTTATCAAGTTATTTATAGAGTTCAGAGATAAACGGGTGAACAAAGAATTGAAAGACCTCTTACTGTCTCTAAATTTTAGTTCAAATGTCATCAGGAGAGGTGAAGAGAAATAGAAAAAATTCATTTTGATAATTTGGTTCACAGAAGTCCTGTGTTTCTCTAAATGGATGGGCGTTTTGCTATAGTTTACGTATGAACGTCTGTTGTCCATCATATATTACTTTACAAGGACATACTTTATATATAATTAAAGTTAGAACTAGGAAAGACAGAAAAGAGACTAACACTTATTAACTCCGTGCCGTTAACTCTTCAATGTTATTAAGAGTGGAAATGTGAGAACAGTAAAAGGACAGACACCGCAATCAAAGTCCTTCAAGTTGAGTATTTTGAGGTTTGTTTAAATGGAGTAAGTGATGTTTTAGAGGACTACCAATGTATGCAGCTGTGAGTCTCATTAACTACTCGCCTCTTTTAAACTTTGACATATTAAACTAAGCCTCTCTATAAAACCTCTGCTGTTGTTTTCATTTCAGCTGAAACATCTGTTTAATTAACTTGCATTCACTTATATTCCTTTGCACTTTCATAAACAAAGACTATGAACAGAATATAATACTATTGTTAGAATGACCATTATAAGTAGTCATGAAAGACTAACAATATGGTAAATTTTACGATTCTTGTAAAGATGACAATGAGTTATAAATATTTCAAAGGATGTTTTTTGAGGCCTAGAAGGCTCAAAATCTCTGGTAACAACTGTTGGATCTAATCTATCTGAATAGGTATGCAAAGAGTAACGACATTTCTGATATAAATCTCTGACACAGAATATAATAATAAATATACTTCCTCAAGCAACAAAACAAACTTGATTCGGCTCAATACAATAAACAACTAAGGAGATTGGCAAGCTCTTTGCTCACGGTTGTAATATAAAGAACAGAAATGACGTGGTCTATCCACAGTCTACCTTTCTGTTGTCATTATCAGATGGATGTTCAAACTACATTTCACACAGTATCTTGAATACAAGACAATCTGCTTTAAATACAAATTTTGGATTTATTGATTATGACGAAGGGATTGGAAACATAAATTTGATCTATAACATTCTAGAGGTAATTCAAGGTTTCAGTTTTTTATAAACTTTGTATTTATTCTGAAAGATAATTAGCCATTTTGATTTTAGAATCAGTGCAAGGCACAATTAGGACCACTCATACATCGTTATGTCAATAAGGAAAATCCTAAATTAAGTTTTTCTACAAAACCTGAACTCTTGTCGAAACGTAGAAATAGAGACCTCTTTTTTATTTCTTTGTAAATAACGTAGCTTTTATTTGTATAAATTCATGGAAATTAGTTTTTGAAGTTTCATAATTTAAAAATATATATTCTTTCCCAGTTTTAATTTAGCAGTATCATTTTATATTTATAATGTCTTTTACATTTGTCCTGCAAGATGTCGATTTAAATATAACCACTACTTTTAAAGGAATATGAAGAATTTTTTTTTCTTATTACAGAAAATTTTACCAAATAGAGATTATTCGAACAGATGTTTGTATTTCAAGAAAAAGTGAAATTAATTTCATCCAAAGTCAAATTTAATTAAACGAACCACGTAAGGAAAGTATGCTTTAATTAATGCCTGGTGGTTATATTTGTCTAGAGAATGTACGAAAAAAAGGGTTGGAATGAAATGGCAGGAATAATGAAAGGATTGCGGTCTGTGGAAGCATACGTCGTGGGAGAGTGATTTCCTTGCCGGCATGAATAGTTACTAAGTGGCCAGTGGGCCAAATCAGGAGCTTTCGCCTAACACCCTGCATCGCACACACAACTTTATTGCCTTTCATAATGAAAACTGCAAACTCCAACTCTCAACTACCAACTTCCAGTCTAATATATATACTTTAATTTTCACCCTTTACTTTTTTTTCTCTGTATGAAGGGAAATGGTTTTTGAGCTCTAAATAGAAAACTTCTTTTCATGGAAATAATGGGAGAACATTATACTCTAGTTATATATGAATGTGATCAAATTACGGCTTCATAAATCTTTGTCCCTCTTCTGGAAAAATTTAGGTGAACAATTATAGTTTTTTCAAACTCGGTGACAATATCTTTTTTTATCTCTTATTCAGACGTTTAATAAATCTTAGAAGTTTTTAAGAGGTTACGTTATTACTTCAGTAATAGATTCCAAGTCATTAAACAGGTTTTTCCCAGTATTTGCAAAGTCTTAATTACGGTTTCTCTCCATATATTAAAAGACTTTTCTACACATTATTTTTAACCTAACGTGAAGTAAAGTTATTATTCTTTTTATCATGAAATAATTTTACCTTTATATTTCTTGTAGTCAATTTCGCCTTGCTCTCTCATTTGATTAAAAAAAACTACTATTGAGGTTGATTAGAATTATTTTATAAGTGCATCAGCGACGTAACAGTCCATTATATTGTATTTCGTAATAGTAGTTTTTCCTATTTATTTTTTGTTATGTACAAATGAATGAGAGCAGGGAAGTTTATTTTAAATCATGCTGAATTATATTAACGTCCCATTGCTTTTAAAACAGTGTTTTAATTTTAGCCTGATCTTAAACCAGTAAGAGTCCCTAATGTTTTACTTGTAGCTATTTTAGTTGTGAGTGAATCACATTATAGAGCTTATTATCTTTAACTTTTTCGTATTGTCTGATTCTTATTTATTTTATTACATATCGTTCAGAAGTACTGGGGGAATACTTTAATTTTATTTTACACAGTAAAGTTTAAGTTTATTATCAAGGTTTAAAAAAAGATCCAAAACTTTCTTATCAGATATATGAAATTCAGAAATTGAAGTTCAGACTATTCAGGAATGTTGATTGCAAGATTTTTATATATTTTAATAAAAAATGAAATACTTTCGTCTAAGGATAAGAAACTGAAACAACACAATTAGTTTCAACAGTGGTAGTAGGAGAGTGAAGACAATGTAATAGTTATATAATGTAATAAATATAATATTTTATAACAGCCTCAACACGACCATTGCCATGTGCACATATATTTTAAAGTTTGCAGCCTTAACAAATGCCCGCATATAGAAGATGTGAACCTTCTTATCAGAATGGAGAGAATAAGTCTACTCAATCACATATATCTATATTTTTAAACTTTGAATAATCTGTAGACTCAACATTTTCAGCTCCAGTCGTAAACATCCCAACAGATAGTCTATAATTAGTCATTTTTTGGGAGCTTTAATGCGTTTTATGTGTTTGAATTTGTGTAAACTTTATTGATGTTACTTGTATTATATATAGTTTTATTTAAATGACTTATAATTTATATCAATAAAAACCTGGAGTAGACCTAGTAAACGTTAGAATGTCTCATGAATGAACCGTTGCGTTAAGCTGTGATCTTATTAATCAGAAGTTCTGTTTGTTAAGATGGTATTGGTGTTGAGTATCCAGGAAAACTTATTATTCTTTTTTTATATATAATAATAAAACAAATAACAAATCAAATATTTATTTAATTTCTCAGTAGTTAAGGTGACTTAACTATTCAGAAAATGAGTCCATGACCATTATATAACATAATCTTGCCAATATCTGTAAAAATTAATACAGTAAATTAATTTACAGGGTTAATGTAATTAATTATGAATTAATTATGATACATTATTATTCATAATAATGTATTATTAAACTACATTCTAGTTTAATTATTATGAACCTCATATAATGAAACGGACTGTTTCATTATATGAGGTTCAAAAAATGAAACAGTCCGTTATATGTTATATGCATATATATGTGATATATGCAGAAGTACTTCTACCTGATGACGATGGCAGTTGAAATATAGTAGTGAGTCTTGTATGGATTTTATATGTTTTTCTCCTTTTGTTATTGAGCTATATATATAATATATATATATATATATATAATTATATAATTTATATCTACATATATTATAAATCTGTCTGACGTATATCTCGTTTTGTGTACAGCCCTGATGATACTATGCAAATATAGCGAAACGTTCGTGTAAGTGAAGTGTTTGTTGTGTTCATCAACCCCCAATACCTCCTGTGTTTGCTATATATATATATATATATATATATAAAATTAAAGGTCCGTGTGGACAATAAACACTTTAACACAAGTGTGTTAAAGTGTATATATATATATATACATATATATATATGCATATATTTCTATTCCTGAAGACGAGGACATCGAAAATAGTAGTGAGTTCAGTGATTTCTTTTCTATGTGTTCTTTTTAAATTCTAGTTTACATATATATATATATATATATATTATATATATGTAAAGATTTCACATAAACACGTGAAACAACAATCAATGATGAAACCACAAAATGAAAACGGAAAAAAGACTAAGATCTTTCAACCGTAACAAGCGGTCTTCGTCAGAGTCAAAAACCCAACTGGTCAAAAAACCCAGTTTATTACCGCTTATTATGGTAGAAAGATCCTAGTCTTTTTTTCCTTTTCATTTTGTGGTTTGATCATACATATTATATATAGAGTTCAATGTAGAAAAAGAAACATAGGGAAATCAATAGCACACACTTACTGTCTCTAATTTTCGGTTTGAACCGTCTTCAGGAGAGATAAGAGAGGGAAACCAAGCGCACTGGTTACAACTGTAAGTGTGTACTTCTGATTAATCTATGTTTCGTTTTCTACATTGATCTATATTTGTCCGTTTCGGATCGTATTTCCAACGAAAAAGTATATATATATGATGTTATCTGGATACGATATGGCACTTGTCCCAGCACAGTGAGGAGCCTACTAGTGACTGTCTGTAGTGGACAATCACCCACTTTAAACTGTCTTTGACAAAATCTTACAACAGTAGTGGCCCAACCATTAATCATACTCGTACTTTAACATTTCTTGAAGGAGGTCAACTTCACTCTTCGCACTCAGAGTATATAAAGTCCCGTTTATCTCAACTTTTAATTTCCACCTTGAAGACAATATCGTAATCATTCCTCGAAAGTGACTTACTTAGTCATTAAGAGAAGTAGGTATTGGGTTAATTAAAGTGGGAAAGAGGAAATAGTCAGAAGGTGGGTACCGTGGTACAATAGTTCCAGATGTAGTATATCAAAGTTTATTGAATGATATAAGCAAGGCTTTAGCGAAAACAAAATATCTGTGGCTGTGAGTCCCACCAAGTGTTCACAATATTCATCTTTCAACGTCTTCAATTAAATATTTCTACAAAAACTCTACCATTGTTTTAGTTTCACTTAAAACATCTTCAATTTAATTGTAACCAAATGTTCCTATATTTATGTTAACAAAGGACCCCGAGTCTTCCTAAATTCGTAGGCTTACATGGATTCTTCTTTTACAGTTGAATATTTCTACTTAATGTATTTGTAGAAAGTCTTTTGATTAAATTTAAGTATCTTATCAAGTATACATTTAAATATCATTAACTTCAGCTATTTCTTAAATTTTCTTAGGCATATTTTCATTTCCAGCGAACTAAATACTGTTTCTTGATAACTTCTATTTCAATAGAGACAATGCTTTTTCATGTGGTTCATTTTTTTATATTTTAGTACATGAGTTAGGTAAATAATTAAAGGTATTGAAGTTTAACAACGTAAATGTTATGTGGATATTTTGTCTGTTAATTTAAATAATAGTATTATATACCTGGTTATATATTCAACTAGCAGAGATAATAAGTCCTATCCATTCTATATTGCCATGAGTAAAGATAATGCTTATATTAGTGTGTATATGTCTAAGGTTATTATCTATATGCTAATCTATAATGGCTATTGCGTACGTGCTAGTCTATAATATCTATTGCCTATGTGCTACACTATAATGGCTATTGTCTATATGCTTATCAATATTTTTAACATTATTTTAATCTTATTGAGTGGATTAGAGTTCTGTTAACTATATATCGAGAACCTGTGTTTTTTCTTGTGCTTCTAGTTTAAAATACTGCATATTTTAAAATCACGCTTATTTATTATTTTTAATATTTTTAAATTTAGCTTATTGTTTACTTTTACTTTGTGGACAAATTTTATTTTATTAGTTAAGGAATTGAGTTAGTCACTTCATATATTCTGATTTCGTTTTCTACATTGATCTATATTTGTCCGTTTCGGATTGTATTTCCAACGAAAAAGTATATATATATATATATATATATATATATATGATGTTATCTGGATACGATATGGCACTTGTCCCAGCACAGTGAGGAGCCTACTACTGACTGTCTGGAGTGGACATTCACCCACTTTAAACTGTCTTTGACAAAATCTTACAACAGTAGTGGCCCAAACATTAATGTCTGATAACTCACTTCGATATTTTAAAATCTGTCGTCATATGGAATGAAGTGGTTGGCTAGGGAGTTTAGGTGATGATTGAAATAAAACTCTTACAATAGACCAACAAATAAGTTTCCCATTATTACAATTACATTATTACAATAGAGTTTCCCCATCAAATAAGAGAGAAAAAAAACAGTGGGATTTTAGAAGGAGTCGATATGTGATGAGAAAATGCAAAGCGTCTTAAGTTTTATTTTTCTAAATGATATCCTTCTTTTTTTTCATTGTTTTTCTCTTTCTTTCCCCTAGCTTAATAAAAACAAGTATATAAATAACATCATGTGAGCAAAGGCTGATTGGTCTATAGCTGTTATTCACTGAATACCAACCTAAATATCCCATCACTTCCCCCCTGATGACTACAAAAGTCAAAATATTGAGTATGTCCGATATTTCTTTAAGTGTTTCTATCAGTGTTTTACATGTGATTTAAGGTACATCTATATTAAGAACTAAATGACACACACAAAGAGAGAGTGAGAGAGAGAGAGAGAGAGAGAGAGAGAGAGAGAGAGAGAAAATAATACGGAAGACTTAATAAATGTTATGAAGCTGCAGAGACGTACGAGGACATGAGTGGTACAGCTATGACAAACAATCCTTAAAGCTTCTTATTGACCCCTCTGCCTGTGCCTATTAACCTCCTAAATCCCTTCCTACCTAATGACTTGCTAAGCAGTTTTAGGGTGGATTTAATTAATCACTCCTAAACGAGTTCCCTTCCAAACTGTGTTATCTTTACAAAAGTAGAGTTTACGTCAAACTTCAATCTCCTGAATATGTGTTGAGTTTGGAAAACACATTACAGCAAAATTAAAACGCTATGGTTATCAAGGAAGTAAAGGACAGCACTTTATTCAGTAGTGATTAATGTTATAAATTTAGTATTCGCAGTAAATTGAGTTAACAGTTTATAAAATTATATAAAAAATACTTTCATAGTTGCACAAATTCATTTAATACAATTTTCCTACTATTCTAGTAAATAAAAAGCAACATTTTATTTAATTTAAAGAGAAATATCATTTCAATATAAAAATAAATATTAATCTTAATTAAAATATTATTTACTATTTAGATTTAATAATAAAACTATGTAAATTATCTGTTTACCTATATCAATTTCGTTTTAATGAAATTATATTTAGAGACCAATTGATGTTATTGGTAGCATGAGATATTTTTTAAATATTTTTTAAAAACACAATATATGTAGTAATATATTAAATGCAATACGCATTGACCTATTAAGTGTGTGTAACATGATATGTATATTACTTATGACTTCAATACATGTGGTGTTACTTATGATTTCATGGAATAATAACTGAATAACTAAATGTGGCTTGTAATGATTCTCATCATGAACCATCATGAAATTATGGCAAATTGTCACCATGAAATGATGACAAAATAATGATATGTGGCATGTAGTGATAATTGTGCTATCATTGTGGCAAATGACTCTTGTGGCTAGTAGGAAGTTAAAGGCATCCTGGAGAAGATAGAATAACTATATGTATGTCGTATGTAGCTATATTTATGGTTTCATGGCAAGATGATTATATGGCAACATGGCCTTCTAGTCACATTTTTTTGCAATAAGAAAAATACATGTCATTCACTGTACGTTGAATATAGTCATACAGTAAGGTCATACCATCAACAATGAACATTCAACATTGAGAGTCCTAAATTTTCCCTAACTCAAAAGTAATTTAGAGTAGGAATCTTTAACAAGTTTCTAACATCATACAGGGTCGGAACCGACGGCTTAAAGTCCTCTCCAAGGGACGACGTTCGTATTAAACACCGAAATATTTTTTCACCTCCTCCGTGAATAAATCGAAGACCATAGTGAGTATTGAACCCCGGATTTACTAGTCTAGAGGCGAGGACGTTGGCACTGGGCTACTCTGGCCCTATGACCTATGTGCTAAAGGTTTTACTACCTTGATGGACAAATAAATATTGTCTCTTTTATGAACAAAATCTTTAGTATTAAAGGATAAAAAAAGTGGATTTTAATTGTCTTTGAACCTCAAAAATTTATCTTTTTCAGTTTTGGTGATAAGAATATTATCAGTATCAGCTTTCGTCAAGACAAGCAGATAACAATATGTCAAAGAAAGAGTAATGAAATTTCTGAAAGATTTTGTGACCGATCAGTATCAAAAGAAATGCCACCAGACTGGCAGAGATAAACCTTTATGATATGCTAATAGACCAAGTATATCTCGGGTATGCTGCTTAATTTACTGAAAGGAAGAAAGTGAGATTAAGACATTTGTAAATGTTCATAGTAATAATATAAGCAATTGTAAATGTAAGGTAGTAATATAAACAGCCGGAGGGTTATTCCTAGACAAATGAAAGTTAGGAGATGGAGTAGCATGGTTGATCGCCAGGGAGCCACATCATCAGGCCGGACGCCATTACCTCAGTGATTAGACACTGAAGGGCTTCATCAGTCCTTCCACTGGGAAGCCTTCTAAGTATGATATACTTCATCAAACAAGTCGCTAGATCCAAATCATGTAGACATCTCTTAGCTTTGCATATTAGAAATATGCAATTAAGACCAATCAATTCTCGTCAACTATTCCCTAATTGGAAGTTTATTTTCTCAATTATAATTCCAGTTATCACGGAAAATAAACAATATTCCCGCATCACTTGATAATTAATCATTTATTATTGTAGATTTGTTTTAGAAAATATCAGTTCCTACTTGTCACTGAATTAATTTATTACATAAAAGTAATCTCAACAATTATGAATTTTTTTTTAATATTTTAACTTATGTTATTCTTTATGTTCATAGCTTTATAATCTTCCGAATTGATTCACTGACTGTCAGAGCCGTATGTATACGTAAAATAATTAGTTATAATTTTATACTTTAGTTGCTAGCTTATTGATTTTTTTTTTGGAATGTATATACGTATATTATAAGTAGAACTCTGTATAATCTGTGCTACTTGATAAAATTGTTTTAAGAAAGGAAGTGAAGTTGATTTACATTTTATATTTAAAAAATATGTTTCTTATATCCCAAACTAATGAACTTTTAATGGCTAATAATATCAATAAAACATTTTGGATTTATTGTATAATATTATAATGAATTAAAATAATAAGAGATGCATTAAAATCGTTTCTTGATGAAATGGTTGTGGGGTAAGATTAGTGAGGGTTAAAGTTGATAGGGGTTGTTTCGAAGAGAAGGTGTGGGATAGTGAGCGGGAGATGGTGAATTAATTCATCACGAGCGGGTGTGGATGGTGTTGGCTCGGCGCTCCAGTTCTCCACTGGTAATTGCATCCGTCAGATAAGGATGGCCAATAATTGCTTCCTAAAGAAGTAGAAAGGAAACTGCGCCCTATCTGGAGAGAACAAGCCGCGCTTTTACAACCCTTCTATCTATGCCCCTCCTCCTGTATCTAGTTGCCTCCAAACCACCTTCATTTTCAAATGTGTTTTCAATGTTCTCAATGCTTATAAAAATTTCCCGTTTTATTTTTCCTTTGAAATTGCAAAATAAAAATATTCTATTTAAAATAAAATTATTAAAATTTTGTTCTAAGCTAGTAATTATGTTCTATGAACTGAAATTTTGATACGTTAAATAAAATCATTCCCATGTCACTTGTACGGACACAGTACCTTATACTATAGTGCTACATTAAATTAAATACGAATAATAGCAAAAAACCAGGTTTTCATGTACTACCATGTTATTCCATTTATCACATTGATTAAAGCAGGCTAGGTTAGTGCTTTTTAACATGGAATGTTTACCACTCTCAACAGTACAGGCATTATAACTGCTTCCCAGTGCTAGTGATGTGCCCAAGCAGAACTCTGAGGTGCACTTTTACTCTTTACTCTTTAATAAAAAGAGTATAATCAGTGGAGAAGATCGTAACACTGCATCAGACAGCTTCATTCTCTCTTAACCTCCTTAACCTGTAGCCTTTTTTGAATTGCTACCAAAATTGTTCTTAATTTGTGTAGCTACTCTTTTTCGTTGTTATTACTGTTTACGCTTTGCTGCAATGTACTTTATTGAACAATTTACTAACAATGTAAAGACATTTCCTTGACGGTGTTTGATTATAAACAAAACATTAAATATTTGTTTTAAAATTTAGTTTTACTTTTCGTGCTATATTTAACAATATATCAAAACATAATTATGATACCCCATAAGTTGATTTTTGTTAAGCAAATGTTTTTATCCTAATCAATATTACGCGCTGCTCTGTAACAGTATTGAATCTCCATTAGGCATGGTGTAATTCAGACGTGAACAATAGTTAGTATAAGGTAGATGGTCATTTTAAACTAACTTATTCATTTACTAATCTCTACTAACGGCCTAATTCACAATTTTCTTTTCTTGTTATTCAAGCCTGAAGATAATGTAAGGAAAGAAAGCGTAATTTAATTATGGATATTGAAGGCATTAAGTGTGATTAAGTTTAACTTTGGAGCTTTATTTTAAAAATAAATTCTTATTGAATCCCTGGTTATTAAACAAGGAGACTGGCGGAGCCACCTTAAGCCAGGTCATTTCAATAACGAGATAAATGTTGCATCCAGTAAAACTCTAGCATCCCATTAACCCCTTTCGACGAGATATTAAACGTGTAATTCTTACAACATTTAGTGGTTAAATTCTCTGCTCTGGGTAGAAGTATTAGAGATAAGGAGTCAATAACCAAAAAACATGATTATTTATAAGACTTCCTTAAAGCTAATTTCCCAGTATTCACTTCCGTGTCTAATAAAATTATTATGAATAAAAAGATGTGGGCAGTAACTGATAAAAACAGATAATAAACTGATTTAAATATTAACTTCCTTTTCATTATTGAGACTCATTTAATTAACACTAGTATTTTTATTCCAGACAGATATCTGGGTCATTTCTATTAAGAGATGAATATCTATCTTTCGTTGTACGCTGATGGTGAAACTGTTTGACTGCTTTCACACGTTGTCCTTCTTCAAAAAGCTTTAATTTGAATACTTGAAATGAATATTTATGTAGCCTTCTAGTAACTGGTACTTAATTGCATTTCATGTTATCATATTACATATATATTCATTTATTATTTCCTCAAAATATTTATTTCTCAACTAGCAAACAAACTTTGACGGATAGTTTGCAAAAATTCAGAGATGATACATCGTATCCCAAGATATCATTGGTAATTATAGAGTAACAGAAAATATCATTATTAGTACAATATGAACTAAATGCTTCTGAATAAACCACATTTACTATCTGTTCTTCAGGTTGCAACCTGACTGAGTTGCAACCTCTGACTCTTGAGCAAGTAAACTACAGTTGCCCATGTGAGAAAAACTTGGCTCACTCACTTCAATTATATAGGTAAATAGAGTTTCTCCTTGCGATAGTTACCGTCATTGCAAAACAGACGCTGACGGAATATTCCAATCGTTTGAATTTAAACGGATAGTGGCTCGGAATCAATGGTATGCTCGGGTACACACAGACTCACCAGTACAACACCCAGTCATGATGACTGCCTCTATGGCGTATCTGTGCAGAGCACGAACTCATAGTAGTGTCCGTTACACATTTTTGGGCACTTAAGTTTCGTAACATGAAATTTGTAGCTGTTACTAAATCACCGCACGATTGATGCCCTACTTTATTATTGATCCCCTACTACTTTGTCATGAGCAGGCAGTCGAGGAGCAGTCCCGGAGTCAAGAAATTCAATTGGATAATAAACTGCTTCCACATCACTAACTTTGTTTACTGACTTGTAAGTTCTTTCCTCAGCTTGATATAGTGCAAGAGCTTGTTATTGATTTTTTCTACCTGCTCATTTGCAGGAGTGAGAATTTCTCGTTCACAAAGCCAGTTATTCTGAATAGATGGCAGATATCTTCGGGAAACACCTTGTCAATTATCTCTTGTTGGAAGCTTAAATTCAAATAAAATTGAAATCAACTAGCAATACCTACTTGTTATACATGTATATTTTCAAAATAAAAATGTCTGTGAAGTTAGCCAAAGACATCTTAAAAGTCCATAACTTCGCTTCTGCGTTGAGTATTCAATCCATTTAAAACTTAGATTTTAGATCAGTGATACAAAAATCTATTATTAAAGTTTCAGCTTGCTATGTCTTATGGTGGCCGAGTTTACTTGGGACAAAATTTTGCGGACTATTATCTAATAAATGTATTAAGACAAAAATTGAAGCAGACATAATTGTCAACTATCCTAACAATAATAACAAGTATTTTTACGGAATCCTTTGACACTTCTAATATTTGTAGATCTTATATTTCAAAGATGAACATTATTAATTTTATATAAATATTTTCAAGTAAAATATATTGATACATAAATAATAGTGATTTTAGAAAGAGTAAACATTATTTTTATTTATTATATGAAGGAAACATATTAAAGTGTTTGTAATGGTGTAAGTTTTTTATTTCCTAGTTTAAAACGCTAAGTAGAAATGATAGTGCTAATTGAAATAGCTAAATTTTATTTTTGATATGAACAGTTGTGGTGGAATGATTCTTAAAAATATATACGAGTGTGTTTGTTGAGAATACGCGTTAGTTGTAAGGAGACAGTGGGTCATTAATTAGTCAAGACAAGGAGGGCGAAGGTGTAATTACGTGGAGAGAAGAGCCGAGTGGTGGCAATGCTAGCACTATTTGCAAGAGTCATGGCACTCTGCTCAGTTCTCAACTAAACCTCCAGATGTATTATTGAACCTAAAGGCATACTTAGACCCTCCTTCTGCCTCACTGCCCTCTTGTTCTAGAACAGTTAATGTTCACACTTTGAAACCTCAACAGCTAGAGGGAAATCCGAAATTTGTATAATTAGTCTTACACCTAATCAAACGGATACTCCTAATATTTACTTAATCCAATCACCTCGAGAACTGAATTTAATCAGGACATAGTGCGTTAAATTACATTATAAATATTATGATTCTAAATTATTAGAGTACCATATTCGTTAGCGGAATTCATTTATAACAAGTCGGTGGACTAGTACATTCAAGTAAAAAATATAAGAACACACAGAAAAACGTTACCGTAGGTACTCAGATAAGTTCTTTTCAAAGTCAATGAATGAATGAATGTCACAAAATTATCTAATCATTGCTTTTCGAATTTTCCTTTTTCTTTCCTATATATATAATGTTCCTTGTACTACTAAAAACAGATTTGAAATGACTTGAAACAGTATAAATTAAGTTATAATTAAAAATTACTTTGAAAAAGGAAGATCTTTTCGTCTGATGTCAAATTTTCGGACAACTGTCTTCGGGAGAAAAGAAAGGTGGAGTCTTAACACGTGGTCAGGCGCAACCAGCTCGGTAGCTACCAGTGTTGTCCCTCGCATACGGTCTTGAATTAATAGAGTTAAGAGAATGTATTTCTTTGTATAAACTGGCAGCAGGCTTTTATCTAAGCATGTATTGCTGAAAAAAATCATGAATGCAGAATCTGCTCTGCTATTTAACAATATATATATATATATATATATATATATATATATATATATATATATATAAATTAAACGTCAAACTAGGTGAATAAATCAAATGCCAAAAAATAGTTTCCAGAAAAGTATCATGAAAAGCCTATCTATAAAAAAGATACAAATATAGTTTCCTGTTTGCTATTAAATACGTATACTGAATCATTAGTTACAACATGACATTAGAAATGAATGTGATTAGATAAGTAATTTTGCTATATCTAAAATTTTATTGATTATACTCACAAAGAGATATGAAATCAAGGTGATATAAGCATTTTCTGTCGTATACGTTGTACTGACTGGACTGGGGTAGAGAAGTCCACAGTAAAGAACTTACAGATGAACCTGGAGTTATCATTTCTGTTGTCTGTCACTGCTGCCGAGGTCACACTGACAAAACATTGAATGGAATAGTAGGACTAACTAGCAAGAACTAAGGGGAGGATCTTTTGAGGAACAGGTCGACCAAAGTGGTCGACGATGATGGTTAGTATTTTAGTAATGCTCCTAGTGACCAGTAATCTAAAAACTCCATCTTCATAAAAAACTCCAGAAATAATCAAAAATATCAAGATTTCGAAGACAAAACATGTATGAACACACATTTAATAGAATTCATTAAATGTTATGATGCTGTTTTTATTTTTTAAACTTACTAAGTATTCAGTATAGGGGTTAGAATTTTTGTTAAGTTTAAGAGACAGCTTGGTTAAGATGTAATTTTCTAATCCAGAATATTTCTGGAATGCTGACTACAGCCGTTTGAGTAAGTAGTACACTAGTATTGAATATCTATCAAAACTTCTTTATTATTCTGATAAGTTTATTTAGCTATTTTTTTTATGTTATATAATAAAATATCATGAAACGGTTGCTAAGTAATTTGGTGGTAGTATTAATAATTAATCTGAATCCATTTAATATTTCTTTTTCACTCATGGCGGATAGTATTCTATTGAAGACGTTTGTTGTTTCAACTGCGGCATGATGAAATAGCAGTAGTTAAAATTTTGTTAGTGTACCTTCTGTAATTACTGTTGTTTCTGTTACAAAATTTCGTTATTAACAATATTGTTTTTGTGATTTCCACAAATGTTACAATCTTGTCAGAAAGTAATATACTGTTGGACTGTTTTATAATATACAAATTAATATTATCAGGTTAAGTAATACATAGTAATATTTTTTCATAAAATCAAAATAAATTTTAGCAGAAAACTAAGTAGAGCCTAAAAATCTGCCTATCTTACTTTAGGACCTTTAATTAATATTGAATTTTAATTTCATTCAGAAATAATAACCTAAAGTTAACTTGTTTCAAAATAATTTTTGATAAAGTAATGACAAAAGTTTACTTCAATGTATACTGATTAATCCATCACTGAAAATCGAATAACTTGCGGAAAGGCTTTAATAAATAGCTTTCGACTTAAACTGTCTTGCTTTTCGCAAACTGATCCGACGAAGTGAACATCAATATTGTTTAGCGAACATTTAATTAAACTGTTGTTTGAACACAATTAAGTTTCATTTGCATATGATTGTTGTAACTGAGAAAATCGATTTAGCTGTATGAAATGAATAGTCAAATCGAATGTCAAAGAGCTGGACGATATTTTTCCTTATAGTAAGGATGAGTGTATTCCATTCCAGATATTTATATTAAGTTTTTGTTTAAAAATATCATATCTGTTAATTCATTCAGTAATGTAATTAATTTCGTGAATATAAATAAATGAAACGCGTCAATATACACCAGAATTCATGTTTATAGACCTGGGCACAGCTAAACCTTATTTTGATTGACCTGAGTCAAATAAGTTTGAGCAGTAGGAAAAACTGTGCTGTGTTGCGGGTTCTCTATCTTGAAGGAGCTGTCACGTACTCTGTTCGATGTATCTGCTGGGAGCACTGTACCAGGGTGGTTCATTTGCATGCCCACCGCCTATGCTAGTTGAAACAGTAGAATATGCTAATAGTTTAGCCGAGTTATTGTCATTCCAGTATAATAGTATATACTTCACTTTATGAAATCATCTATATGCTCAAAGTATCTCTATGTGTATTAATATTCAACTAAATTCTCATTACTGAAAATATGCTTTTTCAAAAAAGTGAAGATAGTTTCAATAATATTTTTTTTATTAACAGATATATTTTTTCTAGTAATTTTTTGTCTATAAATTACAGTTAAAGTTGTAAAATTACAAAGAAAATGTTTCACAAAATTATGAAGTACGAAATATAAGCATAGCATTAAATATATTGATTTGCTAAAAATATTCTACTTATAGTGTTACATACGTAGAAATAAATACTAACATTTCTATAATACTTGTAGTAACACTATAATAAAGAAAGCAGCAATAAATCTGCAGCAGTGTACAAGAAGCCATATTGTTAGTAAATATGCTATCACAATTATTATTGATGAATTCAGTTGACTGATTTATTGAAATATATATATATTATATATAGTATATATATACTATACAAATTATGAGTGAAATATAGCTAATACTAGCTCTGGAAATAAACCCTGATATTTGAAACTGAATTTATCTAATACTAGAGAAACGTTTAAAATTTCTTAATGAAGGAGAACTACTGAATACCTTCCTTATGGGAACAGGAATAATATTTATTTTCATATTTATAGAAATCGGTAAATATTGATTTTTATAGATATCAGGCTTCTTTGTGACGCCAATGATTTTCTATGAGTTCATAGTTTTCTAATGAGTAGTGGTGACTCGTGCATTGAAACAGAGAGTTGTCATCCATGCAGAATCAGCGTGTTGTACAAAACAACTGAAATATTTCCTGAAGTACCTACAAAACAATTCTGAAAGGTCCATATCTTAAAACTCACTTTGAGTTAACCAATTACACATCTCTTCATGTCATAAATTTACTAGTGTATTGAATAGTGCCAGTAATAGGCAATGACTCAGCCTGTACTTACTGAACAAGTTAAACAGTCTTTCATGCCTACCTCTGCTGGAGGATTAAATTAGCAAATTCAGAGACCGCAACAGGAAAGTAATTAACATTGTTGCAAAGATCAAGAACATAAGAGCTAACCAACTATAAGAGTAAAGGTTAGAATAAAACATTAATGTTTTTATTATAATATCATTTTCTTCATATTTAAATATAGGTAGTCCTCGAATAAGATTTGTTTTACATTTAACTAATAATTACCTCTGCGGATCTCATCTCTACAAAAGCTTATGTACGCCAATGTTGATAAGTTATTAGAAAAACAAAACTTTTTCTAGCAACGTAATGGATTCCAATGTTCTTTCCTACAGCCTACGATATGATTCCTGGCCAATATTACCAGTAAGAGAAATAACTATTTCTCTTGCAAGCAATAGTGAGAACTGACTACTATTAATCGAATCAAGATTATATTGAGGAAAATATTAAAAAACTAGAAATAATGCACTGGCATTCAAAACAGTATCGTACTGTTTAATTTACCTAAATTAACAAGAATAATAATTTAATAAAAATGAACTCCTTTCTGTCAGTTAACAAAACTCATATGAAATCTGTCTATGTTTATTGAATACACCTAGTTTTACAGAAGTCCTTAAACAGAGTAAGATATTATTTTCTCATTTCAATGTACCATTAATCAATGAATAATTAATTTTACGTGAATAACAGATTATTTTTACATAATATAGAATATATACAATTATTATCCTTAAACATAACATGGTTAATTTTTCAATTTAATAGCCTTACTTTTAAGTAAACTAATTATATCTTTAAGTTTTTATATGGATGAATTCTATCAGGTATTTGTTATAAGTGTTGTGAATAGATTTACGATAAAAATAAAGAATGGCGCTTGGATTGGAAAAAATTATATTAAAGAAAGAAATAGAAGGAATAAACACGTGATCTGATGATGTGAAGTATTGCAGTGATTTCGAAATACTGTCTAAGGGACGGAGTCTGCTTAATTTTTTTTCTCTAATATGAAATAATGTGGTGTTATGACCATCCTGTAATCTACAACACTAAGTGCAAACATCGGCTTATTTCACCTCAGCTGCCCTTAGAACAGAAAATTATTCTTAGTTTCCTAAGAACTAGCGATAGTGAACAGTTTGTAGTAGTATTCCCCAATGAGAGTAACTGTGCTCTTTGGGGTTTTGGAAAGACCATAGGTAGAATGTGTTGCTCACAAGAACGTTCAAAAAGGAAAGTATCAAAAAATCAAAAAAGAAAGTTTTTCAGATGGAAACAGAGTTTTTGATTACAGATATAAGGTTATGAGAGCTTATAAGAGTTTGAAAGTAACAAAAGAATATAAAATACATTTCAACAAAGAATAGCATAGAAATTGTGATAGAAGCAGAAAATGAGAGTTTAATATAGCAAATATGTTTTTTTGGCCTTTTTTTTAATTTACAGTAGAAGGTAGATTTTTTATTAATGAATTCGCTCAAAAAAATAACTTTTTATATACTGCTTTGTGGAGAGAATTTGTTTTGTCAAATAAAGTAACACATATTATTTACAATAATATAATCACAATGCTTTCATTAGGTCGAATATTACACAGAGAGAATAGTCAGTTTAAATGTGGAAAAGAAATTTGTTTTTTTTTTTTTTTGTGGATTGATGTGATAGAACAATTTATTAAATATAGAACAAAAAGTGGAAATCATAAAATGAAGGTTGGAGCCCAAGGTCTAGACCATTAGTTGAGGTACACGTTACAGAGAAGCAATCTACTGATAAAAGGCGGTTACTCCCTCCAAACAAGCACTTCGGATCATACAACACCCAATAAACAGATTTCAGGCTCCGGAAACCTCAATTTTCTAGGTGAGTACCTGTGTTCAGACTACCTGGTCTCCGCTTTAATTCACATACATTCAATTACTATACATTATAATGACATTAATTATCAAAGCCTTTGAAAAATACAAAAATACCTTAACAATTGCTCTGTAATATATGCCACGCGATCGTCTGGCATGATTACATATTTATGAGTGGATAATAGTTCAGATTCTTTTATATAAAGTGAGAATAATCAAAATATAATTTAGAAACATTCTTGCTTCGTTTAAAATAGTTAAAAAATTACTCAGTATAATGCTTTAATTTTTCCTTTAAGTAATGTTGAATTTATCTTTCGTTCGATTAATTGTTAGATGGTCTAAATAATACAATAATTATTCTCATTTACTACTCATATAAAGAGAATGTTTAGTTTTTGCCAGTGAACATCGACATTTTTAATAAATGTCAAATACTTTGATAAGCATTTATTTATCTAGCTAGGTCAAATACTACTATTTTAATTGATATACGAAGGGTTTGTAAACTGCAATAGTTGTTCAGGAAAACTGCAAATGATATTTTCTTGAATGCAGTTGTTGTTTATTTCTTGTTTATGTTAGAATAAGGAGAAAGATTCATTGACTGATTGTCAATGACTGAGGGATTTACCCAGCACAGCGGATAACATTCCCGATGGTAACAACTAATTGGCAATGCGTACTAGCATTGCCAGTCCTGACGACTCAGTAATAAGCCTGAAAGAGCCCCTTTTGTTAGTTATATTTTTACAAGTGTGATTTTATCGGCTAAAATACTTATTCCCTTATTAATATATGCTTCTTATATTTTGTTATCTTCTGATTTATTGCTTTACTATAATTAAAGTATATACTTGACAGATTTACAGCACAGATTTACTTGTGCTGGGGTCCTAAAAGTCGTTTTATGTCATTTTTTTTAATGATATCTGTGTTTGTATGTGCATTGGTTGGTGGGTGTGTATCCAAAAGTTTTTGTCGACACTACAGTCCACAATCTTTGATGGATCAAACATTTTTTATTCATAAAAAATTACTATGTTTGGGTACAAAACAGTAAATATCAAATTGACTTATTTAGTTTATAATTAAACAGTAATATTGAATGAATAATAGTTTGTATGTTTTCTTGCAAAACTTTACACTAATGACAGAAAGAATTAATATTATTCATATTGTAATTATCTAGAAAGTATTGAAAGTGTTTTTATAAATGTCTAATTATTATCACTTATTGATCTTAATAAATCTACTGATTTTGATTTGCTTGCTGTGTAATTAAGTTTCTGCTTAGTGATTTAGGAGATTGAAATTTTAAAAACTTTTTTATATTCCTCTCATAAATATAAAGTAGATTTAGTTTTTACATGGTTTTAGTTCAAGTAGGTAATATCATACAAGGAAATTATGAAGTTTTCAGTCTCTGAATAAATGGAATGAAGAAAAGTATTTTCAGCGTTAAAACACGAGACCACAAACACTACTTATAACATTACCATTTTAACTATTTCAATATTAAAACAGTGAAATTAATTTGAGTTCCTTATTTATCTTCCTCCGCTTTTAAGTAATAATAGGATCATTGCTTTATATAATGTTACATAGAAATGAAATGATAATTATATTGAATCTAAGGGTATATGTTTGTGAATCTTGTAGAGATTATATCAAAGAATGTTTTGAATTTAACAGAAATGAATCGTGCATAATAATTGTGTTATCTATAAGTCAACACACGCAACAACCGTCTCCAACTTGATATTTCTACATATTTGCTTTCTTGTAAACACAATGGTATTCTCTTTAAATTAAAACAATTACTTATTTTTTTTTTAATGTGAAGTTTTAACTGAATGGAATATTTAATATATTTGTGCTAAATTTTACAGTTTTGAATTAAAAATAGTTTTCTTCTAAGTTGAGAATTTGTTGAGTCTTTTATTTTTTTTTATTCGCTTATTAACAACTGAAGTTATTAACGCTGCCTGAAGTGAGTATTAGAAACATTTACCTTTCAATCAACCAAGAGGCATCTAATCACAACTCTGTAGAGCCTAGCTAAGACGACTTAGCTACATAGTTACTAGTTTGGTCATTCTCCATCTCTTTCTATGATATAATGATTCTGAGTAAAATTATAAGTTGTTTAATAATTCACTTAAAATTGTATATATATATATCAACAAGTATATTAGCAAGTTAACCTGGTTGATTGAAGTCTTCAGGATTGCTGGCATCCCTGTTTAAATTTAAAGTTCCTAAAATTGAAGGGGTCTTAATTTTCTTACTTATTTCTTTTGTCAATATTTCATCCAATTTGTACAATCCAGGACTATTGTTTATTATTGTACAAATCGGATGAAATATGACAAAAGAAATAAGTAAGAAAATTAAGACCCCTTCAATTTTAGGAACTTTAAATTTAGACAGGGATGCCAGCAATCCTGAAGACTTCAATCAACCAGGTTAACTTGCTAATATACTTGTTGTTTGGTTCATTTAGCTCTCTGATGATGTTTTGACGAAAGGCCTTAGAGCATTATATGTAATATTATTTGTTTTATTGTGGTGCTTTATTTCATATATTCTATCAAGAGTTATTGTTGATTATTAATCTTTCATATATATATATATATAAATTAAAATTGTAGTTAAGAAATGATAGACATGCAAAAAGTATACTCAAGCAACAGAAATTTATCTTCTTCTTGAACTTTGATATTGCGAGTTGCATGGAATTTAGTAAATTTGAGCCATAAGTAAGATTGACAGGCATTATAGATATCAGCATCAGTTCCTCTCTTGACAACTGGAAGGAGTTGTCAATTCCTGAGATGCTTCAGCCCATGGAATTAGTCCTGAACTGCTTAATTTAGAGAGAGTTAGTTTTATTTAGAACTTTCCTGTACCTTCCGATGCATCGGAAGCCTTACTCTATCATTTTTAGAGAGTAAGTATACATACTCTATAAGGAAGAGAGTTGTGAAACATTGAATTACAAAAGCATGTATGTACTTGCATCTATAGCGTTTGTGGAGACTTAAACGGGGAATAGATAGGGAGGTCGCCCAACGCCAGACCACATTAATGCTATTGACTTGCATACATAGAGAACTACAGAGGAGGACGGAAAACTACGGAGCATAATAGAGGGAGACAGAGATATATAGTGAAAGGTAGAGAAGGAAATGAGAGGTTTTGTAAAAACCTAAGTACACAATAGAAAATAAAAACTCCGTTTTTGACTGGTTAAAGCTCGTACATATGTGATTTTTTTAAAAAAAAAATAATAGGAAATATAACCTACTGGATGGTTCAGAAACAGAGAAAAACATTAAGTTGGAGTGAGACGTGTGGTTTTGATTGGGAAGCGGCGAGAACACAATCGAGGGTGGCTCTGTCGGGAAGTGGGTTAGAGCGCCAAGTGAAGAGTCTATTATATCGGAAGCAGATATTGAATTAACGCCGGGCTGGCCGGCGGCCAATAAGCATTGAGTCTGCCCTCTAGTGTCGCCCTCGCAGACAAAGCTTCAAAAAGCACCACTTCTGCTGCAGTCTGTCATCCCCGGGCTCCTTCTCTTCACATACACACACCCGCCCACATACACACACCCAAACAATTCCTGTCAATGATCCAGGTCCTCACCTACCAACTATTTATTTTTAAGTTTTTATTAACAGGAGAGTATTAACAAAAGCATTAAACCAATTTTCTTATTAGGATATGAACATTTCTTCAAATGCTCACTTATAACTGTTTAATAATAAAAAATACTTTAAAAGTTTGTATTTATTCATCATACTTATTTGAGAACAACTGCTTATTTACTATAATATTAATTTAAGGATACAACTATAATTGTTAAAGGTATAACCTATTAATTGATAAAACCTTAATAGTAACGTAATGTGATACATTAATGCATTATATTTGTTCATAAGGTTATATATTAATAATGTTCAATGTAGATAAACAAACATAGAGAAATTAACAATACACGCTTACAGTCTCTAATTTTCGTCAGGAGAGATAAAAGAGGAAAACCAAGCGCAAAGAGGTGGTTGGTGCCCAACAATCTTGCTGCATACGCTCCGGTCACAGAGAATAAGGTAGACAAGAAACAATTTAAAATTAAATAAAGGCTAGGGAATATGAAAAAATAATAAATAAAACAAAAACAGAGAGATGAACGTTTCTTTTATTATTTTTAATTTTTTTGTTTCATGTTCTCTATCCTACACCTATTTTTAAATAGATTCTTGTCTACCTTATTCTCGGTGACCAGTGCGTATGCGGCAGCATTGTTGGTTGCCAACCATCTCTGTGCCAGTGCGCTTCGTTTCCCTCTTTTATCTCTGCTGGAGACGGTTCAAACCAAAAATTAGAAACTGTAAGTTGTGTTTTTAATTTCTCTATATTTTTTAATCTACATTGAACTTTGTTCATTTCAGATTTGATTTTCAAAAACAACTGTATTAATTAATAGAAATATTCAGTAGCTAAATGCCATCTAAAATTATATAGTAGAATTTGATGGATTCTGTAATTTAATTAGCTCAATTATTTAATTGTGATTTAGTTCACAGCTTGCCATCATTTTAGATACCGGCTAAATTTATTTCCCCAAATTAGTCTATTAGCGTCCCTTATACTGTTTGAGAGCCCTCCTGCCATAATTCATTTCAACAGGTGACTCTCATTAAACAAAGGCTTGAGTTCTTATTGATTAATTTTGCCTTGTATTAGTACCATTGAATTTTTCTTATAACTTCAGTTTTATTCAGTTGCTAGCTGTTGTGCTCAATTGTTTTTTCTACTTGATTCAAATGTAACAGTAATGATTATTAGTCTGTGTTCTATAAAAATATATCTTATCTAAGACCATAGAATTTCTTTGTAAGTCCAATAATTATCACAATTTATTAATTAATTATTTTACTGTCAAATAATAAATTATAGGAGAACCTTTTTGATTATCTATCAGATAATAATATATCAGATAATATATAATAATGTATATGTTAAAATAAATACAAATCAAATGGAGAAATCAGTTGTACTGTTACCAGTAAATAACGTAATACACTTTCATCAGGTGACATTAAAAGATATTTCTTAGCCTCCGTCTTCTATCTCAAAAATAAACAGCCTAGAATAGTGTAACAAACAACTTGTAGTCTAACTGCTCAGAATAAAGGTAACAAGAGAAAAAATATTTATTAATGAAACGATTAAAATAATATTGTTTGAAAGACCGAAATCAAAGTAATTTCATTGAAATGGCTGATAGAGATTTGGTTTCTGCAAAGCCATTACAACAGTTTATAAAAAAGGAAAAAATAGGAAAAACAGTAAATTAGCTTAAAATGATTTGAATTGAATTCAAATGAACAGGGCCTCACATGATAAACATAAATAAAGCTTGTATATGAGCATTTAGAATTTCATGTCATATGCGTAAAACATCTGAGTTTATGGATCTCTTTTTCTTATATTGGATAGATTTTTTTTCTAGCAAAGGTTTTTCTAGCGAGAAGAGAAAAAATATATTAGACCTGTAAAGGTTCATTTCTTTTATCAAAGGGATATGGAAATAGATATGAGAAGGCCTCAAAATGTATTTGTTCATGATGGCTCTATTTATATATCTGATGACTCTATCAGAAATGATAAATATTGTAACACAACACCTATATGTCATTTCCTTCAGGATATTTCTCTACTTTCAAGTGAAAGAACTAGAAACAACTATAATGAGAATGTAAATTTTGTTCTTTAATGCCATTAGTGGTATATAGTAAGTAAGGGCATGGTTATAATGCAATGGTTCACAATGTCAAGTTTTAATAATACTTCAAACACAAGGAAGAGACCGAGATTCAACATGAAACATCAAAAGAATTCTTTATTAATTTGTAAAAAGGGTTTTGATTCTGATTAAAGAAACATTTATTCATTAAAGAGTCTTTTTGGAGGTCCTTAAACCTGTTTGTTCCTTGAATTTCATTTATATGAAAATATAGCAATATTGTGGGGGGTGGGGGGTATTTGTCTTCAATGACTGTTTATAAATCTTTATAAATAGTAAATTTGAAAAATAATTTATAAATAATATAAATCTTTATAAATAACTTGATATTATTAATAATTATTGTCTATTAGACTTCTGAGTAGTATAGTCATAGTTTCAACTAATACATTGTAAATAAAGTAATATTAATGTTCCCAATTAACTGAAGCCAATTTCCTTATAATTTCTCAGATACGAGAAATTTAGAAGGAAATTGGTTTCAGTACAGAGGATTGGAGCCTTACGAGTAGCATGTGCCTACCGCACTGTTTCCGAGCCAGCAATATTGGTCATTTCAGAAATTATTTCCATCGACTTGCTGGCCCAAGAGAGAAAGAGTGTAGGTGAAAAATCGGTAGAAGACCGAAAAGCGGCAAAACGACAAGCCAGAACAATAACCCTGAGGAAATGGAAAGAGAGATGGGAGCAAGAGTTAAGGGGCAGGTGGTCTGCAAGGCTCATCCAGGACCTCCCCAAATGGTTGGGCCGGAAGCATGGGGAGATTGGATTCCACTTAACTCAGATGCTAACTGGCCATGGGAATTTTGAGAAATATTTACACAGGATGGGTAAAGTTGATAGCCCTCAATGTAAGCACTGTAGCTCGGGGGAAAACGACGATGCAGAACATACCTTCTTCTTCTGGGCTAAATGGGGAGTGCTGCGCCAGGAATTAATAGCATCACTGGGTGAGGTCACTCCAGAGACCATAGTTCAAAAGATGCTCCAAAATGAAGATAATTAGTCAAAAGCTGCAAACTTTGTAGAGGCGGTTCTCCGTCATAAGAAGAACGAAAGTGGTGTGAGGCAAGGGAAATGATTATTCATAGGTGAACGAATGGGGACAAGAAGATGAATCCTATTCAGGAGGACTGAGGCACCGGCATGAAGTAATATGCAAACGGTTTCCGTGTCGGGAATTGCCAGGAAATAGGATGTGGTTTTTTAGTGGGTCGGGACCCCCAACCCCACATACCCTAAGCAAGACGTCTTGCTAAGGAATCTGATGAACAGATTTTTCCACATCCTACGACGAAAAAAAAAATGTTCCCATTACTGAGGTTATAAGTAGTATTATTTAATCAAACAACGCAAGAAGAAAGTCAGAAAATCTTTCTGCATTTCATGTAATACGGTTTATTTGTCTGTAACGTCAAATGTAAGACGATATATTACTATACAACATATCTTTATTTGTACACTCGTCTTAGAATTACAAATGTATCATGGTACATTTCTTTACAAACTACTGTGCTAACGGGTATTCTTCTAAAAAGAACACATTGGATGACAATTAATTTCATGAGTCTGTTAAAACATATTTAATAAAGGAAAAATTAGATTTTCCATAATTAATTACGGAAAACTTATTTCAAAATCACTTTTCATAATATTAATATACTGCAGATGTAGAAAGAAATAATGATTCTATGGATATCATTGATAAAATATAGTATTAAACTAAATGAAATAAATTGAACATATAAAATCTTAATCTATTCTTATTTAAAACTTAAAATGTTATTGCCCAAATCTTGGCCATGCAGAAGACAACCAATTAGGTTGCTTTGTAAATTGAAATAGTTGTAAAATTTAAGAAATTTACCATTAAATGTAGAAGAACCAATTAATTATTCACAAACAAAAATGTTAACTTCTTTTGGTATTTACCTATTTTATTATCCTTGTAATAAAAGATTATAAAAAGAAATGTTAACTAGCACTGCACTGTTGACTAAATGCTGTAGTAAATTTTGACTAACTTAGCACCTAAAGCTATCACATATCCTGGCTTACCAATCTTACGAATTCTGTCCAGAACTAGTTTTTATTTTACCTTGTTTTGGCGTCCAGTAATTACTATCCTAACATCGGGTGTGTGAGTCAATCGGTGCTTACGTATCTACTATATATGTTTGTTTGTTTTTATTGTTTTGTTTGTTAAAAATCTTTTTTTTTAAGTTTAATATAAGCATATAAGGTTTTTGAGTTTCTATCTCTAGAGCTTTTATATTATTTCTTAACATTACTAATAATAATTAATTAATAGTTTAGTTTAATTGCAATATTGTAACCATAGTAATGATGATACAAATTAATAATTTCTATATACTTAAAGCGTTATGGTGAAGATATTATGGCAGAAAAAGTTGATATTTACCCAAAATGTTGTACCAAAGTTAAGATTACATCGTAAATTTTTTATAATGTCTGACAGATATTTGTCGTAGTTCGTTTTTAAAGACTAATATGATATTCTAAACCTGATAATAGTGCAGTTGAGTTTCAAGAGTTTACTATTCGGTGATAATTTATAGTTTTATGAAGGATATCCTAAGGATAAGTTAATTTAAGTTAGTTACTAATATCATTGGTTTAAAAACAGGTATCTCATACTCGTATTCTAGAACTAACGGTAGTCAAATATTTTACAATTTAAAATAGGTTTTAAAGAACATTTCTTGCTACTCTGCAATGTAAAATTGCTTATGGTTATAAAAGACTCATAAAAATACAGTCAGGCGCATATAGCAGTGGACCATTGATGACAAGTGGAATTTCAATTTGAACAACAGTATTCCAACAGCAAGAGGAAGAAAACGAAGATTGAACATTCATTAATATAAAATTATATCAAATAAAGCATTGAATGTAATCTTAAGAAGCTAATTAATCTGTAAGGAAATAATTCAAACTCTGTCTGAGTGTTTTTCTGATACCTTTTAGTATGTGCTTTTAAAAATTTACAATTGACGTATGAGTAAATGAATAGAATGGCAGATGACATAATGAGTTGAGAAAGTTGCGACATTATTTAAAAAAAAAATTCCAAAATTTGAAGTATTTTTTGTCAAAATCAGTTATTGAAGTGCTGATAACACTAAACATTTTACTGATAAGGAAAGGTTTAGTTAGAAGTTAAAGTCTAGTGAAATGACAGTCTGTTTACAATCGGTTGTATCTACATTATCATCTGGGTGCGTAACAGATCTGAATCCCTTATGAACAACTGTCCCTAATGAATCTGTACAGGGTTAGATCCTTTTTAAGTTTGAAACAGTTCAATATACTTGAGTAAATGAAAATGTGGAAGGACAGATGTAAGATCAAAGTAATGCAGCCCGCACCTAACAATATGGTTGACAAATAAAAAATGAGCCATGATTTCCTGCATTAGAAAAGCACGGAAGCTCTATAGGCTGTAGGTGTGGGTGTTGAAAAAAAACTTTACCAAAACCGGCTGAATAGAACTAAAAAATGAGATATTGGATTATTCTTGACAAAGAGCGAGCAAGGCATCAAGAATTCTCTAACGCTATCTCAAACCTGTTCATCTCATTGTATCTTAAAAACTGAAAATATTTTATTTACTTCAAATTTATTTCAATTTGTTATGTATTTACTGTTACACTTCTTCAAGGAAAGATATTTTTCTAATGTTGTGTTAAGTAAGAACTGGAGCCGGTTTTTTTAAATATCCTTAATTATAAGATGGAAATAAGTCTTGTAATGAGATTCTCATAAAAATTCTCTTCAAAATAAGAATGATATCATCACTGTAGAAGTCTTAATTGCACAATTACCTAATGAATTATCAAACAGATCAGTTATATGACTAACGAACACTGCAGACCATTTGTGAACTTCAACACAATTGAAAACTTACTAAGGTTATTACAGACGAGACAAGAAGAACTAACAACACATGTGGCAAATTCATGCATTTCATCATTACCACAGAAGTTAGTATTCTTAATATTAAACATATAATCTACCGTCTTACCTCGTACATTACTGCCGTAGCTCTCGGACCGGTTTCGGGTGTCACCCATCTTCACACGGTCTAAAGTGAGTCCCTCACTGATCAAAATCCAATATTTAGCTGGAATAAACTATTTATTTTCATCCACCAATTTCCAAAACTTAAATTTATTATTATGATGAAGAGAAAAAAAAAGAGCACTATGTAAAACATACTGATACATTTATGTTCTGTATGACATGTACTTGTCTTAAAAGCATTGAGGTAATGTACTTTCATTAACTCGAACCTTATGTTTCTATCATTATATATACATTTCATATCATTATATATCATTAAATATATAGTATATATTTCATGTATACATTATATATTATTTATTGTTAAATAACGCCCCATATTTGGCTTGTATCTGTTTCTTACACAATTTCTCCAGTTTCCGGAATTCCTTCCTCGTCTCTTCATTAAAACTATAAAGCTTATCACCAATATTGCTAGTCGACATGTTTCGAATATACCACATTCATCATCAGGACAATAATGAGAATAATAGTAGGATATAGTAGGTATAAAAGTAGGTTATTTAACAATATATGTTTAAATGAAGGACTGCTTCCAACTTTTTTACAAATGTTTACAAATATTATATATCATTATATACAATTACCATGTATATAATACAAAAGACGTGCAAGTATTGCATTCGGGTCAAAATTTTAAAATCTGATTTTCGAAGAAATATACTTTTTGAGATACCTTAAGTGCAATATTCTATTTTTGATAAATGTGCCCAAAACTTTTGCCCATTTCTGTATGTATGTGTGTACATGTGAGCAAAAAATCTCAAACACAAAAAGGGCTAAAGTTATCTAGTTTCATTTTTCAATTTCGGCTCTGCTAAGGAGGAATGACTTGCTAGGCATCAAAATGGGACTTTTCTGAAAGGTACTTTATAAAACAAAAAAAAACCTACTTTTATCGCCTTGATGAATATATGTCTACACGAATTTAACTAAAATCGTTATTATTCTGGCTTTGCAGTTGTCATTTAAAAGATATAGGACAGAATATGCACATTAAACAAAATTGTGGTGATAAAAAAACTTTTGAAGAACTTTAGTTTGCATAGGTAGGAATATTAAAAAAAGACAGGAAAATATACATATTATTTCTAAGTTAATCTTAATTGATTACACTGAGAGAGAGAGAGAGAGAGAGAGAGAGAGAGAGAGAGAGAGAGAAATTTAGCGCAAATTTTTTGGTAAATAATAAGTACCAAAGGCATTAACACCTCTAAGTCTTTCCCTACTATTCCACTACCTAATTACTGTTTCAAATTAGGTAAAATGCTGTATGGAGTCCCACACCAAATTTTTTAACTCAATAGATTTTTACAATTCTTTACAAACAAATTTCGCTTTTCGGATAGCAAATATGAATGGTTACAGCTATATTTTTTTATTAATGTTCAACTTACTCGTGATATTATAGTAAATCAATAAACTTTAATTAAACCATTTCACCAGTACAAAAAAAACAGTGGCTAACCTTGTAACACTTTCAATTGAATACAGTCATAACCCATTTCATTACAAACTCGTGAAGAAATATATACAACAAAATTATAGATATAACAACTGGGTATAGTTTTTCAAACTGGGTATAGGGGTAACCTTGTTGATCAGAAGCAATAATATTAATTACAATTTGTTATAAAAATACAATTGTTTTCATTTTAAATATATTATAAATATATTACTATAAACCCATTGTTTTAAGTGTGATTCACTCTTTAATTAACAAAATAACTACTGAATAATATGCCTAAGTTTGAAAAGTTATTTGAAATAATCATAATGTGCATTGATACAGTGAATGCTGGTTTTATGTAACCGTTATGAATTTTGTATAATTCAGGAATGTTAAACATTACATTCTTTTTAAGGTAACTATTAACTACTTTTCAATGCTTTTAATAGACAAAAAGGGAATGAGGGTAATTGAGCAGTGAATGAGGTGTGAGGAAAAACATTTGCATGGCAAAAGATGGGTGATATTAAAGGGAATATTCACTTTTTTGGCGATGGATGGCTTTCCTCCGCTATTGCAAATTCTCTTAACTTAGAAAACTGGTGAATTTTTTGTTCAAATCGATGTGTGTTTATATTTCTTCAGACACTATTTCTTTACACGCCACACATTATATCTAATTGTCAATTTAGTGTCAATAACTCTTCAAAAAAAGTAGTGTTTATTTTTTTATTGAAAAATTCCAGAAATGACTTCTCTTTCACTTTCTTCTATTCTCATTCTCTCAGTTTCTCTTTCTTTTTTTCTCTGCCCTTTGGCAGACAGCCACAGTTTGGTTGTTCTTTTTTGAATGATTTCATGAAGATACTAATATGCGAAACATATATATTCGCATTTTCATACTAATGATATATATATATATATATATATATATATATATATATATATTTGTCATTACAGATATTTACAGGAAGATGGCATATTAAAGAAGTGAAATAAAAGTCAAAACCTTAATCATAGAGAAAATTTATGATTTATTACGGTAAAATGGACGTTGATATGTAAGTAATTACTTATAACGACCCAAGGAAATAAAAGAAAAATAAAATCAAGACGGAGATGAAAACACAATATTTTTTAACAATTTTTGGACATTTGGTTTAATATGAGTTTTGGTTTTCATTGTTTTCATATTAATGTTTTCAATATAATATTTTAACCTGAAGTAAAGAATATTACTAAAATTGTAGATTTCGTTTGAAATGATTAATTTTTTTTTTATCAAATACTCTCTTTTGTAGGACAACTTTATTGCTTTTGGTTTTGACATACTTAGTGCTGTGAGAAGAAGAAATGATATTCATGGAGTCATTGGAAGGCGAATTGGCTTTAACTGTGTATTTGTTGAAATTGGCCAAATCATTATGAAGGTAGAGGACTAGATTCAATTACTAGTGTATATGTTTTGCTATAAAAGCGGATGGTCAAGCCAGGTGAGACTGAGAATAAGCTTTGCTGATCTTGCAGCAGACCTCTTCTCGATGATTGGCAACCTCAGCAGAAATCAACTCCCTCTGACCTTCACTAAAAACATTCTAATTTCAACAATCCTTTGTGTTCAAACTTTATGTACATCTCCTTTTTCTTTCACTAATATAATCATCGCATTAATCAATTCAGATAGTACTTTTAGTAATTAAGTGTGTTTTTTACTCTCTGTGTTACTCTCATTCCTATATCAACTTGTGTATATCTGATTTGGATCTTTTTCTGATTTTAATATATATATATATATATATAGGTGTGTTCTCTAATCGGGGTTCGGTCAATTTTCCAGGATAAAAAATCAAACTCTCGTTGCCAACAGTGAACAGTGTTGAGGTTATTTGTAATGTTATCTTATTAGTCTAGTCGAAGGTTTTGTCCGGCTAACATTGTTGTTCCTTTAAATAATGTAAATTTCATTTTCTTAGTTAAAAAATTCTTACTTCTGCCTATGAAAAAGGTTTTAAATAAAACCGAAACGTTGGCAACGAGAGTTTGATTTTTTATCCTGGAAAATTGACCGAACCCCGATTAGAGAACACACCTATTCTATCAAACGGTCGATATATTATTGAATCTGTTATATATATATATATATATATATAACAATTAAAATAAGCAGTGACACATAAACAGAAACGCAACAAAGACTCACTTTTCAATATTTCGACCGTAATGGTGGTCGTCCTCAGGAGAAGAAGTGAATTGACCAGGTATACATATATATATGAGTCGTTATCAGCCTTTGGAGCGATTCACTTCTTTTCCTGAAGACGAGGACATCGAAATATAGTAGTGAGTTCAGTGATTTCCTTTCTATGTGTTCTTTTTAAATTCTAGTTTATTATATATATATATATATATATAAGGTCAAATTTAGCAACCATCACTTAGTTCTTCTGCTTCAAATCTGAGTTTTGAAGCCAGCATGTGAATTTTATTTAAACTATTCTTATATAAGAAGTGTTTTTCGACGAGATATGAGCCTGTGAAGGAGGTTTTAAGTAAAAACAGAACCTCGGGATTAAGTTTGATTTGGTGCTGAAGAGCTAAACGATTCCTGTAAATTCGGTCTTGTTTCTAGTTGACGGTTGATACTTTTATCAAAAATTATAAATATATGTAAATAAGTATTTAAATAAAATGGTTCGAGGAACTAAATACACTATATTCAGAGAAAGAAAAAAAAACATATATAATATCACAAAAGTTCACTACTATTTTTCATCAGTCAGGAGTGAGCCACTTCGAAGACAAGTGAGGAGTCTTTACTGAGTGGCTCACGTCTTTTTAAACATCTTTCATATACATCAACTATTCCACTTTCTGCTTCAATAGTTTCATATAAATAATTAGTTCACTTAGGTGAATAGTTTTACTGACTTTTACATTTCACTATTTTGTTTGATTTTAGTTTATTTCAATAGCGTAATATGCTTTCAAATGCATTGTAATGGTTTTTCATCAATTGAATGGTAGGTTAGGTTCGGTTGCAGTGGTAGTCCCACAAGAGAACACACGTTGGCCGAGCATTGGACCTTTCTCATACCAAAGAATAAGATAGATTCTACATTGGGAGTCCTAAATTTTGCCTAACTCAAGTTTATGTAGTGTAGGGATATTTAACAAGTACCTGATATCGTACATGTTCGGTACCGACGGTTGAACGTCCTCCGAGAGATGACGTGCTCAGATTTATTCACTTCCCGCGTGAATAAATAGGGAGTGAGGTGGGGATCGAACTCCGGTCCTATCATTTCAGAGGCGAGTACGTCAACGACTGAGTTAGCCTGGCACCCAATTCAATGGTGGTGAAAACAGTAATTATGTAGCATTATATTATTTTTTTTTAATAAAAAAGTTAAAACTATTAAAACAAGTTTGGACTAGCAGGTTTTTAATGAGTTAAACAATACCTTTTAAAAACATAGTGTTTTCCTTTAGGGAAATCTGCACAAGTAGAAAGTCACCTTCCACATCTGTACTTGAAGTGTATTATATCATGTTTTAACCCTATGAGTTCATCATTTGTTGGCTTATTGCTTCACACAGAAGAGATTTATTTTTTTTATGGATGTTTATAAGCCTTGTAAATACGTAAATACGTAATACGAGTATTAACCAGGCAATAAGCTTAACTATTATTAGAATATCTATAAAAAAACGGTATTTATTTAAACGGTAATAACTAAACTCATGTACAACTCATTAAGTAGTGCTAAGATTTAATTTCATTGTATTATTACAAACAGAAATCTACGTAGCAAATAATGGTAGTATAAGGAGTGGTACAAACATTAGGTTTGAATGAAGAAAGTATAAGTTTCAAGTGGTTGGACTGTTTCCCCATAATTTGTTGTTAGATATTCAAGCAGTCGTTATTCTACTTACTCTAAGCCGTATTTCTTCTCTTAAATGATCAACACGCCTCATTCTTTTGCTCATGTGATTCAATATGCTTAGTCTCCTTTTTTATGGTCGCATATTGTTATGTTATTGGCGCACCAAGTGCATTCATTGTATAAATTTAAATATTTAAATTTGTAGCATCGTGGAATGCTCATAACATTAAATAACAAAGTGTAAGCCAAAGAAAGTGCCTTATCTGGAATAACTCATGATAAATTCACTTTAATTTCTATCACTTTAGATAATAGTTATTCTTTTAGAATGGACAATTAATTTATATAATGAACTAGAAATACGAATTGGATAGAGATATAAAGCTATAATATATCAAGAAACAAGCATTAAAGAAGAATAAATAGGTATAGTAGCGGCAAGAAAACAGTTTATCTTATGTATCCTCGAAATAGGCTGTGATGAAACATACTAGATTTATCAATGAGACCGAACTGTAGGGGACGCAAGTGTTGTGCTCCATTCTCGACTCAAAACAAAACGGCTTCGAATACATGAGAGTAAATATAAATGCTTATACTAACGCCTACTTGGCTTCTATTTTAGTTGAGTCCGTTTATTAAGTGTAAAATAGACTAAGGGTAAACAAGGTGGCGGGCGGGAGGTCGGACGACTCGGTGCACCTGGCTGTGCCTTTCGCGTCCCAAACAGCTTTGTCAGATCTTCATTCAACCTGATCGGTCCTTTTGTTCTCCCCCCCCCCCCCCCCCAACTTTCCAAACTGTTTCATATCAATCAAATCAAAAATAAACGCTTGTATGAATCACCAATAAGCACTTCACATTCTATCTTGTATGTTACCCATATAATAATAACTTTTATTACAGTTGTTTGTTCTTCATTGTGTTAAAAAAGTTTAAATTGCATTTATTTAATTGAAATATTATTTTTAGATAACACAGCTTCTAATGGTATTCGAAATAAACTTCTGTTTTCTATAAATAGTGTATTAATATAACTTCTTTATCATAATTCAACATTTTCAAAGGATAATATTGCACATTGAAAGTAGTGGGACCATTTTTGCGTAAAATATACTCTTAAGACATGAAAAGGCGTTGCATGTACACAAATTATAAATAGACAATCAAACGCTAACCCAGCCATACACACAAACGCACACAAACACACACACATACACACACACACACACACACACAAACACACACACACACACACACACACACTCAGATATAACATGAAAATGGATCTTAGCGACCAAAAATATATAAATCCCTCAAAATATTCAGTCTGATTTTTCTCATGATCACCATGCTTAACCTATAGCGCAGTAGATAGAAGTGTGCACTAAGAATAACATTTATGGCGTTGAATGAATGTCCATTCAACTCAGAAAACTATGTACTTGTTGGATATTTGTTGGTTCTGGAAACTTTAAGACAGCTTTTGTTTTATATCCAGAAGGTTTTATTTGGCCATTTCCTAACTCATGGCCAAAGTAAGTCACTCTAGATACACCAAACTATCAGTTCTCTCTTGTTGTTGTTTTAAGTAAAAATTACAAAGATTTATTGAATATTCCTATTTTCTTGGTCAAATCTTATATAATTTTTTTTTCATTAAGATTTGAGCCGTTTAATATCACAATGACTCAAGTAATTAGCTCGACTTATTATTTAATAATACTTTCGTCTGAGATAATCAATAACTTATTTCCAGTTACTTCCTTATATAAAATATCACCCACAACTACATAGTATTCATATTTTTCTTTCTTAGCTAACGATAAATTGAGCTTCATTCCTTCGTATTGATTTTGCTCTCCTTGATACTTCTTAACTAGTTTCTTTCCAGTACCATAGCAACCAGGTTTAACTCAAAGCGTCTTTAGTGTGACACTCTTTTTCTAAACCTATGTTATGCATTAATATCACGTTCTTGAATAAGCATGATACATCCATGATGCTACTTGGTATCACTAAATCTATTTTTTCCCATTGCAAGTTCAAGAGCCTAGCTTGTATATTCGATCCATAACAGTTATATTATAATTTTTTTCAGATACTCAACTATGGCTAGTAACTTAGTTTCATAACTGTGAAACTTTTTTCCTCAGGAACACTTTTTTCTTTTGTCACTAGTTTTTGAGTAATAAAGCATTCTCAGTGCTCTTTTTTTGTCCTCAAGTTCTGGTAACAATGATGTCATCTACATATACTTTTTTATCCACAAATAACCTTTTTTGATTATTTTACAAAATATACTCTTAATGAACCATTGAAATCAAGCAGGAAAGCATCCGATTAATACCGTTTCCGATATCTACCATATTAAATCGTAAAATTTTACACCAGAAATCAAAACTTCTTTCAACATATAACCATTTGCATTTAATTTGGAATATGGAAAATCAGTATTATGTTCTATATTTTTATAATTTTATGATTTTAAATACTACTCCAGGGAGTTGAAATATGATTATATTTATATTATATTATTTATATTATATTGATGATATTTATAATACCTTTTTACCTTTTTCTTCAGTCGAATAATTAAGTATTTAATGTTCTTTTAGCCAAATATTAAAATTCTTTAGAATTATAATATTTGATAATGTTTGTCAAAATTCGCTAAATTTCGATATGATTTCAATTTCAATTCTGAGTAAAATCTGTAATTTTATAATAAACTTTTACCATTTTTTCTAAGTTTTTGTAAATTTTGAGCTCCATATGTAATTAATTCATTGTTAGAATCATCTTCCATTTCTTCAATCATATGCTCTAATAAAGAAGGTGATTCTATGCTTACCCTATTGCCTGTTTCTCTTATTCAACATATTCTTCTATTGACTCTAATTTTTTTCTTTCAAGCCATTAACGTTTTCCATATTTGAGTAGTGGATACTATCAAAAATCAAACTCGTTAAATAACAATACTTTCAGTTTTTGCAATGATAGTTTTCACTTTCTGACTGAAACTGAACCTTTGCAGCATCTCTCAAACATTTATTAGCAATTATCAATTTTTGCAAGTCATTCCACTCAGTTAACTGTTCTACCTCATTAAAATCACTGGCCAATTTTTTATAGGAGAGAGATTTTTCCTATTGTCTAAACTAACTGAGTCAACAATATCTCTAAAATTTAGCAAATAAGTAAAGTTACCTGTCATTTTGATGTTGTGGTTTAGACTGTTACCACCTTTTTCAGAATGTTCTGCTTCTTCATCTAAATTAAAATTGTCAATTAATCAAAATTTTATTGACATCCCACTTCCGATATATATATATATATATATATATACACTTTTTCGTTGGAAATACGATCCAAAACGGACAAATATAGTTCAATATAGAAAAAGAAACATAGAGAAATCAAAAGAACACACTTACAGTCTCTAATTTTGCTGTTTAGGGTCTCCAACCATCTCTGGACCAGTGAACTTGGTTTCCCTCTCTTATCTCTCCTGAAGACGGTTCAAACCAAAAATTAGAGACTGTAAGTGTGTTCTTTTGATTTTTCTATGTTTCTTTTTCTATATTGAACTATATATATATATATATATTTATATATATCATTGGAAATAACCATGCAGAATAGAAATCATAAACTAAACGGTCAGATCATAAATTATGGAACAGTAAATTGATAGTTGATCATAGTCCCATTCTGATCACTTATTGTGGACTGCACTATTTTACACCTGTAAAAATTACTTCTCCCATAGAGGCATATACTGGGTTAGTAGGTTTGCAATAAACCGTTGTGCTGAAGCCACTAGATGTTGTCAGACCAGAACATCAGGAAAGGTCACTGGCTATCTGCACTCTTCTCAACACTTTGTATGAGGTCTGATGCTTTTTTCAGATGCTACTTTTAGGTTTCGTTTCATTGCCATCTTTGACCAACACAAAGATATCATCAATGTGTCCTTCATAGATGGTGGGCTTTTGTAACTCAGCAAAGACATTTCTTTTCACGTTGCACATTAAGAAGTTTGCAAAATGAGGACCCAACGGTGAACCCATGTCAATAATATACACTTGCTGGTACAAGCGGCCATGTACTCATTCCCATTCTCAGTCTTGGTGTTCGCTAATCTTATGAATATATTCTCTCTCCGTTTGATATTTTCAATGAAATTTCTAGAGATATATCGAAACAATGTAATATAACTCAAAGTTTTTGAGTTGTAATCATTAAATGCCATCAGGACAAGTGGTTTTACGGTTCGTGATGGAAATATCTTGTTATAAATTGATGGCTGCAACACGATGACCTGTCGTAAGTATACTGCTTTGTAATATTGCCCTCTTTTGATCTTACCTTTCCTTAAAAGTTTGTCTCAGATTCTCCCTTTAACTTTCAATATTTCATCCTTTTCAAAGTTCTAAATATCAACCAAGACCGATTCATGTTCAATCTATTTAACAAATGGAGGTCCTTTAAAGAGAACATGACAAGTCAAGCTGAAGTTAATGTAACTCCTTCTCAACCAGGTTCGTCTTATAACCTTTTCTTATAAGAAAATATTTAATATATAAAGAAGTTCATTTCAATCCTCTAACACAGGACTTGAACACAATTTTTCCAAAAACATAATGATCCTTATAGCCTGAGAAGTTTAAAAGCCCTTTATATGAAGAAAAAAGCTCCCACTTAACTGTCAGACATAAGATAGGTTTGTTATTCTGAGCACGAAGAGTGTGATGATAGGACGGGCAATAACAGGTGATGCTAGACTTTTGTAGTAGTAGTTCTTATGCTGCGATATTGAGGTGGCGCTGGGAAATGCCATGTCCCATACTGGGTATGTAAGACAGCTAGCCTGTATTAGGAAGGTAGCATTCACTACTGTCACATATATATTTCCCCAATTCCTTAGTAATGGTTTCCCCCAACTATGGTCTACTCCAGACTTTTTCCTGCCGGCAGATTCCGTTCACTACCAAAGCTCGCAAGAAGAAATCAGATAATTATATTCTATTATTTATTAGTTCTTTCCTCTTATATCTTTTTCTTGTTTTCTTAAACTTTGCACTTAACGTTGTTTAGTTTTCTCTAATTACTTGAAACATTTAATCTCTGCTATTAGCATATAAGATTATTCAACCTTCTCTACTTTTAACATTTTTCGAAATTCTACATTTCAATCAAAACCCTATTTAATATTGAACTCTTTCCTTGATAAAGAGACCAAGGAAAAAAAAGAAAATTAGGTATATTACATTGAAAAGGAAAAATCTAGGAAGGGAGTATCATATATCAGGTAATAGAATACCCAACCATCTCTGCACCAGTACGTTTGGTTTTCCTCCCTCCCTTATCTATCTTGAACAGGGTTCAAAACTAAACATTTGAGCCTTTAATATATGAATTTAATTTGTTTATGTTTATTTACCTATATCAAAATTTTATTTATCTGTTGTATTTTCATCTAAAAAGTGTTGAATAATATTATCATATATCAATTTGTTACATATCTTTTAATAGAGTTGCCACTTGTTCAAGATCAGTTTATTGTTTAATAGCATTTACTTGTATGCTATGCCTTCTAGCCCATAACTTCATTCTTGCGTAAAACAAGTGATGCAAATTAATTGTTTCGTTTTGTTTTGCAGGTGGGTGGCATAATCCCAGTTTCCTCTTGCAGTCCTCTCCTGAGTTATACTGGTATGTTATAATTTTTTTTTCATTTATTTGAATCATTACGTACAAAATAATTGCATAATCTAGCAACACTTTATAATAAATTATCAAGTTTGTTTAAAAGTCATAGAAAATGTAAAAAAGAAAAACTAAAAAATTAAAAAGTATAAAATATCGAATCACATTTATGTTCAATGGCTAAAGTGAATTGGGAGGCTTCATTTTCACTCTAATAGACTGTTTTTATTGATGACTGTTTTTTTATCTGATGGTTTCTTTTACAAACACCAAATTTGTAAAAATAAATACATTTTAACAATATATTCTATGTTTTTGTGTTGTGACACCGATATCTTATGCATTAATAATTAATTAATATTAATGTGTAAATAATTTATTTACTTTTAAACGTTTTATTTACTTTTACTATTCAAAACATAGTATTATAATACAGTGACTAGTCACTCTTGCACATAATTAAAAACATTTCTATTATAACATCATGATACTGAGTTCTGGATTTGCTTCTATTTCAGAAGACAAGATTTTGAGTTGCATTATGAACATTTCAAACCTATTAAGTTGTCTTGAAGCTGTTGGCCGGAGAAAGTTGTCCATATATATATATATATATATATATAATTTAAAACGAAGGTAACACACAGATAGACACAGGAATAACTCACTACTATCCTTCGAAGGTCGTCGTCATCAGGAGGCTAAGAGTCCCGCAGAAAGGAAGGGTAGCGACTCTTCTTTCAGCGGGACTATTCGCCTCCTGATGACGATGGTAGTCGAAATATAGGAGTGAGTTAGTTATTTATTGGAATCGTAGGAATTTCGTAGGCTAAATCTTAAGATACTGTTAAGTGGATTAGAACGTTGATTTTTATTTCACGTATTTATTGTGAATATATATACTGTAATGAAAAAATCATTTAAAAAAGTAGGACTGTAGGATTTATTTATTAACTGCATGGAATAACATTTATTGTGAATGAGTATAAACGAGAAAAACGAAAATAAGAGGTTGTTTATGGTGGTGGGAAGTGGACATGGGGTTTGTGTTGGTGGGTGTGAACATTACGGTACTAGAAGAGCAGTAAGTATTCAAGAGGAGAACATGGTGCTTGCATGTCCAAGAAGGGTGACCTGTTTGTTTTGCAGGAGCTTTGGTTATAAATTAATTGCAAATGACCTTTGTGCAGGCCATCCGTGGGCTGACTGCAGACGTTGAACTTCACCATGCCCCGGACCGGCTCTCCCACGTTAACCCCCTCCACGACTGGTGGACCACAGATTAATTGTCCTGTCAATCCAAGTCACTAATGACCTGCTCACGACCTTTCACAAGCCTCTCACTTCTTCACAGGTCAACACTAAACCAGCTGTACCATTATAAATCAGCCTCTAATAAACCTCGTCATTAGATTCTTTACTAACAAAGGAAAACCACAAATCCTTGTAATCACACAGTGCATTCACGACTACAACTCATTCGGCTGAAAAACCAATTACCCAATCAGCTCTTTTAATTAACTCTTGACTTGAGATATTGCCTGTTTTTCAAGCACAATTGACCTGCATTACGAAATCTGCATCTTGTGATATAGTATAATTGGCGTGCTGCCTACAGAAAATATTGGAGATACATTTCAAACATTAACTCATTAAGTAATCATATATTACTGGTCTCAAGCCACCTGTCAAGAGCAGCTCTTTTTACTACCAGTGTATGGAATGACAGTCTTAACCCCATTGACTTTTAGCACTGGTCTCAGTCGAATTATTTAGCAAAAGTATACAATATACCTTCTGCTAGTAGTTATCACTTGTCTTCGGAGCGACTAACATCTTTCTACCTCATGACGAAGGACACGTACATACTAGTCAGTTCTTGTGATCTCTTTTATCTGTGTTTTATGTGTGAAATACTTTTTTAGTTCATGCAGTCATTAAAGTATAAATATGATAAGAAATTCAGTAACGAAATTAAGTTATTCAGACCTAGTAAGTGGTCTCCTCATTCGTCGTGTGACACTGATTGGGGTCAGTTACTTGCTACAAACATATTACTCTCAATTTGAATTTGTTGCAGCGGTTTTTTATAATAAATCATGATACTAAGTTATAGATTAGCGTTTATATCAGAAGATAGAATTTTGTATATTAGACATTTTAGTCTTAGTATTTTAGTTTTAGATGATGATTTTATGGTTTATTCAAAAATCAAACTCTCGTTACCGACGTTTCGGTTTTATTTACAATTTTTTTTCACAGGCAGTTTTAAATAATACTGAAACGTAGGCAGCGAGAGTTTGATTATTAAACCTAAAAAATCTACCGAATCCTGATTACATAATACATCTATTCTATCAAGCGGTTAATCTATTATTGAACTTGTTTTATATTTATATATATGAATATGTGATGGTAGCAAATCTATATACAAGTAAATACAGAGTAAAATAAGCTATGAGAGAGAAAATGAAGTAATACTTCCAAATTAACTCTTTAATTTACTTTTTATTAACTTTTTATTAAATGCGCAATTATACTTTTATATAGTCAACATTTATATATGCAATATTACATCTACAGAAATACAAATCTATTTAATAATAGCGAAAAAAGAAAAAAGTGTCTGTGATTTTTCATTCACGCTTTGAATACCTAACAATAATTATTCTTATCACAATTAAGTTTTTATATAGTATTGATAGGTTAATTTTTGTAAATAACTATTACTTGGCAATGAAATTTTCAAAAGACCTAGAAGTTTCGTTTTTTAATGACTGTGGCAGCTTATTTGGTGTAAATATACTAATATTTATTGTTGATCAACAACAAAATCATAGACAAATTTAAAATTTCCATAGCAAAACAATTTAAATTCCAGGTCAGAATGAGAAGAAAATACAAATATTTTGTCTAAATATGCTACTAATTCCGAGTTGAAAGATAATTAATTCCTCTATTCTGTAATGTCAGTCGAAGCATCTGTATTCTCAACGATACTACGGTTGATAGAATCCTGGTAGAAGCTTAGCTTGCTTCCTTCTCTTGTGTTCTTCCAGCCTTCCGGAAAAAACTGGAGTCTTTCCAGAAAGGCGATCTCTTTGTTTCTACACTCTGAATATTTTCCTCTTCGCTTATTCCCTTGATGAGTCCCCTTCACAAAACATCGATAATTTCTTCTCTAGATTATCCTTTCAATTTTACATAGAAATTATTATGACATTTCTGCTTATGATAATGTACCTATTATACCCTGAACTTACTCACGCATCGTATCCTCTATCCTCTATCTAATACTATATGAAATATCTATATGACGAACAAAATCCAAATATGTCTTCAATGTTTTTATATAAATTGAAAAATGAGCAAATTTGAAATTAAAAATACCAAACCACTCACCAACACAACCACCCACAGTTTTACACGAACACACACACACACACACACACACACACACACACACACACACACACACACACACACACACACATACACACAGTGAATAGACAATAACGCATTAACTTTTTAAAAATAACATTTTATGACTACAAAAAAAAACATTCGCATGACTTATTCTACTTGTTATATTATGGAATTTAATCTTTATATTAATAAAAGCCTTAAGATGTTTAAATACAGATGAAACGTTGGCCTAAGAATTTTTTTTTTATAATAACTTTTATAAAGAGAAAAAGTGTATAATTGTACTTTTAATATTGTATAATTGGTATAGTATATTTATATACTTTAAATAGTGTATAGTTATATTATTGTTATATAATTAAAGAAGATAATCGGGATACGGTTAGTTTCTTAGATTTCTTAAATCCCGATTTATCTTTTTTAGTTATATATCTGTTGCACGGCTGAGAACTTATTATTGTTTACATATATTATTTTTATGATGTAATTTTTTTGAGGGTTGAGGTCTAATGATTTGAAACTAGTCCTTTTGCCGACGTTTCAACATATATTTATTTCATCATCAGGGCTACAACATGTTTGTTTTTATTACATTTTATATGTACAGTAACAAAGAGGAATTGATTGATAAATCAGTTACTTCGACTATGGTTTTTTTACATTCACATTAGGATATTATTATTATTATTATTATTCTATTGCTTTTACAATTATTTCATAAATAATATTTATAAAATTCTTTTCATAAATTTATTTCATATTTATGAAATTTCTTATCAAAAAAATTACATCATATAAATATTGGGTCAAAAAAACAAATCATAATATTATTTTTACTTACTAACATCTAACAACAGTAACAATTCATAAATGTGACTAAGATCTTCCAAAAAAATAACAACTGATCTTTGTCAGAGTAATATACGAATATGAACAGCCCTTTGATGAATGTAATTTTGAAAAAAATTATCTCAAAGTTATATTTTTATACCTCTACATAAAGTTATATTTTTAGGTATAGTTTCATTGTGTTCCGTTAGACGGTATGGTTTGTATCGCTCTCACAAGATTTAAGATTGAATTATTAGTCAAGTTTTTTACATTTTATTAAATACAAATATTTTCTGTGTTTTAAAAATCTGAGGATATTTTTGGTTTATTGTTTTAGTAACCTCAAAAATAAATCCAACTCATCTACACTACGAGGGCCATTTTTGTGTAAAATATCAACTTGATCCAACAAAGATTCTGGACCGGAGCGTGGCTACAATCGTTGGATACATTCTCACACACCCATACACAAATATAATCGAAAAGTTTTTTCACGATTACTATACTTTACTTATAGTGAAGTAAAAATATCAATGAGAAATTAGCTGAAAATTAATATCCATTTTGTAATATAGAACACAGAGCTCATTCCTTGTACTACAATATTACCCAAAGATTATACCATTCGAAAACACAAAAAGATATACATCCGATATTAAGTTTTGTACAAGGGTGCAGCATATAGATTGATTAGAGTATTTTGTTAGACAAATCCATCATACCATGGAAAGTCGAAAATTATAGGTTTGATTGGTGTAAATTTTTTTAATTTTAAAATTGTATTCTTCTTACATCTCATATTAAGTAATTAAATTATATGAAATGATTTCATTGAACCTCTAAACATAATTTTCTTTAGGACTTCTGTTAAAAAAATTTCTAAGTCAATGTAAACAGTGTAAATAAATTGAAAGAAATCCATTTAGTGTAGCAGGTGATCCAATAGTGCATTCAGTTATTATAGTTTTATTGCTCTTTGTGGTAATTGAAATTTCGCAATTTTTTTATACATTGATTAATACTATTACCATCATTATGAATACAATGAATAATTATTATTATCTATCTGTCTTTTTTTTATTAATAATATAAAGAATAGCTGGATTCGGAGCCAGAGTTGGCTGTTGAAAAATAGAATAGTCGGAGTCAGCCCTAAGATCACAGCCTTGGCTATAACTATAACTGTAGATATTCTGTAACATTATGAAAAACTATTGAATTTTAGACTTCGAAGACTTTTGATTTAAAAGCGATAGGGTTATTATAGAACAGTGGAAGATGATATTCATAGAATAAGAAATACAATCGTGAACACTGTTCTTGTTCTTTCCTCCTCTTCCTCCACTGTCTTCCCTGACAGCTATTACACATATTAATGTATATAGATTTTCTGATGTGACGTTTTCGACTTTACATGCGATCTGTGGTTAGATTGCATTGACACAAATATATTTTGTAATCATTTTATTTTCCGCACCTGTTTTACCAGTAATGAGTTATCAATTTTAAATTGGAAATAATATGTAGAATAACTACTTGAGATAGCGTAATTATTCAGAAGGAGGATCAAAGCGGATGGACTACTTTGAATGTCAACTCGTTGTGAATTGGAAATGGCTTAATATCAGGGAATCAGCTTTGTTTACAACATGCAGGGCTTGAAAGGTTAGATAACTCTTGTTGCAGCATATGCATTAATCATTTCTAAAAGTTATTCATGTGATTCAAACACAGTTATCTTCTATAACAACAATGTGATACCTAATACTCTGAGTTAAATAGAGTCAATTCTGTATTTAAAGGTTTGATGTTCTTTAAATGTCACATTGACTACTTTTGAAAGCATAACAAACAAGATCAATATATAACACAGCTCAAAAAAAACTCCTTGCCTATCACAATTAAAGTTATTCTATTAATACATATAAATTATTAATATTTAAAAAACATAGCTCAGGATATTAATTTTACTTGAAAATGACGAACTTTGATTGGGCTTTGGTACTATGTATTTTAGTTGATGTGTAGAAACGCAGGTGTTTCTGGAAATTGGTTGTACACTGTACTTTATGCAGATCCACTGAGTAAGACTTATTTAAAAGGTATTGTTACTTTTCTGTCAAAAGTCTACTTTGCGTATTCATTTTATGACAGAATGTAATTAATTATTAGAATAACAAATGTGTTAAAGTGACAGATATTTTACAGTTACCTTACATCAAGATAACTGTGATTTTGTCCAAAATATTGAACATTTTCATGATTTTGTTCAAAAGTGATTTAATATTTTCATCAGAAAATAATGTAATACCAGTTGGTTTGTGCTAAATATCAATCGTAACTTCGTCAGAGTCAAATCTCAACTGAGTAGAGATTTGACTCTGAAGAAGACCGCTAGTTACAGTTGAACGATCTTAGAGCTTTTTCTTATTTATTATTGTCGTTTAAACTTATTTTCTCTGTTTTATAGGTCTATGAAAAAGATTTTAAATAAAAACCGAATCGTTGGCAATGAGAGTTTAATTTGAACTTGAAAAACTGGCTGAGTCCTGATAAACTTCATTTTATATATATATAACCAATTAAATGAAATGGTTCCACGAACTAAATAAATTGTATCCTCAGAAAATCACACAGAAATGGAATAGAAACTCGCTGCTATATTCCTGGTGACGATGCCATCGAAATATAGTCGTGAGTTTCTGTTCCATTTTTATATGTTCTTTTTGTGAATATAGTTAATATATATATATATATATATATATATATATATAATTAATGAGAAATCAGAAGAACACACTTACAGTCTCTAATTTTCGGTTTGAACCGTCTTCAGGAGAGATAAGAGAGGGAAACCAAGCGCACTGGATCTCTGATTCTTATCTCTCCTGAAGACGGTTCAAACCGAAAATTAGAGACTGTAAGTGTGTTCTTCTGATTTCTCTATGTTTCTTTGTTTATATTGAACTATATTTGTCCGTTTTGGATCGTATTTTCAACGAAAAAAAAAGTGTATATATAATTAATAATATTTTTTGATTTATTTATTTTTTAATATTTTTTATTCTGTTGTATTTATTTCTTTCTTCCTCTTTCGTATCTTTTGTTTATATTTATTTTGTCTTTTTAGCTTACTATTGTTTGTTTTATCTTATTTTATTTTTCTAGATTTTTATTCTTAACCAGTTTCGTATATTTATCTTTTTATTTAGTCTCTCCCTTTTATTTATTATTACGACTAAAAAATTTTTTGTATTTTATTTATTTACTTTTTCTTTTCTCTATAATTATTTTGATTAATTCAGTTTGGTTTTTATTGCTTATGATTTTTTATCTAATTTATATATTTACCCAACTGTACTGCTCATCTGAATTTCTGTTTATATCTTCTCTTAATTCTATGCTTTAAGACCGGGTACTGGTTGCCGGGAAAACTGGCGGTTTTGCCGGGAAACCCATCCTTATATATCTTATATTTATGAGTTTTACTCACTACTTCACCTTTGCTCACTTGTTTCACTTCTTTTGATTAAGTCATCTTAATGCATATTCCTCTTGTTTCTCGAAATTACAATGTAGTTTATATGTACATTATAATCAAACTATAAAACCAAATGCATTTCTTAAACAGGAAATAAATGCAAATACAAATTCATAAATTAATTATGGTTTATCAAAATGGTCTTCAACACATTCCTGAACCATTATCACTAAAATATAACCATTATGCACTGAATATAACTGTTTGGAATATTTTTTGCTCTTGCATTATGCTGACTACGAAGTGTTAGATCGGAATGCTTAGGAGTTCCTGGTCTCTCTCTTCTAGTCTATAGTTTAATCTGAGAATAGTCATTATTAATTACGAGTTCTTCCTTTATCTTATCATTTCTTCTCAGAATTATGACCCAGTTAGTAAACTCTATCGTTCTTTTGCTCTTATCTTGTTTCTATAATTGCACGTAAACTAGAAACACGTTCTTTGCTTATACATCTACTATATATTTTTAACTTGTATGACGCAGATATATTAGTTTTTAACTCTTTTATATATAGGCCTTCTTTTAGAAGTGTGACATAGCAAGACAAGTCACATCTATTACGAATTAATTCCTCTGTAAGTTGACTTCAACACTTTTAAATTAATTTTCTATACCATTTTTGGATGAATTAATAGTTTTTTTTTAAAAAAAAAAACAGTATTTGTAATAATAATAATGACTATAAGAACTTCATTTTAAAAGATTGATTTATAATTTGACGTTCTGATTGTCTAGTAGACGTTGATTTCAGAAAAACATAACTCACACAGGGAGAGCGATTACTCTCATAATTATGATTATTGAAATTCTGTAAAAAACACATAATGATGTGGGAAACTTCTTTATCAACTTCTCATATGGAAATTTATGAATAAAAAATTTGCCAGTGGGTTCACATTTGTTGAATGAAGTATGCAACCACCGCGATGAAAACAAAGACAGCATGGAGTCTTATGCTCACCATACGCTTCCATATACCATACCTATATATATATAACGAATAAATATTCATATAAGCAGTATATATAATGAAATCGACAAACATATCTGTTTCTAAATTTTATAATTTCTTGTCATGAGCAAAAATTATTTGCTAAAGATAACATGTGTAAGTACTCATTTGAATAAAATTATTCTAGTCAATAATACAGTTTTTCAATAGAAATAACCACCAAGAAGGTTAAGTGTAATAAAGAAAAGTATCTCCAAAGGTGTATAGATCTTTTAAACATGAAAATACCCTTGTACAAAATTTTTACAGTAAACATATATTTTTCATACGTGGGGAAATACCATACAATTACGGATTGCACAAGTCATGATATATTTTGCAATTACCATATATATATATATGTATAATGAATTTTAAACAACACATAAAGAATCAAAGATAGACTAATATTTCAATATTTCCTTATCCATTATCTTCAGCAGAAGTACATCACGTGAGTGGTGCCAGCCAACTAATTATTTTACCACTCGAATACTGTACTTTTATCTGAAGAAGACGATGCCAAAATAACAAAATGTGAGTATATCTAAAGTTGTTTATGTGTTACATGAAATTCGTTATAGTGATCAGTTCTCCGGGGTGCTTTTTAATTATTAATATAATTAATAATATTAATTATTAATTATTAATGTATAATATAACTCAACGTCAAATTATTATAGTTTGTGGATTCTAATCCACAATACGAATAACTGGACAACGACTAATTGTTATCGTTAAAAAATCTTTGTCAAATTTATAAATTTCCAACTGTGGTTTATAAGTTTATGTATATATACAATAATTACACAGAAAAAACGCCTAGAAATAATTGACACAATTCAGCTCAATATTTTTCCAATAGTCTTCACGATTCGTCAAAACATCGACATTAATTGTGTTTGTTCTTTCTACATATTTTGTTCTCTGTTATTTCATATGGTGTCCTTGAGGAATGTTCTTTATGTGTAGACAATTAAAAACCTTGGCTGCAGTGCTTGAATTAATATTTAAAAAAGATAAAGTATTTAACGAAAAAATGTTTTTGGAAAATCAAAAAAAAAAAAAAATTCAAAAAACTCTTCGAAGAGAAAGCTGACATAAATTTTTGAAATATATATAAAAGATTTCAATGTGGACAGTTGAAATAAAAATCAAAGCATAAACAACTAAAGAAATTTATCTACCTACCAAAAAAAGTAGTCATCGTCAGAATACTAATGTATCAGTATGAGTATAGGTGATTAGTTTATACTTCTGTATATTGAAAAAGTTTCAAAAAGGCTAAACCTTTGTCTTTCATATTTGATTTGTAAATATTCCATAATTATAAATTATTTAAGACATTTTTTGTAATAAATTTGTGCTTCTGTCAATCAGTATTTTTCTATCATTATTATTTTGTTGGAAAACATTAGTAACCTTCTTATTGAATATTGATCATTCAAAATGTTGTCAATTTAATTTACAATCGTGGTTACTTATTTGAAATTTTCCTGTTAATGATTTACAGGAAATGTAACACTATTGCTTGTAGTTTGATAATAACGCATTACTAATAATATTAAGTGTTTATATATACATTCCTGACAATAATCACTACATATTTTTATATACGTATATAAATTTTGTCACAAATTATACTTTGTACGAACGTAATAAATATTCACAGAAACAGAAAATGCAGTATAATTAGAAAAAAAAAGTATTATCCTCTAATAGAAATGGAAAACCAATTGGATATCCATTCCAGGTTAAAAATTCTAGTTATCGATTCAGTTATCAAGTTTTTAATTTCTTCAAGTTTTAATTTGTTTTTTAAATTTTTGATGTGGGCTGTATTAGAAATAAGAATTTGCGTTTGAGTTCAACTTGTATTTTAAATCAATTAAATTTAAATATAACTTATAAGATCGCAACATTTTTTTTAATTTACAGTTAGTTACAATTGTACTAAAACTAAATCCTTTTTTCAAAATCTATGAATATTATTCGGTTTGACATTTGTTACTCTGGTAATCTATTTAGATTTTCAGTTTCGAGTGCAATGTCGTGTAAGCTCATGTATGTAATACAAGCAAATGTTAAATAGGGGTTAGTAGATCCAGCATTGAAGTTGTAGGTTACACTGCCGCTTGTGTTTTATCTATGAGATATTTGATATTATCAAAACTGCACAAGGCAAATTCATAGTAAAGTTGTATTATGTAGTAACTGCATGTTTTAATAATTCTTTTACATAAGCAACCTTATTCTTCACTCCAGCTACAATTGATTTTTTCCTATTTTAGCCCTTTTTTGTTTTAACTTCTGTTCAATAAAATATCCACACTTCTAATAAATTATAAAAAAAATTCTAAATATTGAAATGAAAGGTAAAATTAGTCATTTTCTTTACATTATTTTGAGTTTCTGCTAAACAAAATTATTATGGATTAATTAATTATTTATTGGAAACTAAATCATAATATCTCATTATAAATAATAAGTGACTCCTACTGAGTGGAGAAAAACATAAAAATAACGTCATAATGAGATTTCCACTGTACAGAAAGGTAGTTAAATTAAACAAGATAGCAAGGAAATAAGGTTTCCTTGATGACACGATATTTCCATTTTAATAAGACCGTATTTCCTTCTTGTTTGCCTCTGATTCATTTAGTCTATGAGCCATTTACCCAAACAAATTTTAATTTTATGAATAACGATTTTTCTTCTGCCTTAGGTAGGAACAATAAAATATATTCCTTATTATAATTTAACGTAACATTCTGAATGTAAGTAGGTATATGGATTTTAATCAATGAAGTCGATAATGAATACATAGGGCAGAAAAAAGGAGTAATTACAAAACTGTTTTGAACAGCATCCACATGTTGATGTCGAAGGTAGCACGCTCGAATGTCTTCAAAAGTAAAAGGATTTTAATCATTCTGTTGTGAGAAGCGTAATCCTATCTATGTAGAATTTGTTAGTTTATTGTCTTGCGAAAACGCTACTTAGCAATCTACGCCAGAGCCAGAGCAATATATCGCAATGTTTAAAAACAGTGACTCGGAGTTGTACTCCCGTCTTGCTTCCTCCTGTGGAGTACTACCACACAGTACAAGTAATTCACAGATCATACACAGTACAGAAAGTACTAGCGTACTTTTAGATGGTAGTCTAAAAACTCAGGTTCAACAAATATTAAGAAACATTAGTTTTGACAAATTGCAGATTTCGGTTTGACTTGGAGGGTCTCACAGCATCGTAAAGAATTGACTTCTAAGGAAATAAGCTAATGCTTTTACTTTAAACCGCTTGGTAGACGACAGCGGTGAATTGTGACATCAATGTGACCACATACAACCTTAAGCGATGTATGTGGTTATATAGATTATTGCTCTTCTGTATCAGAATAATATGTAAATAAGTTAGTTTACCGACAGGCATGTATTAAAGAGTACTTTATGAAAATGTAATTGACTTTAACGTAGAGCATCAGAATGATACAATGCGCCTCTGTATATCACACAATGTACTCCATTACAAGCCGTTTGCCAATGTTGTAAAACAAGCATGAAAAGGAATCAATTCAGTTGACGGCTAACTGGATGACATTAGCAATTGTGACTTATGAATGGCAAAGCAGGCTTTTCTATAGACGGGCTGGATTAAATGATGCAGTTCCAGGAAGCATGTGGCGCAAGTGCACTGAGGTCGGACGTCATTCTCGTGATATGCAGCTGTCAGCCGGTTATCTTTATGAATGACTTTTACTGTCGCTTCATCGCTGCACTCTCCTTAACTATTTATAGTTCCTATCATTACCAAAAGAAACCTTAAGTCTGATTTATTTTACTTCTATAGCTCACTGATATCAGCCACTTCATAAATCCCACTAATTAGTTCCTTATTAAGAGAACACACATTAATGATTGCTTAATTAGTTAAAATAATCCTTAGAATTTCCATAAATTTATATGTAGTGGCATTGTTTAAATTTATCTTGAAATTTGCATTAACATTGTTAGTTTTCATTATGTATATAATTAAATCAATTTCTATCCACTTGACTATAGTATACTTATGTAAGGTATTATTAACTCTATTATGAGAGATAATTTAGGATATTAAATAATAAGAAAGAGAAATGCTCCAAAGTTTATATCAATACATTTGAAATATAATCGTTTTGAAAGGTATATAATTTTATCTTTACACTAATAAATAATAAAATAAATGCAGAAACAATGAAAAAAAAGCCAGATATCTGTTGAGTAATTTGTATAAATGAATGACCTTCGAATAGTTGAAGATGTTGTGTAAAGGTTAATTCTTTGCAGGTATGTACATTTTAAATTGGCATAAATATATTTATGATTTCTACTGTGCCAATTTTTTAAAGTAGTGTGTATTGCAGCTATATTATTATTGCAATTAAGCAAAATTGTTCAATAATTCCCTCAATGTTTCTTATACAGGTAAACACACACACACACACACACACACACACACACACACACACACACACACACATACTGATAAAAAAAAAACAACACAAAATGAACGAAAGTACTTACTGGAATCAGTAAATCGAACCACAGTTCGTCTTTAGGAAGCGACTAGAAGAAGAAGAGCTAAGAGAGAGAGAGAGAGAGAGAGAGAGAGAGAGAGAGAGAGAGAGAGAGAGAGAGAGAGAGAGAGAGAGAGAGAGAGAGAGAGAGAGAGTGAGAGAGAGGCAAACACCACACATATTTAAAAGTTGATTTGGAGGAAGGATTCAGTACATTGATCCATGATTGTTTCATAAAATAGGAAGTGATGGTGGACAAACAATGACTTAATAACAACATTAAGGATAATTTTGTCATCTACCTTCTAATTTAGAACGTAATGATAAATAAGCATTTCTTTTTAAAGCAATTGCCAATAATGTAACAGTTTTTATGTCATTCAGAAAATAGCCGATGTGCTATGATCGAGAAACATGTTGGATAAAATATTAATGACCCACATCATGTTCTTTCTATAAGTCTTTTTTCAGTGGCTTGGAAAGAGTTAGAATAACCCGACTTCTCACAAACATCGATTCTCATTATAGAAAATAGATTACTTTCTGCATTACCATATTGTTTTATGCCTCAAAAGAACACGTTATGTTGATATCAGGTCTAAGGTGTTGATGCTTTTAAACCATTTAATAAGGGTTGGTGGGCAAGTATCCTAAACAGTCTTAGAAATGTTCATTTTCTGTACAATCTGTACGATTTAGTAGATCTTTATTGCAAGAAAAGCCAGATACCGTCAAGGCGTATGTGATGCCTCCAACATTTGAGGCATAATAACAGATGGATTTCACATACTGGTGTGCTACAGTTTATGGTATAGAAATGGCATTTGTTTATTTTTATGTGGTTGACAGCTGGTTAATCTGTGCTTATTCTGAGGTCTTTGGCAGTGGTTGATAGTAGTCTCACATAAAACTTTTTTTTACTAAGACAATTTTTTTTAAACGACTATTCATTTGAATAAAAGGAATTATATTATTTAACTGGAAATATCAGTTGAATAATTTACCATTATATTTAACAAGTGACAAGGAGATTAAATGGCTCTACTAATTTATCAGTCCTACGGATACTAAATATTGAGAGAGATGGGAAGATACTGAGATATTCAATCAGGGAAGTATTTCGTCACTTCACTATGGTGTCACTTCGTAGACTATAGATCTATGAGATTCCCACCATTTAAATAATGATTCCAAGAAGGGAGAATGCCCTCTGCTAAAAACCGAATTCTGCACATGGATACTTATGCGAAACAAAAAAATCTACAGATCATTTAACTCATGCACAACTATAGAGTCTAATTTTGTGAGCTGTTTTTTGCTCCTTAGACGTGTTTTGTAATTCTTCTCGTTAATTGAGAAATTTAATAACCCTCCCTTTCATATTGTCAGCACTATGTGAACTTCTCTATAATATAGGTTTCCGATATTTTATGGGGGAAGAATAAATGCCCTTAAAAGACTAAGTTATTCTATTTATTTAATACGTTTATGATTGATGAAATATACGTATGGTGAACTTGTGAGGAAAAGTTAAGGAAAATTGTGGTATTTCGATTACAGTTTTAATCAATGTTCAACTAAGAATTATGAGAGATATGTTTACAATGGATTCAATCCGATGTTGGATGTATTTTAATTAAATTCGCATAACGCAAAGTGTGGGATGTTTGCAATGAAAGTTAGAACTAAGGCACTCGGCAAGATAATTGACTGTAAGTACACACCTACATTGAATAATCCAGCTGACTTAGGATAACTTCGTTATGACTGGATTTGAGTTGAATCCAGGATTAATCGACTGAGTAAAATAAACTGTTGCAGACTTCAAGTGTAAATAATGAGCAACAGATATACAGTTATTGGAGCATATTAAGTAAAGCAAACAGAAAGACTGTGTGCAAATTAGCATTTAATATGAACATACACTCATATAAGTAGGGCGTACAGTAGATTTGAATTGATAATCTTATGCATTATTGAGCAAAATCAATGGTATCAACTATACCATTTAATGTAATTTGTATGCATATTCGATAATACTTTAGCTTGTAATCATATGAACACTCCATTTGAATGTAAATTATTGTACTCAAGTGGATTACTATGAAAGTTATCATAAATTACTATGTAGCATGAACCATAACAGTGAGTATAAATTGGTGTATCTTCTGATGGCATCTCATGTGAAATATATATGTAGGGCTGAATACACATAATAAACAATTATTAGAACTCATCAAAAATGAATGAAAATTATTATAATAAGACACTTAGATGATATGAACTGAATAACTTAATAACACTAAAAACCAAATAACTATAAATAAATTTGATAGAGTCATTAGTCATTGGCATATATTGTATTACAACAACAAAAAGCATTGATTGAAACGTTATATGCATAATCATGCATATTGACAGTTCATATGCTCAGTCATAATCATGCAGTGAGTTTCTCATGATGCATGTCAGAAAGAGACAAAACGTCATACCTCTGTAATGCTGCTGTTGTTGTCCGACCGGTTTTGGGCGTTACCCATCTTGGCAAGGTAACTCCACTATTCTATGGAGTCATTGTCATTGGTTTATATTTTATTTATATTTCAAATAACGTAATAAGAACAAAATAAATAGGTAGCAGTGGGATGTATGTTGTATAAATTCATGATAAAGACTTCATATATCAGTTCTTTTCGAAGATGGGTAACGCCCAAACCCGTTCGGACAACTCCTCAAGGATTATAAGATGGTTCTATTTCTAATATTAATTCTACTCATATGCAGTATCTGCATTAAAAATAATGACAGCCTTTAATAATGCCAAATACTTGGAGAGAAGTTAAATCTGCAGTTAGGGAAGTTTGCTGGAATTCTGATTGGAATCATAGGACATCCAAGGACCAATTTCTTTGAGTAGGATAGGTGGTTTAAGATCAGTACAAACTCTACCAGTAATCCCGGAAATGTACTGCAATAATATCCCCACCGACTCCTGTATCGTGTCTACTCGTACCTCTATCAAATAGCTTCAAAAACTATGAAATGACCTACAGTAAACTTTACTATATCGTTATGTATTATTTAGTTCATTGACAATACATATAAATACTGAAGTTATTGTAATGTTCGTGTCACCATTTTTTTAATTATAACAACATATGGTATAATCTATGTTACAGATTACAGACTTTAGTAGTTTGAATTTCCCTTACTCATAAGATGAGATTCTCAGGAAATATTTACATTAAGTTAATACAACAAAAATGGAACAAGTAATTTGTTTTAAGTTTATTATTAAATGCGTATTAACTAGCTGAAAATTGTAATGTTAGGTTTGTAATATCAACAGACTTAAGGTTTTAATTAAATTTTAAGAACTGGTGAAGTAAGTGATGCGAGATCATTGAATTGGAGAGTAGACTAAGAGTTAATTTGCCAAAGTAGTGGACAGAGAGGAGAGAGAAAAAATCCTACATTCCTCCATTGTGACTGGAGGCGAAAATAAAAGGAACACACAGGCGTAAGTGTAATTAGCTATAAATCTCCGTGGCTGACACTCAGTCTTACCAACCTGGGACCTAATCCCTAAATCAGTGACTTTCCTTTCTTAAGGAAACATTGCCTCTCGCCTTCCCCTTCTCGATTCTTCACCCTTCATAAGCTCGCGTTCGCTCCCATCGTTTACACATCAGATTACATCTTATTTTATTCATTAATTTGTCACTCAAACACGCACACACACAAATATATAAATAAATTTGTGTATTTGGGTAGCAGACCATCATTCATGTCTCTTTAAATAATTTACTATTTTTTTTCTTTACACATTTCCTTGTTAGTTTTACATATTTTCATAAATAGGCTTTCTATTTTCCGAGCACCATGTATAACAGTTCACCAGATTTATTGTTGATATTTATTTTTTGATAGAGAACTGACGAGTAACCATGTTATACACAGGTATTACCATATAATATCAAACCCCAAAACGTGGAATACTTTAATTGATCTAATTAAAAAACTTGAGTGTTTATAGCTTTAAGTAACTGTCATTAACATATATCCTTGAATTAGTTTTATTTGGTTGAAACGTTGTATCTACCGTAAAACATTTGCAAGCTAACGTTACTCTTTAAATGTATCAAACATTTATTATAATTTTAAATTATAATATAAAAATAATTAATATTAAAAATAATTTTTTTTTGGAAAATTACTAAATATGGCACCCAACATGTTGAAAACCTAGTTAAGGAAATATGAAACATTCACAAGAAAATATTCAAATTTTCCAGGATAAAAAATCAAACTCTCGTTGCCAACGTTTCGGTTTTATTTAAAACCTTTTTCATAGGCCTACAAACAAAGGATAATAAGAAATCCAATTATTGAATTGAATTGAATTGATATAAATTATTTTTGAATCTGTTATATATATATATATATATATATATATATATATATATATACCACTTAAAATTCGAAAAAACGATCCAAACTGGACGCAAATCAGTTCACAAACGAAGAAAAGCAACACACAGAGAAAGAGACACACTTACAAACTCAAATTTTCGGATGATCCGTCTTCAGGAGAAAAGAGAGAATGGGCGACCAAGCACGTCCCAGGGTTTCCTGCCGTTGTGTTTCCAGCGTGCTTGGTCACCCATTCTCTCTTTTCTCCTGAAGACGGATCATCCGAAAATTTGAGTTTGTAAGTGTGTCTCTTTCTCTGTGTGTTGCTTTTCTTCGTTTGTGAACTGATATATATATATATATATATATATATATACATACATATATATAATATAATATAATGAGTATAATGAGTTGCCGCTCTGCCTTCCTGCGGGACTCTTCGCCTCCTGATGACGACGATGGTCGAAATATAGAAGTGAGTTATTCCTGTGCCTTTCTGTGTGCTATGTTTTTTTAATTGGTTTATATATATATATATATATATATATATATATATATATATATATATATATATAAGGCTCACTGACAACAGCAAAAAAAAATAACTTTTACTCATCAATGCGACATTATACAAGCATCAAAATAGCGGGACAATAATTAAAAGTTGGGGTCTGATTCTTCCTGAATTTAAGATATCAAATCTGAATCCTTATGCGATCGATTTGTGAAAAGCAATTAGCTCTACATGTGAATATTATTCTGTAGCTCATCATCTTAAAATGGCCGAGCAGTTGTACATATATTTAGCACTATGCATTCTATAAATTGTTTTTCAGAGCGTTTAATTAGCGCAGGGTCTTGCGCTAATAGCATTGAGAGGATGCATCATAAACCTGGGTCTTGAAGATGGACTGTAATAATGTCGAGACATTCACAGACTCATAGGATGTTGTTGTAACTGATATCAATAAAACATGACAGCCAATATTTCTAGATACGAATCAAAAACTGTAATGACTTCAGAAAGCGGACAAGATAGTTGCATTACAGTGAGTTCCGGACCAGTGTCGAGCGCCCAGCGATAAAGTAGCAGACCGTTTAAAGTTGGTTGGAGGAGACTGCTTGCTTCGAGCTTCTTGTCTCCCTATCAACTGCTAAAAAGGTTATAAAATCGATATTTAAAGGGAAGCACATGGAGGAGTGAGTTGATATGTATCACTGAAAGGAAAGAAATGAAGACGTGGACTGTACCCTCCTGCCAACTAACTTACTTAGAGCGACAAAGTGTATATTTTACCGCACTTGTTTTTCTTATTTCCAAAGCAATGTATTTATAAAAGCTAAGATTTTTGGACTGAAGTAAAGTCCATGAGAGCCTCGCATAAACTGAGATATTTGTTTTCTTATGAAATCTCCACACAGTCATATACCTTAATAACCATGATTCAGTTTTTTTTCAAATACCCTTCTGTCCATTAATCAGTCTTTACATTGCACTGTAATTTCATCAATTAAACTTTTATTTCAGCCTAGTAAATTCAAACCTTTGTCGGTCGTTAGTTCAAGTTATTTTGGTCATACAAGCTTTGACAATAATCAGACTTAGTTAGTTTTACTTCACGTACCTATTGTAAAATTTTGATACGTATATATTTATATAAAGAACCAAAATTTCTCAGGTTGGAATTTTTTTTATTGTATTAAAACTATCAATGATTGAATTACTGATTTCTGAAAATAAAACATAAAAGAAATATGAAATGTTGTATTAAAGGTTTTATAATGTAGTATAACATTTTATAAACCAATACTGTTTTGAATCTTCTAAATGGCAGGGACTTCAAAGTCTCGGTCTAATTGGCATAACTGTAAGGAAGGCCTTTGATCGCAACTGATTGATGAATAATCCATCTTTATGACCACTTAAATAGCCATGTGCTCACCTCAGTAAAGCCTTTTCTCCTTGTATCGGAAAACATGTAGAACATGTAGAGGATCAACGTGAGTCTTGATGACCAAACCTTCACATTGGTCTAGGCTACTCAATAAATAACACCTGAAAAGAACATCTTGAATATATTCAGGGAGGAATAGCACAGAATCAAAATCTGGTTTTATAATTCCTTTTTATGGATATATAATTATTTATGAGCAGAATGCAGTAATCACTTTTTGTAAGTAATTTTTTTTGGTTGTTATTAAATGGATTCTTGTTTTATTGTTCTGTAGGCCTGGCAAAATGATTTTAAATGAATAAATAAATGTAACATAGGCTTGAGATTTTGATTTCAACCTCAAAGGAAAAGCGGTCACCAAGAAGTCTTGGTCCTTTTCTACTTGACAGTCGATGCAATATTCAAACTGTTTTATATAGAATTGCAGCTGACTTTTTTTCTCTGAAGAAGTTCTGAAAACCGAAGTGGTAAACAGTAATGAGTGATAAGCAACTGATGTGATAGCAAGCGATTCATGAGCTGTCATTTGTTTTATTGAATTACAAGAGTGACAAGATGGTCTCGCCGAGTGAAATGTCTTCGTTGGCGCTAGCTAGGCGATAGAGCTCTGGCCCGTGCATATCAAGGGTCATTAGTTATACAATAGGAATTCTTAGAATGAGAATTGCTGTAATTACTCCAGATAAGATATGAATGTTGACATTTGGATAAACTAGGAATGCCTTGGATTAAAACTCAACTCTTGCTTCCAGTTATACACCTTGTATATTTCACACGAGTTAATGAAACATTATTTCCCATAATGTTTAAAATAAATCGATGTACCAGAAGCTTTTGTCACCGGTGATGATTTCCAGTTTCCCACACTATAGAATAATTGAAAGTCATGAGGGGTTATTAGCAACTTTTCAAAACGAGTGCAAAATATCGGATGGTTATTTAAATTATATTATAAACAGTGTGTACCACCTAAGTCGAGCCTCCTCACTCTCTGTACTTCTTGGTTGGTACAAAACTATTTACAGATCATTATAAATATAGCACCTCATGCAAGACCAAATGCAACACAATTCATTTCCTTTCAATATAATTAATATCTTTTTCCTTTAATCACTTCTATTAATGTTTACTTAATGTCACTTTTCTTATGTCATTTACTTAATGACACTTGATTCTGACTCTGACTCTCATTTTTTCCACGTGGTGATTAAAAAGATCTAAAAAACGCTGTCCCTTGGAGAGGACTTTAAGCTCTGGCGTGTCCGCAAGATGGTATCCCGAGCCTGTGCGATTTTAGGCGCTCATTAAAGATACCAACTCTTAAGTGCACAAAAGTATAGACAAATTTAGAACTCCTCATGCACAATTATTAAGAAGATGCACTCCTCCTAGAGGGATCAGTATCAGAAATGTCATCAGTTGGTACTAGTAGTTTCATTTCATATTATTAGCAGTCACCAGTTTCATGCTATTTGTAGTTCTTAGAACCTTTGTAATAACTAATCGTAGTAATAATATGAATCGGCCAAGTTCCAGTACACAAATAGTTTACAGTTATATCCATTATTACATTTAAAAGTTATGTACATATCTATTTAAAGGCAACTAAACACACCCTCACTTTGATTAATTGATTGTACAATAGAACCTCGAGATGCGAATTTAATTGGTTCCAGAACCCCCGTCGTACCTTAAAAAATTCGTATCACGAACATATAATTACCATAAGAATTAATGGAAAAAAAATTAATTGGTTCCACTGCCCAAAACCCGTATATAATTTCCTATTTTACGTTATAAGACTAGCAAAAGTACACTAAAAAACAAGCATTTAACCATACAAATACAAAAGAATTGAATAAATAATGAATTAATATGTAAAAACAGAGTTTCAGGTGCATGATTTTGGTAAGTGGGTGGTTTTCAGGTGCAAGATTTTGGTACGCGGGTGTCCCCCGCTAGCGTACGGTAGTGTAGGTCACGTCTGGTGCTTAATTTTGTCGTGCAGAGTTTGCCATGTTTGTTTACGGTCTCAGAAGCTTCTAGAAGGTTCCAGAAGTTTCGAGAAAATTCTTTCTCGGCGCCTCAGATTTTACGTCGTAAGATGAACATTACGTCGTATTTAGAACAGGATTTTTACGAAATTTTTGGCCTTATCTCGAATAATTCGTAAGAAGAAGCAGTCGTATCTCGAGGTACTACTGTACTTCTAATTGGGATTCATGTTTGTTTTCCTGCCTGCCTGTACTTTTCTACCCGTAATGTATGTATGCTGGTGATATAGCTCAGTTGTTACGTAACTGCTGAGGAGGGGTTAGATAGAGATTTCGCTGGATGTGATGGGGTGGGCATATTTCTAATTTGATATTTCAGTTATTATTACTTTATTCTACGTCTAATTACAATTTTTTCTCTTCAATATTTTACCTATGATCATAAACAACACGAGGAGGATTGACTGTGCGCACACCTTAAAGGACTGATTGTGTCTATAGATGAAATGATTTTTCTAATGCATAAAATAATCATGACACAAATTACTTGTATTAATATGATATGGCATGTATACCAAAAGATTAATCTTATTTTAATTATCAATAAGATCTTGTAAATTATAGTGCAATTAAACAGTATGAAATTACTAAAAGTCATCATGGTGTAATAATAATAATAATGTTTTTATATTAACGTATTTATTAATATAACAATTAAAATACGTCATTATATGGTGTAATGATTTATATCTTATCAATTTATGTTTGATTATTAAATGAATCGCATAAGGCCCTCTTTTAAATAAGAACAAAAATTAATATGTACCAAATTTCAAACAAAATAGGTTATGAAAAAGATATGAATATGAAAAAAAATATATACTCTTATATATTACCAAGCTCTTAAAAGCCCTTGAAAATTTGTTGTGGCCAATATTATAAAGTTAAAGGTAAACTTTTATTAAAAACTTTTGTAATTCAGGTGTAGAAGTGGAGTTCTCGGTATTGGAGCGAATATTAATGTATACATATATGACTAATACTGAGAGTGAATGAGAAAGATAGATAGATAGACAGAGAGGGGGAGAGAGAGAGAGAGAGAGAGAGAGAGTGAGAGTGAGAGAGAGAGTGAGAGTGAGTGAGAGAGAGAGAGAGTGAGAGAGAAATGAAAGTGAGAGAAAAAGTGACATATGTATCAGCGCACTAAATGTCCTTTATTAACATGTAATATCTTTCTTAAACAATCCCACAATTCAAAGTGTGTATTACTGGACCCACCATGGACAGCACACTAATAACTCATTTCTAAATCTCCAGCGAATTTACTTGAAATACTCATCTTACATGTCATAATTATGAAGGTGATTTATTTGGCTTTGTGCCAGAACTACCTTGCCAAGTTATTGCTTTGTCTCGTAAACATGATTACGTGTGCTCACTCAGACCAGGCCGTCATAATTAACTAATCTTATGCAATTCATCATTCTAAATAGTATGTATCACTCATCTAAACGGTTTTGCAGAAATAATAGTGACTAATATAAATATAATATGTTATGTTTATTAAATAAATAATGCAGGAAAACATTAATGTAGGTTGTAATATCAATAGCGCTATTGATAATATCCGATTTGTATGTTATTCTAAGATATTTAACGGCGCTCTGCTTTATTCTATCTGTAAAACATAAAAACACACATAGTTTTATAAATTAGCACATATTTGGCTTCATTTCCCATTTAAATACACGAATATACATTACTGATAATTGAATGATGTTGCATCACCCAACAACATCAACAGTGCTAGTGCTGTCTGTTCTTCCGAAAGAGGTAGTGAATTCGAATGTAAGTCAACTGTCAGATATTTTTCTTGGATGTGTGAGACTTCGGGATTTTCATGTTCTAGATCTGTTTCATAGAGTAATATAATAGAGGTCGGCGCAGGATATCGCTTGTAAATGGCGCCCTGACAAATGAAAGTCCTTTTTATCGAAATATCTCAGTATCATTTCTGGTTTTCACCGTTATTTCTACAAATACAAATTTAACAAATACGAACTATTATCAGTACCGTCTTGGAGATGTGTTAGAATATGAACACAATTATGAATTTTAATTCATATTAATTCCATCTATCTTAATATTTGAACCAGGAATTATAGGTCAGGAAATATGTTTGGATTGGAGAGAAATGTGGGATCCATGATTAATATAGAAGATAGATTAATTAATCTATAAATGCAAAAAGTATATACTCGTATTGCAGTAAACAAATATATATTAAGAAAATTATTTCGGCAATGATATAATTATTCCAAGAAATGTATAATTATAAGAAAAAATGTTTATCTGGTGAGTTTTTTCTAAGAAACGTCAAGGTATCTGAAATTAAAGGGAAATGAAATAGAAACGTTTTTATTAGGAACATTAGGCATAATATAATAATATAATATTAGGAATAATTAGGCATAATAATAACTGCCTTTAGGGAAATATAAAATTGAAGAAAATTATAATATCTGTAGAAAGGCGAGGAAATGGGACGAGATGGGAATTTGGGAGGATATTTAAGGATAAACGTTATCTGGAGCAATTGCCAGAGAGTTTGACCCCACTTTGAAATCGAGTTAAAGCTAAGTGAGTAGGTCTCTATCGATGTGGTATAATCAATAACCGCTCCAAGGCGATATTGAAGAGGGTGCAGGGCTGCACCCATAACTGGTACAAGATCGAGCCTTGTCTGCGACCGCTGAAATTACTGCCTCCCCGGCCGCCACAGCCAACTTGCCGAATTAATCACACCTCCTTCCAAACGCTATTCCAAATCTTATCTCTTAAACTTTTAATGGAGTTGAGAAATTAATAAGTTTTTTTTGCAAAGAAGAATTAATTAATAAAGCTTTTACAGGTAAGAGGGAAAAATAAATTTCTCAAAATTTATGCTTTGGTTAGCCAATAAATAAAATGTCTGCTAATGGCATGGCGATGAATGGGTGTTATATGGAAGGCGAAAAATGAAAACTGCCATGACCCAGGAGGGCTTAGAATAAATTTAATTAAACCACAATCAGGAAGTGTTGAGTTTGTTGCTGCTGTTGTCAGGCAATTTGAAACTACAATGAACCAGTCAATCATTTTACTATCAAAGATCAAACCCAAACTGGGACAATTAATAAACAAAGAAAAAAATATTTCAGAGAGGTCAGCTGTTGTGAATTATAAATATAAATCGGCTTTATGACGTCAAAACGACTAATAAATATTTAACAACAGTACTATCCTTCTCACTTACCATATCACAATGATTCAGAAGTAATCACTTTCTAGTCGGAAATTAGTAATTATAACTAGCAAATATCAGACAAAAATATTATTTGTTGGTCTTCAATCGCACCTGAAGTAGATTTTTAAATTCCAAAAGAAGATTTTGAACCTGATCCAAAATTAGTTAGGAACATTCGCGGACAAATTATGTAAAGGGTATTATGAAATTCAAAATATCAGCTTTCACTAGAGACATATATTAAATGCTAGCCAAGGTTATTTGCTTTAAATACTAAGAAGAAAGGTTTCCTTGAAGAAATGTTGCTAAACACATTCATAATTTCAACAAAAGTTCATTAGCGACAGATATTTCAGAGGACTAATGAAATCCCAATCAAACATTACAACTCCTTTTCTAACATAAACTCATTTTTTAGCGGTCCTTGGCATAAGATTATGAACTAAACATTCATTTAACAGTTAAAAATAGAATGTATCGTAAAATTTCAAAATAAACTTCATTAACAGGCATCATTTTGATTTAAAGAGAAATGATAATTTCATTTATAAGAAAATAAACTTAAATTGGTAAAACTTGTAATAAAATAAAAGGTAATGACTTTTTAAATATTAACTTAAAAGTTTACTTAATATACCTAGAAACTAATCTGCAATACAATTTGATGGATTGAACTATAAAAGTAAGCCGCATACCTGTTAAAATAATATAATTTGTACAGGATGTGTAAAAAAAAAATAAACCCGTTTTGTTTTGCAGAGTGAGAAAAATGATGCAGTTATATATGCCTTTCATTTCACAATTAAAATAATAATAATCATAATAATGACTGAATTTGTGGGTTTTTATTTCTTTAATATACTGGTTGATGTGTTTTGTCGTTTCTATATTATTGAGAATCCAAGCTAGATCACAGGTGAATTGAGATTTCTTAATATAAAAACGAACAGACTAATAGAAAAAAATCCGTACTCATAGATTAAGAGAAAATGAATATTTAGTAATTGCTATTAATCTGGTTTTGGAGCCCCTCTATCACTAAAATCGGGATCAATTAACAAATGAGCCAAATTTTTCGACCCTAAAACAGCACTGAAGTTGAAAATGTTTAGATATGGATAGTTGAAAGCAGTAACTGTTAATTATCTTGAAGTTCTTGTTTATTACAAATGGAATGCACTTCAATTTAATAGAGGACAATAAAATGTAAACTCAGCCAAACTTAAGTAAAACGATCTTAAAAGTGATTCACACAGAAATTTTGAAGCATATTTAACGAAACTTATTTTTTCATTTATTAATAAAATATTTACAGAGACTACGGCTTTTTCAAGTCATAAAAAAGTTCCGAAATCTTGATATATTGTATATATATATATTTGTGAATAATATGAAATGTATTTCTTAGTAAGTTTAATTCTTTATCAATATTAACTATAAAAATTCCCAAGAAAACGTAATCTCTAAACGAAAGGGCACTCAGATTTGATGCCCTTTGCCTACTTCTATAGAGATGGCTGAGAGTCGGACAAATGATTTTATTATTATAGAATGCTAACATCTTAGTAATGAATGACTCATATAGCATTACTATATATGTGCATTGTTACACAAGTACAAGTAGCATACTAATGAATTTAGAAATGAAGTCCTACTTTTGAGTAATTATTATTTGTCAATTTTTGTTTTGGACTCAAGCCAAATGGAAATACGAGTAACCTAAAGGGAGATATGAGGCGCTGTGATGGATTGACTGTGAGGACGGTTAGAGGTCGAGAATAAATTGAGTAAGTATAAGGTTGTTTTTTCATTAACATTTCTATATTATAAAGAAAAAACTTTAGTTTCTATGACATTTCTTTAACAAAATAATAAAATATCCACGCTTAAGGAAACTTCTATATTCAGGAGAATGAGAAAGATGAAAAAACGATATTTTGTTCTGACATAGTTTTTAGCGTAAAATAATAGTTTACATTTCTTTAGTCAACGAACTTAGTAATTAAAAGCTTATGTTTTGAGTTTTCAACGATGTTCCAGCTAATTTAAAAAGCATATGACATGTAACTTGAAAGAAAGTGAAAGACCTATGAAAATCTTCTATGGTTAACAGTTGTGTTCTCTATAGGACATAGGATATCCACATTCTTTTTTGTATCTTTTGCCAATGTTGACAAAGTATGATATTAAATAATGGCTTACGTGCGCATCAATACTATCAATTTGAATGAAATCAATAATATTCTAGAGTAAAATGAATTTTATGAAATTTACTTTTAGAAGTGGCTAAATTATATTGTATTAATAGTTTCATAAAATCAATTAGACTCATAAAAAAATAAACTACTGTACCAATTACACTTATAAAGAATGTTTTACTATTTTACGGTATAAGTCATGATTGATATTATTAAAGAATTCTGTAAGTGTAATATCTAATGAAGGGAAAGAAATAAGACTTTATTAATATTTGATTTGTCTGCAGAGACCGCAGCTCTCAATATGTCCCACAAGAGAAAGCTGATCAAAAACTAATTTGACAATTCTTCCCCAAGTGGGTTTGTTTTTAATCAACACAACTCGAAGAAATATTGCAATATTGCCTAATAGAGACTTTGACAACGATGGCACTAAAATATGATTCACTGCTCCTCTTGGAGGTTTATAAATTACCTTTTTCGTAATATAAAGCTTAATTAAATGATAAATTAGTTTTAAAAAACATTTATTTGAACCTTGAATATTTTTCTTGTGGAAATTCATAACTGTAAAATGCTAGAATATATAGAATTTATGTTGATAAAAAGCTAACAGGATACCAGAGATGATAAATTTATTAATATTTATCTGAAGGTAAACACTATTTTTGGTTGAAAAAAAAACTGTGAGAAAATATAGTATACACTCCACAATTTGTCTTATGGTTTGCTTAAAGAATTGCAGTAAAAAAAGTCTTTTTATTTTGGGAATTAGAAGAACTATGCTAATTTAATTAATGACTCTAAATAAAATAAATCAACCAATACTTCACTCTTACTAAACAGGAATTTAGATTTCATCAGACTTTGAAGATGATTACCTGAAGCACATTTTGCTTTTATAGCAATATAAAATACAGAATTTCAATAAGTTATCTACCATTTTATAAGGTGCTATTGTATGCTGCAAAACCTGAGTGTTTTTTGTCATCAGTAAATGTTTGGGACATAGATAGCCGCACTTTCAAGCAGGAGCTCGAAATTATAAATATTATTTTTTTACACGGTGACAATCTACGAGCCTTTATCAAAATGATGTCTCTTTTCGAATGAATGTGCACCTTTCTTTACAAACACTAAGAAGTTAATATAATGGATTTCATCAAGTTGAAATTTAAACCAATGGAATTGTGTTCAGCATCATTGTGAAGTGTCTAGATGTGTATAATAGTCGGTGTAAGTAAATCAGAGAGTTTTACCAAAAAATAATCGATACAGGATATTTGTATCTCTTACCAATTCTACCACCCTGTTTTTGGATAATTAGTCAAAGTGGAAGTTTGCTCCAGTACAGCCTGTATTGATATAATAAAACGTTCCTGGGCCTTTCGACTTGTACTACGCTCTAGCGGAGCCAACCAGTTTGTTGATTGTTGGCCATAATTGAACATATGAACATTTTATTTTCATATAACCTCCAAAAGAGAAGCTTTTCTCTGGGTGAGGTTGCTACTAAACGTACCATCTGTCTAGTGCATTTATTTATTTACATGTATAAATTATATTTATTTTGTTTTTTTTTAATTAAAAAATGTAAATTGAATTATTATAAAAAAACAGATTCCTTTGTATAAATTACTTTGAAAACTCAACTATGTTAGATCTAGTTTTGGAGGTACCTCATTAATACGCCTTGTTATCCAGTATACTTGATGTGAGGGCTTAAAGAATGCGGGATAACCTTCTTATAGCAGACCCACCGTTTAAATGTAATTTTTGTTTCATTATTTTGATCCTTTATATATTTCTTGAATGTTCGGATATCCACTAGTTCAGGATTTAAGTAATCAATTGTATTTAATACGGGTATTTTAGTTTTTAGCTGCTGTGATATGATCAATTGACTTAGAAACTTAGTTTTCCTTTTAATTTACTTATTCTTCACTAGTGTTGCTTAACTGTACCATTCTGATACATTTGCCTTCCTGGAATGATTTTCCTAGTTCATCGTTCTACCAAGCAGAACTTTTCGATTGTGCATAATGGACTGGATTTAGTAAGAGAACCATATGAGTTCCCGAAGCCTTGAACATTTTTGTATAATCAAAGTTTTTTTGTCCAAGACAAATTATTATAGTAGCTCATGGCCAACAACAATTAACTCGAATTAGATGAAATTAAACTTATTAAATGCTCCAATAACTGCAAGATTTCTTTTTATTTAGTAAGAAAAATGATCAATTAATAACTTATACTAAGGAATTAATTTCATTACTAGGAATCATAATGAACAAGGAATACAGTGGTGACTATATTCGCGATATCACTTCACATAAATAGCTAAGAAAGCGCTCCTCTGCTGATTTGTTATACTTTTTCGTACCAAGAAGACCCTAATGAATCTTCTTTGAAATTAATTTCCATTGCACTGTAGAAGTTCCAAACTTGGACCCATTATATATTCAAGCAGTCTATTCGCCAAAATGAAATAAGTGAAGTTAAATTTCATTTGCTAGACGATTCGTTTGCAAATATTGGCTGTCTTCGAAGTAGTTTTTTTTAATTAATTATCCATTATCTAATCTTTTAATAATTTTAGTTTTATTTCTTAATGAATACAACGAGAAAATTTTAATGATTTCTCTGTCATTTTGACTTGAAAATATATTTCTTTGTGTAATACTGTGAATTTAACCATATCAACACTATGCGCATTTCCCTGTCAGGACTTCAAGAATGTATAGCTGAAATTCTAGTATCATCCTTTCTAATCTTTTTCGGATGAGGTATAATTGTTTTTTAAATATTGATACTAAAGGTATACAGTCTGTTCCTGCAATCACATGCTGACCATATAAGTATTGGGGGATTTGTTACATTCATAATAGATTGCAAGCAGCTCCTTCTCAATTTGAGCATTCATTTTCCATGAACTTCTTAGAGAGGCAGAGCCAATGGTTTATACGATTTTAAACTGAGGAGTTACTCATTCAAGTTTAAACCTGAAGGAATCTACTGACAAAATTATATCTTCCTTTGGTTCAAAGTGGTTAAGTCAAAGCTAATTACATGTCTGTTGTTGATAATTCACTTTTATAAAATTTATGCCAATACAACTAAAGGTTTCTAAAGGCATTTAATGTATGGTATTAAACATTTCATTTTGGCGTACAAGCCTTTTACAAACTTTGTAAAAATATGTAACCATGCCCCAGATCTTTATAGTTTTTTCACATTGTGTGATATAAATAATTATGTATCTATTTTTGTTTTGCTGTAATCTAAGTTAAATTGGAACTTGATTAATAATTTTCTTTAGAAGCAATTAGAATAACAAAATAATTGATTTTCTTATATCAAATTTAAAATTAATCAAGTCAGCTTCATCAACAATTATTTTAATTGTGTATAATATGTATAATATTGTTTGGTAATAATAATGAAAAGGTAGAAATAATAGATTAACAAATAATCTATTCAAATAATTATACATTCAATACCATGAAAATGTTTTATTCAATATTGAATGAAATAATTTCGCCATAAAATTAAGACAAATGGAGACAAAAACTTTGAATCCATTAACTGTAGTAATAGAAGTATAAAATTTGTAGAAGTTTAACACAAAAATCTATGTACAATGATTAGTTATCATATTATATAATACTATTAAAATAATTAGCAAATTTGTTTATGTTCTCAATAACTAAACAGTATTAATGTGATTCTCTTAACCTGTTCCCACATTTAGGCCAGAACATCCACAATTTTATTATCAGATTAGCTTTTGAAACATTTAAAATTTAAGTTACCCAGCCTGTTTGCTCTTGTACTTTTCAATTATTTTTACTTTTCTAACAGCATAACCCATTGTTTACAGATTTCTTCAACTTAAGTGATATTTATCATATAGGAACTTGCACAGAAGGAACTTTTCTGCAACGGTTAAGTAGGATTTTTCTTCCCAACATCTTCTGCCTATGAAAATATAACTATTATTCTTCATAGCAATAAAATAATATTTTATCTTTTCATTTTAGAATGAAATGTAACTAAATGTGTACTTCTCTAATAAATTTAATTTGAACCAATTATTTTAATCAGGCGGAATATCATATGAAAATGAAATAATACTATGTAAAATAGTATTAATATAATCTCTTTAGTTTTCATCACGCAATTTCAAACAAAGCGGCAACAGACAACCTCTATGTAAACAATTTTATATTCCTTTGTATAAGTTTTATTGATTGATCATATTGTTGTTTAACTTTAAGGTTTTAAATAAATGGATTAACATTATTTAGGTTTGCATACCGAATGGATGCCACCCATCCTGACACCGTACATTTTTAAATTAAAGGTCCAGATGGTATTGTTCTATATTTTTACCAATAAATATGTTGCCCATTCAAAGATCGCCATAATGATCCTTATAATTCTTCAATTTGATTGACTCACAGGTACCTTACCACATTTAGCACAGTAATTCAGATCTCCACTCCGGCTTATCTTTGCCTAGTGCTCTGCAATCAGTTATGTTTAACGTAGTTCTAATTTATTGCAATATACTAACATAATTATCAGTTGCTAATGTTATTATAAGTTCATTTAAATGTAACCAAGTTGTTTAGTGTTTGTGGTCTTCATTTGATTGTTATACGTTAGGTTAGTGCTATTTTTAACTATATAACCTGCAAATCAAAAGCATTTCCTGTTGTTGCAATTTTAGATCGAGTTTTAGTCATACTTTCTGAAAGAACAGTCATACTTTCTGAAATTTTTGAGCCCCATAAAGAGCTCATCTCCCTGCTCTAACAGTGTTTCTTTAAAGTAGCTTTATTAATTGACAGAGACATTCGTTCACATCGTTAATCATACTCATTTTTTAGGGCTCTCGAGTCACGATTGAAATTCAGATTTCTTAAATCAGCTGAGAAAACTTAATTATTTTTAAGGAGGATTTAACAAATTGCAAATAAATTATACCGTTAAGTGAATATATTAGCTACAAAGGTGAAGTTATCAACAAATAATTTTAGTTTGATGATATTTATTCATATTTAATCATACTTATTTATATGAATATTCCTATGAAAATATTTAAAAGTAATTTGGCATCTACTAATGTACTAAGATAGTGTCTTTTCGTGCATCCATCTCATTCACAATATCTGAAGTTTTTTAAGATTGTTCAATTTAATTCAACCATCCGACTATCACTCATGGCATATCTATACTGCTTAGTGCAGCACTACTAAATTTTGAAAATCCCACATTTTGTCGTTGGCTTAGTAGTTATGCAAATACTTATTGAGGTATGTTGGGCTCACACAGCCAGTTATTTACTTTAGTAGTTAGCTTCAAAATAGTCAACAAGTAATAAATACTAAATTGTTTTTATATAGAATACTACATCACCAGGTCGGTATCGTATGACAACTTTTCATTGACGTTCCACATCAAGAAGTTTATTTGAAACTAGTTTTATGGAATTAATATACAGATATGTTAAAATAGACACATGTGGTTTGGTTTTAAAAAAGTCACTGCAAAAATAAAGGCAATATAAAGACGTTTTATTGACTTTTGAAGTAACTGAAGTACTGTTTATATCGAATTTATTGTTGTTCCAATCTGGTGATTTGTTTTATTGTAAGAGTACATATCATATGACAGACAATAAGTTCTAACATTCAAATTACTTGCATTTTCTTTGTTTGATCTTTATTCTGTGAGAAATCTATTGAAAGAAAACTACATCTTTAATGAATGGATGGAATAGTGGTACTTATGGACTTATCCACTGTGAAATCAAATGAATCATATATTTCGGGATTGCTGACAGAAAATGACAATCAAAGCGAGAGCAACCATAATTAATCTCCCAAACACAATTACTTATCTATGCTAAGAAGAATTAAAGGGAAGGTAGGCCCGAAGCAAGCACTAACTCAGTGATTACGAGGCCCTTTGATCAGCCTCTCTGTGGACCATCAATTAATTTAGCAAGCCGGCCAATGGCGGTCGCCTGTTCCCAATCACTCAACACTCCCTCTCACTCCCATTGCCTATTCATTTATGCAAATTAATCTTCAGCATAATTTCCGTGTTTCCAGCTTACGATAAAGTAATCATTGAAGCCAGTTGGTTACCGGCGAAGAAATGGTTAATGTTTCTTTGTTTTATAAGCTGCCGTGGTCAATACTGTGTTATTTCTGTTCACTTGATTAGTGCTGACTGTATTTGACAGTAAGTGTTATGTACCTAATCATACATGAGTGCACTTACTAGCACATTCATTCAAATTAAAGCGTTTCTTACCTCTTTCCTTCAGCACCATATATTATTCCTTAAATCATTGTTAAAAACGTTTAGGGAAAACATAAATATATATTTACATATTATTTATATAAATTATATACTAATTATATTCATAGAGCTTCCGTTTAACAACCACTCCCATCTTCCCATAGCCATGCATGCCAATAGCCATGGACTACCCTTTAATGAGTGCTACAGGTTGCAGATTCTGTATCAAATCCTCTCTGAATGCGATGATCCCAATCTACGAGTTCCTCGTAGTTGGTTTCTAAATGCGCCTAGTGCACCTGGCCGTAATCTAAAGAAATAATGCTTCATTTAATTAGTTCTTTGTCATTGCATTTACGTTTTATGTTATATTTCATTCGCTGATATATTTTATATCTTTATTATTTAATTATTTTTTATTATTGAATCATTTTATTTATTTAATATTATTATTTTTATTCTCAATATTTTTTAAAATCTTTATTTACAAATATACAACTACCCACATTTTGCATGACAAGCATATGTGGTAAGAGATTAGACAAGATTCGATGCGCATGCGTAAAGAATGAAACTCCTCTGGTTCAAGTTTTTCGCTTTGTTTTATAGTATATTATCGTAGCAGTAAATCCCTCAGTCATCTTTTCTTGAGTTGTCTTGGGTGATTTTGGGTAGGTGAAGAGGAAGCAAGGATTCGTATAAATGGATTTGGGCGAGAGGAAAGGTTGTTGTGAAATGATTTATAACGATCAGAGGCTAAATTTTGAATGAATGGAGTTTTTAGGTCTTTATAAAGGGTGTAGTTTCAGACGTAATAAAGAGCATTTGTGATAGTGCTAACTATCTACATGAGTAGTTAGTTGCGTAAGATTTTGTTCATCCTGTTTTTCTTTAAACAGAGCGTATCTGTTTGTGTAATTTGGAGTCAGTTTATTGAGTACTACCTTGTCACTGGTCAGTCTCGTTTGTTGCCATTTCTTTCTTGGTGTCCTTTTTGATCTGATTGTTTTTGTAATATCAGACGGCAGGCTGTATTTGTTTGTCCATTGTTTTTACTAATAGACTGTCGAGTTGTTAATTTAGTTCTGTATTGTCTCTGTGAATGACAATGAAAAGTCTTCAGTGCTTTTTAGTCTGATGTTCAATTCTACTCTGCTATTTATTTCAAGTAGCTGACTCACTTTCCATCGTCCGTTTGCAACGAACGTACCTCTTTTTCTCTTCTAGACTTCTTGTTCTTTTTCTTCCTGCAGAAGTTCTTCTTCTTCTTCTTGATCCTAGTAAGTGTTTTCGTTCTTTTTTGTGTTGTTTTCCAGTGACATATATTAATACTCGTATATATCAATGATCAAACCACAATAAGAAACGGGAATTCTTATTTACGTGTTGTTAAAGTGAATTTATTTTCACGTGTTTATGTGAAATCTTTTTATATATTAATATATATGTATTCTAATTGTCATTCGTGATTTATTTTATGAGATGAATCTTATTTTACACATATTTATTTTCAATATTAAGGTACTACGAAAGTATTAGTAATTTTTTAGTTATTAGTAGTACTAGTATTTAATAATATGAATAAACTAATTTATTTCATATGATGCTACATAAATATTCAATTCTGAGGTAAAATGGATAAACGAACAAAAGTCTCCACACAAATGAAGTTTTATTCAACAGCAACGCGTTTCGAACACTTTGTGTTCATCATCATGAAGACACTTTAATATAAATTACAAAATTAGAGTGAAATAATAAAATTCAATTAAGAATATTCAAGACATACCAAGGATGTGGTATTCATGTGGTACCCATCCTTGGGTATGTCTTGAATTCTCTTAATTGAATTTTATTATTTCACTCTAATTTTGTAACTGATTAGATATAATTTGTATTATAGTGTCTTCCTGATGATGAACACAAAGTGTTCGAAACGCGTTCCTGTTGAATAAAACTTCATTTGTGTGGAGACTTTTGTTTGCTTATCCATTTTACCTCAGAATGAGTAAATACCACATAATTACGGATTGCACAACTAATGATTTATAAATATTCAAGTTTAATATTTTATGAATCCCACCATTTCATTAATGATTAATAAAACTAATAACTCAATGGTAACTCAGTGACTGAATTTCTTGATCAAGAAAGGTGCTAACATATAAAGGCAATGTGTATTGCACTGTTAGAGGGTTTGTAGAAACGCTTTTCAACTCAGTTAAGTTATTTGTGTAAGTCAAAAAGTCCCTCTGCTGATGAAAATATAATGCAATTAAAAAGGCACAATTGAGTTAAACTAACAGAAGGTAAAATACCAGGTCAAAAAAATATAAAGTAAAAATGAAAACTGTGACTAATTTCATCAACGCTCATTTTCTAGGAATTCTTATTTTCTTCTCTCAATTTTTTTTATTTTACTATTGATAATTCACTCTTGTAATTTTTACGCACCATGTACAAGAAGTTTAGATTTATTAATTTCGTATACTATATTAATTGTTAGAATAAGGGGAGAAATAATTAGTCTCCATACAAATGATTTTATCTAACTTCGACACTTGAGATCGTCAGGTTACATAGGCATCAGTAAGGTTATGCACCTGACGATGAACACAATGTGTTTTGAAATGCGTCAATGTTGGATAAAATCTTTTGTGTGGAAACTTAGTACTTCTTCTCATTACTCTAATCATGAGTAAGTACTACGCAATAAACGCTTGCATAGCTCCTCACTTAAAACATAATAATTTCTGATGAACTTGAATATGGATTGTTATTTGGTTTAACAATGTCTTGCATTGAGTTGAATGTGCAGATGATTCTCCGTCTGAGCATATCCGAGTAATAGTAAAATCACTAATCTCTATATATAAAATACAAAGTTTGCCTGTCTGTCCGCTATAAGAAAAAAAACTGCAGACATTTAGATACAAACAAACAAATGTACATATGTTATATAACTTTGTTCGGGGGAATTAACTAGGGTATTTTGATTGTGATGAGGGTTCTTTTTCTGGGATCTACCGCCCATAACCAAAACCCACCGGATAGATCTGATGCTATTGCATGAGTCAGAAAACTTAGCTGAACTTAATGTATTTACAATTTTTTGATATTAAAGTTTATTTCATACGAAAGCTATGATCTATTGTAATCACGCTGTTACAAATATTGCTTCACATTATTGTTTTTTTTTCATAAAAGTTGTGTTTATTACTAAATATAATTTAGCTCAGATAAGAAAATACTTGTCCCAAGGGACCATAAGTATATTTTGTAACTTATTTATAAAAATATCAATTTTATTGAACTAATAATTTAATTTATTGTACTTGAAATAAGTTTTAGCTGGAAACATCAAGAATATTTTAGTCCTAATCAAATCATGCATTTTATGACTATGACTAACTATTCTTATCATAAAATTACATAGAAGTGGAGTTAAAAAAAGCTAAAAACTTTCTAAAGTTAGGTTATAGTTTAGAAGTGAGTTAAAGATCTCGGCTAAGAAACGTGTTTATGCTACGTAGAAGCAGATTCCGTTTGAAACTGTAAAAAAGTTTTCTACGCAGAAATGAGTAACTTAGAGGCCTATAATTTATTTTTGTAGACAAATGAATGTATTTTTTTGTTAATACAAAAAAATTTTTAGTTAATTTAGTTATTTTTAGTTTATTTTACGTTGCTTTGTTAAAATTGAGAGTTAGTAAGTTTTAAAAAAATTCATATAAACTAATCAATTTTTTAACAATAATACCTGTACATCTCTCTCTCTCTCTCTGGCTATCTATCTATCTATCCCTCATATGTAAGAGAACCAGCCGATGAAACTCATTTATTTTGATGAGTCCAACGGTGAAGTCGCATTTTCTTTGGAGTAAATGCCGATCATTGTACAGTGTTTTTCCAAACCTGACATCGTGGAAGAAACATGTATATTGTAAGATGGTTAGTTATTCTTATAATGGTTTCAGTAACCTTTATGGCACTATGCGCTGTAAGAGTGTAGTCACTGGGAAGGGCTCATATCGCTAGTTCCACCAAGAGTCACTCGTTGCTGTCCCACCCTTCGTATTACAATTGATTCAATGCCTAAAATCCCAAAGTTCAGGCCATTATGACCTTGTTTGTTTAAAGTACGAGTACTTTATTTTTATGTACTATTTTATGTACAATTTTTTTATTTGTATGTACGTGCGGGTTGTAAAATTCTAATTTAGTAATTTAACAGTACATGCCTAAGAGTAACAATTTGTTTGACTTAAAAGTCGCTAGCATTGTTTTATCTTTTCAGTTATTCTATTAATCTCATATAATTACTAAGGATATATCCAGACTATGTCATTAAAAAGTGTTGAATTTAAGTTTTTGTGAATGATCTCTTTATAAGTAATGATTATTCTGTTAAATAATTATTTATTTATATAAATTATATAAATATAATATAAATATATTATATATACTATATATTATAATATAAATATATTATATAATATAAATATATTATATAAATATATTAATAATAAATATAATATATATACTTATTATATAAATAATAAGTATAAAAGCTCTGTTATTCATTTAGTTCTTGTCTACTAATTTACACTTCAGGTATAATATTTAGCCAGTATATAGGGGAGGTTAAGGAAATCGGAACATTAGAGGGTTTAAAAAATATGCTACGAAAAAATATGTCGAGCATATTTATCAGAACTGATAAATCAAGATCCGATAAAATACATGATCTATGAATTGATTTATATCTACTACAACTTAAACTAAAACTAAAAACTGATGATTAACAGATTTTTTTATTGGTTGCCTAGACTATCTGTTAAATTATGGATTTGATTGAGATCACCTGTGCCATTAAGTGCAGCTGGAACAATAAGCTTAAATTTAACTGTTTAAATAACAAATTTAAACCCGTTGACAAAGCTGGTAACTGACGTAGGTATATTAGTACAGGTGGTTGAGCTGCTTTACTGAAGATCTGTAGTAATTGATAACTTTAGGAGAGTGTTCTGGAGTCGTAAACTAGTTGAAAGTGATTTCCGACTCTATGGCGTCGCACTGTTTTCAGATCTTTAAGCCCTGTTAGTCAACCATTGCCTCAGGATTTTAACGTTATAGCAGCAATTAGGAATAGTTACACACGCCCATTCAAAGAGCGGTAATCATCTAATTTATATCACAACTTGAATATGTTTCGATGCTTATAATAAATCTGTGGTATATCCTATATTTACAAGAGTACTACAAGCAGTAAAAAGAAACAGAATAAACTAAATTAATTTAGTGCTTTATCAATAGTTTTATTATTAATAGAATGTTAGCACAGTTTCATTAGATAAAAATATTAGAACATTAATCAATCATTTAAATAATATATACAAATGCATCCTACATTATATGAACTTATATAATAATTATGTAAATATTTTTATGTAATAATTTATATTATTATAATATAATAAAAAAATTGTTATTTTTAAAAATACTTATATGTATTATAAATCTATATTTTTATGAATATATAAAAAGCACATCTGGTTCCTCGGGGCGCGCAGTGCACCTGGACTAAACCTTAAAAGATAATTATTTTTTTTATTGAATTTTCATTTTTATTTTTTTTCATTTTCTAGTATTTATTTCTTTCTTCTTCTTCGTATCTTTTATATATATTGTTTCCAATTCCCTTTGATTCTTTTATATTTACACAACTTGTACTGCTTATCTGAATTTCTGTTTTATCTTCTCTTAATTCTATTACTTAAGTGGCGGATCAGTTACTTGCCGTTGCGTCTACAACATGCTTGTAGATTTCTCTTTCTTCTGCTGACAGATTGCCCAAAAATTTGTGTTTGTAAGCGTGTGTTACTCTTCTTGAATTTTGAACTCGCATATATATATATACACTTTTTCGTTGGAAATAGGATCCAAAACGGACAAATATAGTTCAATGTAGAAAAAGAAACGTAGAGAAATCAAAAGCACACACATTAAGTCTCAATTTTCTTCCTGAAGACGGTTGAAACCGAAAATTAGAGACTTTAAGTGTGTGCTTTTGATTTCTCTATGTTTCTTTTTCTACATTGAACTATATATATATAAATTATGTTTGCTTTTCTGTTTTTACTTTTTTTACTCTTTGATTACATCAATTGAAAGGCCTCAGAGCATTTATTTCTATCGTTTTTTTATCTATTGTGGTTTAAACTTCATATATATATATATATATACAACAATTAAAAGAAACGGTCCAGCGGACTTTTTTAAAATAAAATAAATTCAAAACGAAGGAAACACACAGAAAGACACAGACATAACTCACATCGAAATATCGATGTGAGTTATGTCTGTGTCTTTCTGTGTGTTTCCTTCGTTTTGAATTTATTTTATATATATATATATATATATATATATATATATATATATATAAGCATAAAATATTAAAGTCTTTCAACCGTAACAGGTCTTCGTTAGAGTCAAATCTTCACTAAAACCAAAGATGTAGAAAAATATGGTAAGGTTTGAGAGAAGTGGAGGAAAGAGAAGCATTTTAAAGGGTGCAAATTGCAGGAAAGGACAGTAGTCCAGGGAGAGATGTTAGGGTAAACAAAGGAATACTGGAAGAAAGAAGTAAAAACTATCGGCTAGTTGTCAACCCTCTTAGAGGAGGATATTGCCCTCGTTAACACTGACTCAAGTTTGAATAAGCCGTTACTGATGTTTGTAATATTTGATATATTATATTTAATCAGAGAGGATTCGATAATAATTCTTAACAACACAGATTTTTCATAAGTAATCATTTTCAGCTCCAGTCTCCCTCTTCCTCCCACTTCTCTCAATCCCTTACCAGATTTTTCTACATCTTTGTTTTCAGTTAAGATTTGACTCCAACGAAGACGGCTTGTTACAGTTGAAAGATCTTAGCCTTTTTTCTCACTTTGTTATTGTGATTTGGACGTTGATATTTCACGTGTTATTGAAAAATCTTGTTATCCTTGCATGTATACCTTTATTTTTTTATATACTATCAATTAATATATTTATGACAGGTTCCTAAACTTATATTTATTTTGTTTCACTCATCATCATAAATAACAAGTTGACATATTCTAAAAATGGCGAGAAAATATAATAACAAATTGTTGGTTTGTAGTATAACTTATTTTAAATCAGTACTTCAACAAATTTTAGACCCAAACTAAAGAATGAGTATAATTGAAATAGTTTATTAAAGTTTCCAAGCTTATGGCTTTTATTTATAAGTCTGAATAAGTCTTGCTTTAGTCTGATCTCATGAAATATGATTTCTAAAAACAATGAATTTTAAGTGGAGGAGTAAGAGAATGAAAATGGTTTTCATTGTTGGTACTAAAGTAAAAGTGCAGTAATGATAACGCTCAGATAAACAGGGAACTAGGCATATTGCGAAGAATAAGGTATATGCTTTCCAGAGAAAACTATTTGTTGTTCCTTTCTTTCTAGTATCTTGATTACAATTATATAACAATTCGTTTAAAAAACTTTAATATACTCCCAACTTAATATAATTATTAACGAAATATATAGTAAAAAAAGATGTGTAGATTTGTTTATTATTTTCTTTTTTAACAATGTTTACTGAGTCATACCTACTGAAGCACAACATTCATGTGAAGCCAGACATACATGTTCATGAGGCCAATATATATTAAAAATATATATATTTTAATTAGCCAGAATATATTAAAGAATTAATAATCGACATATAAATATGCCATAAACATAAATTATATACAATAAGAATGTATATAATTATACACATTTATACATTTCTGTTCTTTTGTTTTTTTTTACAAATATGGTTTTCAATAAGAATGATATCTTCAATATAAAAGTTTGTCTTCAATCACAATTTAGATTAAAACAAAATTTGTTATTTTAAAATTGAATTGAGTGGATAGTTCTATCCATACTATATATGCATAAGTTATCAAACATTGCAAGGAAAAATAATAATAAATAATTAGACCACATGACGGGGTTATAAAGTAGTATTTAAATTATTTGACTTATGATGTTCATTGCCGAAGTCTAAAATTTAATACATAAAGAAGTTTTCATTAGGGACTTGTAAAATAACTTAATAATGATCTGTAATCAGGATTAGAATTTTTTAACAGAACTTAAAATTACTGTTTGTACGAGTATGTATCGTATGTATATGTTATATAGTATGCTAGTTAAATTAAAATAATATATAAATTTCCGTGACTATTGCGATGGAAAATGAAAGTAAATTCTCAGAGCCTTCATTTAGAGTTTCAAACAGCAATGGTTCTAAATGGTCGGCCGAATTTCTTTTATTCTACACAATAGCTCTACATTGCGGCTATTTATTTTCTATTTGCTCTCTTATACACATATACATATATTTTATATTATATCATAATATATAAAAATATATATTATAATATACTACATATATTATTTTGGTTAAGTATTATAATTATTAGAAGTCGAATACTGAGAGCATCCTCGTTTACAACCTTTCTCGAGGGTGACAGATGTTGAATATAGAAGAGTGTTTTGTCTGTAACTGCTTCAGTTCTTCTGTTATCGTTTATTTATGATAAACATCAAATGGTCACTATGAACAAGTTAAGTCACAGAGAAACATGTGTAGAAAGAAATACACAAACAAAGAACTGATATTATTTACTTCAAAATTTTGACGGCCGTCGTCCGACCCAAGTGGTCGGTTGGTGGCAGAGTGCCAACTGAAAAATACAATCCAGTATACCAAGCAGGGTTTTTTTCTCTAAGTGAAGAAGGAGGAAAGGGAAAAAAGTAGATAAAAAGAGAACAATGAACAAACCTGTACCCAACATTTACCTCTTGGTGACGACGCATGCTGAAATATTCCAGTCACACATGTCAGTATGTTATATATAGTGTTACTGTGTTGACTGTCGTACTTCCATCAGTTCACTTCTTCTCTTTTAAATTCATGTTTTATATACATATATTGTTGAATAACATAATAAACAGTTAGGATGTCACTCTGACGAAGACCCTTAAAACGGTTGAAATATCTTTGCCTTTTTTCTCATTTCTTATTGTGGTTTGAACCATATATTATTAAGAGGAATACAATATTTTATTTCCCTAAAATAAAATATTGTATTTTAATATAATCATAGGCATTATTTAAAATTGTTAGATCTTTCATTAGTTTTGCTAGATTCTGTTCTATGGTACTTATCTCGCCAGAATATTAAACAAAATATGTCTATTATTAAACAAAATATTAAAGAAAAACCCAGAGTTGGGTTTTTGACTCTGACGAAGACCGCTTGTTACGGTTGAAAGATCTTAGTCTTGTTTTCCCATTTCTTATTGTGGTTTGATCATATATATATATATATATATATATATATATATATATATATATATATATATATATATATATATATGCCCAGAGTCAGTTGTATTTTTGAATCTGACGAAGACCACTTGTTACGGTTGAAAGATGTCAGTCTTTTTTTCCTATTTCATATTCTGATTTGATCATTGATTGTAATTTCACGTGTTTATTATGGAATCTTGTTATATATAAATTAGTTGGCAGTCATGTGTTTCACTTGACGACAATCTTTAAGATGATCGGAATATTGAAAATTGAATTGAATCTGTGATGTTTCTTGCAGGAATGCATCTTTTTTATTATATATATATGTAAACCCAATATTCTTTCAGTTTGGTTTTTGACTCTGACGAAGACCGCTTGTTACGGTTAAAAGATCTTAGTCTTGTTTTCATATTTCATATTGTGGTTTGATCATTGATTGTTATTTCACCTGTATATGTGAAATCTTTTTATACATATATATATATATATATATATATATATTATATATATATATATATATATACAGTCATGAGTGGTTTTTATCCAATCGCTGCTGTTACATGAAGTAGACGTTATTTTGGGCGATGTTTATTGGAATTGTGGTGACGTGGAAGAAAGATAGAGAGAGTCAATAGAACAGAAATAGAAAGGGGAGCAGGCAAGGCGACGCAGTGTCTATTGTTGAGAACAGCTGGTGGTCAGGAGGCCAGGTGGCGATGCACCCCACTGCACTGCATTGTTTCAGCCCACATGTAACATTTGTGCTTATTTATACTTGTGTCTTTCCACTTGTCACTATCTTGACAAACGACTCAACCTAGACCTCAAATAGTACTAATTATCCCTTTGAAACTTGTCAGAGATGAAGTAATAACTTTGTCACCGTCTTTACAAATATTCAACTTTATTTTTATCTAACCTTCTTACTGTCTTTACTATTTATGCCATAAATAACTCATTTTGATAAGGTTTCTTTTAAATTTATTTATGGAAGTTTGCTGTAAACTCTGTTTAGTTTTTTTGTAGGTCTAGTCTTTTGAAAGAATAATTCTCAGTTATAAAGGTATAATACTTAGTCATTGCTTGGTGTTATAATTAAACTTAACAAAAATGAACAAAAATTAATTCAAAGCAATCTTACTTAAACAAATATTTACATTATTCTATTATTTATCACCTAAATCTTTAAAAGTTAATGATGACCCTCATAAATTAAAAGTTACTCAAGACCGCTCTTTTACAAAAAATAATTAATAAAATCCATTACGAAAAGACCATTAAAATGGAACACTGAACACGGAAATAGAGGATGGTAATTAACGGTGTAAGGATATAAAGTAAATGAGATTCAGAAACTATTCATGGTAGAGCTGTTGGAGGAGATAAGAACTATAAAAGAGGAACAGGCAGGCTTCTGAAACACCCAACTATTTTAAATAAAACCCACGATTTAAGCTTTCAGAGCCTAATGCGTTATTGATTTATCACATTCTTTTGCTATAAAGGAAGTATTAAAGCTAATAAAAAGTATTAAAGCCTGTATATTGCTCATTATCTAAGAAATAAACTGTCTGTTTTTTTGTTTTTTGGTCACGAGAAGAAGATATATCTTAGAATTCATGCGTATATAAATAATTGTGAGTACGCTAAAAGACACAAGGTTTCAAGGATCAAAATTATATTTTACCTGATATTTGTTACTACATTACAAATGCGCTCCGTTGTTTTTGGGCAGTATTGCATAATGAGAAGACATTTAGTTGATCAAAATGAGATTTTAGACTTTTTATTCACCTAAACATTTCTAGAGTGTTGACATTTTTGTATTATTATAAATGTAACAGCTGTGTTACCTAAAAAAAAAAGTTTAAAGTCTACCAATAACGGATTATATTAACTTTGTGATAACATTCACATTTTTTTCCTTATGACTGCCTTATGGATATGATACAAGTCATTCATTATGTAATTATAATTAATTAATTTAACTTAATTTATTAAATTAATTCGAAAGCTAGCTATTAGAGAATGAGGTGAATAATATTTGTTGAAATTTAAGAAAAAAGACACAAAAAGTGACGTCAGGCACATTTTGTGACTTTAGCGATTTTTTTGTAACAAAATTAATTTTAGATCCCAAGAAAAAAAATGTCTACAAAATTTGATTTTCGTAAAAGGCAATATTGTTATAAAAACTGAGTACTCATCTTCAAATAGAGAATAACTTGCCCTATTTGCAAGATATATCTTGGACATGAACATTTTAAATATAATAAAGTCAAACATACTTCTTGTTTTATAGCTTAATTACGGAAATTGGTGGATATTTTAAAGTTGTAGTACGATGAGTCAGAACAATGAAATTCTTGAAAAGGGAAGAAAAATTGCTAAACAGCAAAATATAATTTGTGATGGATGAAAGGGGGTTACCGTGCCGGAATCAATCTACATTTGACACCGTTTAAGTTTTGTGTTTATATGATATAAAGCTCTTAGAGTCTTCAAGAAACTATTGGTTTTAAAGGAGAATGGAAAAGGTAATTTTTCTTTTTTTTTTGAGGAAAATAATCCAATTTTTTTATACCACATCCCTGTTGATTATGAAACATTAAAATTGAAGAAAATATTTTTTTCTAGCATAATAAATGACCACTCTTTTTAAAAGGTTGGAAAAAATATTAAGAGAGAAGGCGATACAAGGGGAAAAAGTTATTTTATGATACAACCAAGTTGAAGCGAAGTATGACGGATACTAGGAGTAAAATTGTGATAAAGTAGAGAGATCCAATTGCAAAATAAAAAATAACAAAATCAAGAGTAATTGTTAGTTAATAAAGCCAACCTGCTATCCATTAATGTTGGAAGATAGCTTTGTTGTAAGCATTTGTTACTAGCTGACTTACGATAGAAATATTTTTTTAGAGAGAGGACTGGGATAGATTGTTTAGTATAAGGAGAATAGTGGCTATTGAAGTGTATGTAAAAATGAGGATTAGAGGGTTTGGTGTGCATCAAATTCTATTGTTGAGGTAATGCTTCATCAAGGAAGCTGGGCGATTTCCTGGAAGAAAATGGAATAACAGCATATTTTGGAACTGTTAACTACTGGTAGAGAACTACTAGTAACAATAACTATATCGTTAATAAGCGCATGCTTCACAATCAACAAAGGAAAAATAGGAAAACTATTTTTAAGGTTGGTCTTAAAATGATTATAGAAGGGTGGAAAAAAATGTAATATTAATTTTGGCGATTTTGCTGTGATAAATAATGATCTTCAAATAATACAATCAAAATTTATGACGTTGTTACTATGCAACTGCATAAAGGTCAAGTAAATTAACTCTCAGATACATGCATTTCTTTAGAGTTGAGACCTTTAAGTCTCTGCAACAGATTGATTCTTTAAAAGAAGATTCAAAGGCTCTTAAAATTTATGTGGAATATTTTTTTGCATGGTATACACCTAGCTAAATGTATTTCAGAGCAGCTTCACGTTAGTTCAGTTCATGTTGGTTGCTAGAGCTGTTGCAGTATACACTGTTAGTTTCTCACTCATCTGAAAAATATACCAAAGGGTTCTAAAATAAATATGACTTATAAATTTTGACTTGTCAGAAAACATGGCTGACAACAGTAACCTCCGGAAGGAGATAGTTTGTCATATTTCCATTTCTTTTTTATATTACAATTTCCACTTCAAGAAAGATGTAAGACCTTTTTTAGAAAGTAGAACACTAATTGCTTTTTAGGTTAATGGTAATGAGTGTGAGTATTTAATCTGAATAAACATGTGAGTCAGGAATAGGTGTATAATATCTGTTGAAAACAGAAGAGGAATAAGTTTATTATTGAAAAGTGGTTAAATAAGTGGAGGCTGGAAGCAATTCGAGTGGTGATCCTGGCCAGCTGACCCAGAAAGACCTTGCGCTAAAACAGAATGGATTTTAGCCATTTCTTTTGGCCGCGCTGATAAATGCACATATCGCATACCACCGGGTCTTGGAATAGTTCTGCTCTCTAAAATTAAACACCAATATTTCAATCTATTTTCACCATCAACCTACAATAACGAATCGTAAGTCTTGGAAAAACAAAAATAAATATATCCTTCATTATCTATCCAATTCATAATAAACCTGTAGGAAAAGAATTATTACAATTCCGCTATTATAAGTAATAGGGTGACATAATAAACCAAACTACTTATATTTTTGTTAAAGTATACACCGATCCCTAAATAAAACATTTATGTTACTTTCATTCAAAGTAAATCTTGTTTCTTATAAACTTCCTTATTTCAATCCTTACATTACTGTAACATTACTATGAATTGTTAAACACTGTGAGGCCCATCACGGACAACTTGCGATGGTAATTATACTTAGCATTTGTGACATCTAATCAGTTTGTTACTCTTTCTAAACCTCATTAGCGGACTTAATGTTATTAAGATATTTGCATACTTCAGTGCAGAACGTCTTTAAAACAAGCCAAAAAACAGTTATAAATTAAAAAAATGTCATTTTTACAGTGTAGACAGTAATATCATTACTCATTAGAAGTAATATTATATAAAAATGCCCATTATTCAATTAAACAACCACTCAAACACATACTCTCACTCTGAAATGCAAGCACACACACTCATTCATATATATATATATATATATATATGCATATACACGATAGTTTTTACTTTTAGTTTGTTTTTATATCGCTGTCATTGAAGGTACTTTTAAGTTAATTTTCTTTTTATTTTATTAATTTTATTTTAGGTCTAGATACAGTTATATGAAAGTGGAGATGGGTTACATTTTTCAAATTTTGTTTTTTTTTCTTTTTTAATTTAATTGAAATTGGATTTAATTGTAAATTGTATTAATTTATAATTTGACTTTAGTTCTGAATTATGTACACATTGCTCGTTGCTTTCGTTATTTAAGATAATGATAATATATATATATATATATATATATATATATATATATGATTCGTTACAATGTTGACCAATAGGAGTGAAGTTTACAGGTCCGTGCGTGCGGTCCCAGTTACCCGCTGCTCAGCGAAGCCTCAGTCATTCTGCTAATAGGTATAGAGGTTGCACAGTCCCTCTGTGTTGAATGATGTTTGGCAGAAAACATTAGCCTCACTTTACAGTGAACTCCTGTTCCCTTTCTATTTTTGATTTTTGTTGTGGTTGGGTGTTGTTGTTTACTATTTTCTGTTACGGATATTGCTAGATTTTTAAATGATACTCTCAATTCTTTACTGCGAAAAGCAGCCTTCATCTTCATGCCAACGGGGGTAGAGGTTGCACAGTCCCTCTTGATTATTAAAAGATGTTGACACTGGACTCCAACTTCTTCTCGTAGAAACATCTTCGAGTTATAGGTTTTGTTTTCTTTCCTCTTCGGTTTCTTATTTTCGTGTTTCCTCTATCCATCAATAGCAGCAACATCATACCACCAGGTCAACAGTGCAGAACTTTTCATCACCTACCAGCCATCCATCAATAGCAGCAACAACATAGAGAAAACACGAAAATAAGAAACCGAAGAGGAAAGAAAACAAAACCTATAACTCGAAGATGTTTCTACAAGAAGAAGGGACGTTACTTATAGGTAGTAAAGTTGAGTGTAGGCCACTCCAGATTTTCTTAACAATTAACAGAATTGTTCTTTAACTCTTAGAAAAGTTAAATCGTTTGTAAGGTTTCAAATTAGTGAGATAAAACAGAGAATGTACCTATGCCTAATTTCTATACCTTATAAGAATGTTTTTGTCTATTTCTATGTTTTTGTCTAATTTTTGTATAATTTTATAAAACGCCAAAAATGTAGAACATTATTCAGAATTAAAAAAAATCTTTTAAAAATAATTAATGAAATTATCCTACATCTTAAATTAAAAATTATCTGAAAACGACATTTTTTTGACATTTCAGACAAAAACTTTGTAATGTTTTTAAAATATTTAAAATATTTTCAAGTTCTAAATGGGAAAATTTGTCTTAAGTACTAAATGTAGAAGGTCAGATAAACTATGTAAGAGATGCACGGACTATTGGAGCAAAAGCCATACTCTCTTGTAGGAAATTATTTCGTACAACCAAATTTTCGCTTTGGCTTTTCATAATGTTATTTCTGCTGTAGTTATACTAGTGATTGTATAACTATTAATTGTGTGGCATAAAAAAAAGGCTTATCTATTGCTAAATGGATCAATCACTGTCTGTACTACCTCAGGAATGAAAGACTAATAAACAACTCCCATTTAGACGATTATATTATGCTTAAATGAGACATTATATATTATATACCCGAGATGTTTGATATTAAATTTATTTTTAATTTGTTATTGTTAAATAATATGAGAATTATATTATTTCTCATATAGCGTCAATAGCGCTATCAATTTATATAAACTATAAATATAATTAAATTTAATATAATAATATAAATATAAATACTATAAATATAATAATATAAATATAAACTATGAATATAAAGAAGTAAATGTTTGCACTAAACTTTTTACTTTAATTGTTCTATTTCTTACTTTATTGCACTGAACTTGCATCAGTTGAAGAAAGAAAACCTCATAAATATTATTTGTCTTTGATGTAAACAGCAGAAGAAAGTGTAATACAATTTCTGATTTAAATACTGTGAAACATTTATTTTCTCTCCTAATAAATTAAGACGCACTTATTAAGATATAGTGGGGGTAGTTTTCCCAGTAGAATGAATGAAAGTGTACTTTTGAACCCTATAGTTAGAGACATGTCTTAACACGTCAGTTGCCTTCGCGCTTCGTCTGATAGAACAGAACAAAATTACGTCTCATCATGCTAAGGTATGACTATTTGTTCATAGATCATGTCCTATGATATTATTTTTCATAATTTCATTTATACATACCTCCACATACATTGAAAACAATATTTTATGTACTATACCTGTATTAAAAGTTAAATGGAAGTTACTTTACTTCTTTTTGATCCATCAATATCAAACAAAAAAGTATTGGTTCATGTAAATTTTAGTGTACAAGTATTTATAAAGCTAATATAAAATAATTTGTTTGAAATACTTAAATAAAACTGTTTACAATGTAATTAACAATGCATAATTTAATGTTTTGGTCCAGTTGTTCTATATTATTTTACTAATCAATGGTAATGAGTTAGTTTATCCCCTCAATACATTCCATATTACTTTTCAACTACTCACTAATTAGAGTTTCACTTCTATTAATTATGATTTGTAAATTTATTTCTGAAATTTACTTTGAATGCAGATCTATAGGATTGTAGATTGTGGACTCTAGTGTGTACATAAGCATTTCGATACAGTAATACTTTGGTTCCATGTACAATATTAGACTTAGAGAATCTGATAATGTATATTCCCTTAAAAAATTTGATTTGGAAATTTTAACCCGGAATACAACTTTTTACTTTTCTATAAGTAAAGTATAGTGGTCGTGGAAAAATTTCATCTCGAGTTTTTGACGAAATTTGATGTCCCAAAAGTCGTTTTATGAAGTTTTTTCGATGATATCTGTGTGTTTGTGTGTGGGTGAGTTTGTTAGCATTGCTTGTTACCATGCTACGGTCCAGAATCTTTGATGGATTAAGTTGATATTTTACACAAAAATGGGCCCCATAGTGTAAATAATCCCTATTGTTTGGGAAGAATTATGCAATACGAGAAAGTCACTTTTTTTGCCAAAAACCGGTTTTTAGAGAACATTTTTTTTCTCCTAAACTGCTAATTTTAGAGTTTTGAAATTTAGGCATGATATTTAGGGTTACAAATGCAATAAACGAAAAATATATTCAAATTTTTAAAACAAGGAAGAATACTGTTTTTTCAATAAAATGTAAAAATTTTGACTTATTATTTAATATCAAAGCCTGTGAGAGCAATACAAACCATTCCGTTTCACGGATCAAAATTAAACTATGCCTAGAGATAGAACATTATGTGGAGAATGAATTGAGATAATTTTTTTAAAATTACATTCTTCTAAGGGGCGTTATAGTACGATTTCTGTAAACGGCTCATTAAAAAATCATGAAAATTTGACCAAAAACGTAACACAGAATTAGCAATTTATAAAAAATTCATGAAATTTAAAATTTATGAAAAAAATCTTGTAATAAAGTACAAGACGCAGGAAAAAAGGTTTCTCACTCAGAGAAATTTGTTATATATGATTTTTGACAAAGGGGAAGGAAAATGATTTTATTAAATGCTAAGGAGCTATAAATTTCCCAGTATAATAATTCTATAATAGACCACAAATGTTGAACATAATTCAAAATTGAAATCTTTTTGTTGAAGATTAATAAATGTTATTATCGTACATCCTTAATTATAAATTATCTTGAAACGACATTTTTACTTCGTGTTTTTCAGAGAAAATAAGAGTATTTTCTTGTTTTAAATTTGAAAATTTGACTTAAATATTCAATGTAGAAGGAGGTCAAGTGAACGATGTAAAAAATCCACTGGCTATTTGAAGAAAAGCCATGTTCTCTTGTAGGAGATTATTTCGTATTATGAAATGTTTACTTTCGCTTTTCAAAAATCTTATTACTCCTGTAGTTATACTAATGACATTATTTTCATCAGCTGTGTGATGTACAAAAATAAGCTTATATATTGATATGTTCTTCAATCACTATCTGTACTACCTCAGGAATGAAAGACTAATAATCATATCCCATTTAGATGTTTACATTATGCTTAAATGAGACATTATATATTATATTCCCAAGAAGTTTGATATTAAGTTTACTTATAGTAAAGTTGAGTGCAAGCTACTCCAGATTTTTTTATATGTGTTTATTGGTAATTAATGTATAATTATTGGATTTATTTATTTTATATGACTGTGGAAAACATAGTAATTAAAAATCGAAACTACGGCATTTAATAGTTTGGTTTGAACCTAGAAAACTGACTGAGTCCCAAAATGTATTACAAAATATACTGAATTATTTTTTCTATTACAGTAGTTTATATTTGATGAGAAGATTTTAACCTTCTCATCAAATATAAAGTATTAAAGTAGCTGTTTAATGTACAAAAAAAAAGACTTATATAGTGATAAGTCAATTAATTACTATCTGTAGTACAATAGGAATGAAAGACTAATAAACATCTCCTATTTAGATGTTTACATTATGCTTAAATGAGACGTTATATATGATATACCCAAGAAGTTTGATATTAAGTTTACTTGTAGTAATGTTGAGTGTAGGCCACTCCAGATTTTTTTTAATAAAAATCAGTTGAATTTCATATTAATTTTAAAACGCATGATTGCACATTGACTATACAAAATTACATAAGATATAGATCTTTTCATTTAATTGGTTACGTTGAATCTACCTATGATACTGTCTTATATATATATACAGTATTTCATCAGTTTTTTTAGGGCTAGGTTTTGGAAAAAACTTCTCCTTATTACCTCTTAGATGTAAAAACTTATTACGCTTCAAACCAACTTATCAAATACTGATAAAAGGTCAAGAAACATTTGAGAATATATATATATATAGGTGTATAATGTAATCGGGATTCGGTCAATTTTCCAGGATCAAAATCAAACTCTCAATGCCGACGTTTTGGTTTTATTTAAAACCTTTTTCATAGGCCTACAAACAAAGGATGACAAGAAATCATATATATAAACATCAACATATAACTAACATCAAAATGGAATATTACAGTTGTGAAAAAACAAAAATGTATATACAAGTAGAAGTAATAGAAAAGCAATAAACATTTTTATGAACTTACAGAAGTCAGAATTTTTGAATTAGAAAAATGATGAAATTTACATTATATAAAAGGAAGTAACAATAGATAGTTAGTGAACTAACATCTTAACTGGTCAAAAACTTGGACCAGACTAACTGATTACAATTACATGTAAACCGAACAGTATTCACTCAAAGAACACAAAAAGGAACTAAGGAAATTAAATTTCACTAAAATCAACTTAACACTCCTGAATAAATAGTGTTCAAATTGGTAATGTCACTTCTATGATTAACTGAACTTAGATCTTTTTTAATATATAGCATTTCGAGGGTCTTTCTTCTTTGCTCATCTTGTTCTTTATCTACTATAATTGCTTCTTCAAAATATATAAGTATATACTTCAAAATTGTATAGTAGATAAAGAACAAGATGAGCAAAGAAGAAAGACCCTCGAAATGCTATATATTAAAAAAGATCTAAGTTCAGTTAATCATAGAAGTGACATTACCAATTTGAACACTATTTATTCAGGAGTGTTAAGTTGATTTTAGTGAAATTTAATTTCCTTAGTTCCTTTTTGTGTTCTTTGAGTGAATACTGTTCGGTTTACAGTATTTCATCATTTTTCTAATTCAAAAATTCTGACTTCTGTAAGTTCATAAAAATGTTTATTGCTTTTCTATTACTTCTACTTGTATATATATTTTTGTTTTTTCACAACTGTAATATTCCATTTTGATGTTAGTTATATGTTGATGTTTATATATATGATTTCTTGTCATCCTTTGTTTGTAGGCCTATGAAAAAGGTTTTAAATAAAACCAAAACGTCGGCATTGAGAGTTTGATTTTGATCCTGGAAAATTGACCGAATCCCGATTACATTATACACCTATTCTATCCAACGGTTGATATATTATTGAATTATATATATATATACACCAATGATCAAACCACAATATGAAATGAGAAAAAAAAGATTAAGATCTTCAACCGTAGAAGCGGTCTACATCAGAGTCAAAAACCCAAACGAGTATTTTTTACGATTTCATATTGTGGTTTGATCAGTGATTGTTATTTCATGTGTTGATGTGAAATTTTGTTTCAATTTATATATATATTAATTTTTGAATGGATTTGGGACAAGGATTCACTGAATGTACTCGTAGCTACTCTCCGAAGTTACGGCATCCCTGTATGACGTTACGTTGCTCTATATTAACAACGACCATACAGTGACTCATCTTGTACTAGATTAAAATGAATATTTTTGTATGTTCAATTAAATATTTAATATAATTTATAAAAACATTAATTTAAAATCATATTTGTCAATGTATTCTTTCTATTTAAAAATATCTAACTAATTAAGTAGTATCAATATTTTCACCTATATGTTCATCGCTGTATTATAATATGAAAATCTAATTTCTGTTCTAAAGAATAAAGTTGTTGCTAGAAGTAAACGTCAAAGTAACTTGATTATTTTTAATGAATGAGAAGTAATCTAGTTATTCTGGAGTTCATGGGAACCTTTTTCTTTCGATTGCAGTCAATTTTATTTATCCGATTAAAGTAGAATGGTATGACATTTAACCGGATTCAATTAGGTTGAAAATAGCTCCCTTAGGAAACAATGTCTGGGCAGAGTTATAAATGGCACGGGAGAGGAATATTTAAGTCAACCGAAGAATAAGAGACACGTAATGGTTGGAGCGTCTGGTTTGTGTTTTGGGGGAAGAAGTTGCCCTAAATAGACGTTATCTGTGTAGATAAAAATATGAAGGACTGTGGAGCAGTGGCATTAACATTCCCGACGCGGCTGCTCCACGGTTCTCCTCTTGACGTGCAGCCGCATTACTCTTGCAGTGATTCACAAACGTGCAAACTTTCTTACTAACTTTCTCCTCCATGTCCTTTAGGAATACAAATAACTACCTGCACACTTGAAAAACCATATAGATTTCTTCTATCCAACCGAGCGAAATCATGTCATACCAATATCTGATGGTCATTATTTTTTTTTTTTTTTATTAGTGTGCCTCATTAATATCACACTCTCTTTTAAGTTTCAACCTCTTGAGTAACTGAAAGAACTATGTGAGTTTGATAGCTGCTTTATGTGTAGTATCAGACTGAGAGTGTAAAGAAAAGACCTTGCGTGAAATATTTAATTAAAATCAATTCCCATATGAAAAAAGGTGTACATACTAAAGAAACAGAAAAAAACGACACCTCAGAATCTTTAATATGTCTTTTCTCAATTCATTTCAAATTCTTTAGTTCTTTACTATGGTTTTTTTTTTAATTTTTATCGTTAACTATATTTTTTTTATTAAAATAATTTTTTTTTAAGATGTTGTTATGATTGAATGTCATGCAAACCAATTAATTAAAATCCTCATGACATATGGCTTTTACGAATGCTTTGTAAGTGATGGATATATACCAGTAATGGCTGGTAAATATATTGTAATTTCCATTATGAATATTCTGATAGAAAAATCAGTAACTTTTACTACCTAAAATGGACAATGTTGTTATATAAGACTGTTATCGCAGAATGAGTTGGGGTTGGTTGTGATTGCCAGCTAGGTTAAAAATCATCTAGGAATACAGTAGTAAAAACTGTATTCCACTATTAGTTGTAGTCCACCACTGTATTTATGTAGAAGTGCCTGACACTGATAGTTCTTTGATTATCAATTTTCTCCTCACGTTATGTTTTAGTATTAGTGGTTATTTTAAAGAAGGATTGTATTCTTTGTATCTGATAGTTAGTTCAGTTGAATAATTTAATTATTTTAAGATCAAGTTTTTTTTTCTTCATGAAGAATTTTAGTTAAAAGTATAATAATAAAGTATTTTATTCTATATTATTATTATAATTGTTAGATCAACTTTAGAAAAACAGAGCTTCAATAAAAGACAAGATTTCGCTTACTGTAACGTGGAATTTTCACATCTCATTCTTTTCTAAATTGTCTTTAAATGCTACGATTTAAGAATATAAACAAGAAATAAACCCAAGTAAGAAAGATAAATTTACAAATAAAAACGATAACCTTAAATGTTTCATTATATCTGCCAATATGTCGTAGCATGATTTCATACCATTTCTTTCTAACTTTCTCTTTCACAGTCCCTCTTTCACCATCCTTCGCACTCTTCTCACTCTCTCTCTCTCTCTCTCTCTCTCTCTCTCTCTCTCTCTCTCTCTCTCTCTCTCTCTCTCTCTCTCTGTAGATATATATATATATACGAGTTCAAGATTAACAAAGAGCAACACACAAAGTAGGGAAACACACTTACAGACTCAAATTATATATATATATATATATATTCAATTTTTTCTTTTATTTAGTTATTGTTTTCATATTCCATTAATTTAATGTAATTATAAATTGATTCCTGTCTACCTTTTTTCTGACACTGCGGCAACACTCTTGGTCTCCAACCGTCTCTGAACCAGTGCGCTTGGTTTCCCTCTCTTATCTCTCCTGAAGACGGTTCAAACCGAAAATTAGAGACTGTAAGTGTGTTCTTTTGATTTCTCTATGTTTCTTTGTCTATATTGAACTATATATATATATATATATATATATATATATATATATATATATGATATAGTTTCTCGACCACTGATATTTCAAATTCACATAAGGGGTTATTGAGGATATATATATATATATATATAATAATAATAATAATAATATAATAATAATAGTAAATAATAATATATATAAATAATAAGTTAGAAACATCTGCATTGTCTATGTTTTTTGTAGTATTTTCTAACCTTAATCCTCTCTTGCCATTATACATTATTAAATCTCACAGTCGAATAGGAGAAAAGATATGATTTCAATACAAACACTATATTAATCTATTAACTGGTAACTGACTATAAAACTAAACAAATTAATCAAAACTAACAAACCATAATAAAAAAAGAGCATATAAAATTGACGAGCTAGACTAAAAACTAGTCTAACAACTATTGAGCTTTTATGAACCTTTGTCAAGTTACTGTAATACTAGGTCGAAGTCTAAACAGTAACTAAATATTAAATTCAGAACTAAGTAGAAGCTCGGCTGAGAGAGAGAATGAGAGAGTAAATAGAGCGGGTTTGTAGGTCAGACAATGGCCGGCTACTTACTTTATCCCATGTACTTCCGCCACTTAAAACTTTGAAAGTAATATAAAAATTCTTAAACATGGTATTATCTTATAATCACTAGTTCTTTTTTATTTAAAATAAGGTTAATGCGCGTAAACGACGAGGAACTCGCGTCGCTCAAAACAGTACTAGAACATATATTCGTCTTAAATTTCTCAGATGAAGAGTAAAAAAAAAGGAATATCAGTGTTTTAGATTTTTTTTAGTGAGTTTGTAAGTTTTTTCTGTATACTCCATAGGAAGCTGAGTTCAAACGCCGGGACAGCCATGTGGTGGTTACGTACGTCAAAGGCAGGGCTGCACAGTTACTTCTAGTTCATTCATAGACTACAAGGAAGTTTCTTACTATAAGATGAAGTAGACTCCATATACTCAAAATCTTCATAGTAAGAATAATAATCTTATTTGAAGTAAAACACGAGATATAATGAAGAGAGTGTAAAAAATCAAGAGATTTTAATGTCACAACTAGTTTTTAGTTTGTAAGCATACTATTATTGATGCTTAAGAACAACCAATTAATTATTTCCATTAAGAAAAAAGTTTAAGAAATTTAGTTTAGTCCATGTTTAATTATATCGTGACAGTGATATTTTAGCCTAGAGTAAAAATAATAAAGACGAGTCTAGATAATACGGATATGCAGTAGGTGAGTTAGACTATAAATGTAGAGGAAAAAATACGATGTTCACTGGAGAGAGAAAAGAAATGTTTATAAGGCGAAGACAAAGAAATGTTTTTTGCATGTATGGACTTAGAAAAATTTTACAAGGAGTAGTGACACTATGAAGGTACAGGAGAAAATAAGTGAAGTGGCCTTCTGAGGTGTTTCATGGTCGTGGTTTGGACTTAGAAAGATTTTTAAAGCGACTAGACTAGAGTAAAAATAATAACGGCGAGCCTACATAATAGGAATCAATTATTAATTTCCACTAAGAACAAAAGTTTAAGAAATTTAGTTTAGTCCATGTTTAATTATATTTTGACAAGTGACTTTCTACTGAATCAGTTCTTTCCAAGCCTAATTAAATGATATCCATAATTATTAAACATTGTAAAAAAGATAAAAACAGCTTCTCATAAGCTGAGTGCATTTGGTATTGTACTTCAATTATCATTGTTTTGCAGCCTTAAAGTAGTCGCAAGTGTTGCAAGCCATATCGGTTTAAATGTAGGTTTGGATTTGTTCCAAAAAGCTACTTCCGATGTAGGTTAATTCAACATTACAACACTATGTTAGAAATGCTGTGCAAGAGAGATTAATAAATTTATGACATTAAAGATCTGTCAGCATCAGTGTCTACCTACGGAGAAAATACACAATATTAATGAAATATTCTTAATACGGGAATGGTTCCCTTGTTTTGCAAATGTACATAAAGATGTAGAGTTTTGCACCGTCTCCTTCCTGTAAAATGAGTAAAACTAAATGCATATTTTATTTTGGCAGAATGAGAACGTGTCATCGAGTAATCTATTGCAGGGAATGGGATGAATTCCTTTGTTAAGTCCTTTTATTTCAAAGATACATAACCCATCATAGTTAAATTATGTGACAGTACAACAAAGAATACTTTTAGCGATGAAGTTCTCGTTGTATATTGTGAAATGAGAGAAAATACATTCTTTTTAACTCAGAAAGAAGATATAATAGTGAGTGTAACGCCAATACAATCCTGTACATACTTCTACAATATACTTATGAAGTTAACTTGTGGACGACAGTATAAAGTGATAAGCATTAGATTTTCACTGAGGGTGAAGCTAACGGCAATTGAAAGATTTTGAAATTAAGAACAATGCCGTGGGCCTATGAATATCAATATCTTTCAAATTCCACCACACCCATCAAAGAAAAAAAATAGAGTGTGTAACTTTATAAAAAAAGATAAAAACATATAACCTATGTATTTTGTGCACGCAAAATTTATCAATAATTATTGTTAAAATGTAGTTTAGCTACTTACTAAAACAAAAAACCCTGGATTGTTTGAAACAAACTGCCTTGTAACGGATGAGTGATCCTTCCAACAACCAAATGACTGCTTCCTGATAATGATTGTTTTTTCACTATTAGTACAATACAGCACTAACATATAGAGAATAGTCATTTACACGTATTTTCTGGTTGTTGCTTGACATTATTTTTCTTTCCTTATTAGGTTTAACATATAACATGTCTTGATGAGTTTTCATTTCCACCCCGCCGTTATTTATCGTAGTTGAATTTTGTGTTGATAACAGAACTCTAATTATCACGAACTATTGGATGTTGGCCTGAGAGAGAAGGAAGTACAAGTTCATTACTGAGGCAACCATGATCCCTTACTAATCATATAGTTCAGTATAATAATTAAAATAATAGTTATTATGTCATCCAAAAAGTATTGAAAGATAGCTGTGACTCAGACTAAAAGTATTGTGTTTTCTTCACTCATAAAAATAAATGCAGGATTTATGCATCAGTTGACATATTTATAATGATCTAAAACAACACAACTGCACTTCAGTAATGCATGGATTTTCTTTTGCAGTTTTCTCGTTGCACTGTGGAATACCGAAACAATGCTGTTACTTATTCACATTCTGTCAGGGAGACATTCAGGGGGGGCATTGGATATGACCTGTATATTTTCTTCAGCACAATGCAGTACTTCATTAAATATTTATTCAGAATTATTTAGGATTTTGATACCAAGGCCATTTACTTTTCCCTAGGACTCTTAAATGTAATCACTTTTATAAAAATCTATATTTATTTCCAAAAAAAAAAAATGAATTAGATGTCAAAGCAAATATCTTAATAGCCGGTAATCTAATTTAATAAAACATTTCCTTTTAGTAGTGTTATTTAATCATAAGAAGTATTATTTAATTATATTTTATAGAAAAATATTATATTTATTAATTTATAGAAAAAAAATGTTATAATCAATATGAATGATTGTATTAGTTACTTGGTGTAATAATTACATTAACAATATATTAAATGTATGAACGCACTTTACTAAGTTTAGGCTTCAAAATACTAATATTAAATAACAAATAAATTATAATTAACCTTATTATTCATATTGTTATTAACTTAATATTTATTTAATCAATAAAATTAGAATTTTTGTTTGATTTGTATAAACCGTATATTCTTCAACTTCATTAAGTACTGGCTTAAGTACTGGCTTAGAAACCAAGTTATTATATCAAAGAAAATATAAGCTAATGCAGCATTTAAAAACTACTGATCAGTTCTGTGCTTTAAAAGTTGACTTATAATTTGTATTACTGGCTGCTTAAGTTGTAATAATTGGTTTAGTATTATGTATCATTCAGAAATAATTGGAAATGAAAATACCTGTGCTGCACTGCATAGGTTATAGTCATAGATGGAAATATTCCTTCTTATATTATGATTATTGGCAATGAAGTACCTGTGCCAATAATTCGACTCTTTTCATGATGATTTAGTTCAGTTTTAGCTAACAGCTATATATTCAATTCCATTATGATCTAACAGAAATTGTGTCTTGCAAGGTAGAACAACAGGAAAGGCAAAGCATACCTACATCACATGGCTTTCATGTACTTTTATAAAAACATGGTAATCTAGCAATACATCGCACATTTCAAAACGTAATATAATAACAATTCACTTTTTATTTTCCTTTTTTTTTTAACATTGTGCTATACTTGTTTTGTCAGTTCTATGTTGCAGGTCTGTACTAAATGTCAAATGAATCGCAATTTATTAGATGACCATATCAAATAAAAGAAATATAATATAGACAAATAGAAGAAAAGGTTAGTTATGTAATTTGTTAGTAGGTACCAAATCAGTTAACAATAACTTGTGAAATTCCTCATATTAAATCTTCAACAATGAAGGCAGAATACCTTGATTTAAGCAAAGGTTTACTAGAAAGAATTTCACCAAGGCTCAAGAAAGCGGATATTTTTAATAGACGTACTCTCTAAAAGTAAGGGAACTTTACTTTTGAGTTACTGTTATACTCAGAAATAGTAGGGATTTAAATATGAAATGTGGAGATTATATTAACATTATGTAATCTCATAGGAATATGTTGTTTATAGTGGTTGTTGTTGAGCAAACATTAGCTTTGACTAGTACTTAGATGACCTGCAGTCGGGTTTTGAACACTTTTAATTCGGTACTTCGGTATTTTGACAAATAGTGCAAAAATCATTAATGTGCACACAGCAGCTCTTTGTAGAGCTCAAAACAGCGAAATATATTCTTCATGCAAACTTTTTAAAAAAAAAGGATAGATATATGTTTGTGATGAATTACAATTTTATGTATAATACGCTATAGGGCGATCGTTAAGAGTTGAAAGGGAAGTGACACTGATTCTATAATTGACTTTAAATGAGAGTGGGTTTCTTTGGTTTCATTTATCGAAAATAACTATTTCATTTATTAAAATGTTAGGTAAAGCTCAAAATAATTTAGAATGTTGATCTATAAAGAATAAATAAATCAAAACCAGCAATTTAATTGAAATAATTATCAGAATATATTCAAAATAAATGTTTGTATCTCTAATATGCTTTTCACTTATAAATTGGTTAACAGTACTGTGCACTTGTTGCATGAACATTTAAACATGAAGATCATAAATATCTGATGGAACAAAGCGAACACGAAAACGGACTAATTAACTTTCAGTAAAACGTGAAATGAGTTGCCTCTGTTTTATAGTTTATTCATGTTTCTTGTAAACACAGTATTTCAGTTCCTACTGGGCTCTATCAACATAGTTTTACGTCGGTTTACAAAAATGATTAAAGCAAACTACTCTAATTAATTCTTATTGAAAGTATTACCCTAAAAAGGTGGTTTTAATTGTTCTCAAACAAACAAGTTCACTCAGTCTTTATGCACAGGCATGTGTTTAATTTAAACAAATATTATTTAAATTCCAGTTTAATTACAATCAATTTGGTGAAGTGAGAATCTGCTTTCATACTAAGCCGCTACTTACCTAGGCCATTTAAAATTTCTTTTATAGAAAAAAAAGTACTCAAAATATAAAAAGTTATTGCTATTTCATGTAAATTTTTTGAGTCGTATTTTAGTCGTATAGTAATATTGGAATTATGCTGAAATCTTTCATTTTGTAACGTGTTTCATGGGTCTATACTTCTACTGAAATCTATTCCGGTTTTCTTGTTAACATATTTTTTTAAAATCACATCATTTTCAATTAATAGCATAAATGGGTTTAATTTGAAATTACTTTAATTTATTTTTAGTTTTATTCATTTAAATAATTATTTTTGAGTCCTTATAAAATATAAAGAATATAATTTGAAAACCTCCTATGTTATTTGTTTAGTGCTTTAATAAGTTTATGATATTGAAACTATGTGATAATTAATAACTAAGCAGTAAAATTTGAAATCAACTATATGTGTAAGTATTTAATCTTCCTCTTACTATTAGATAGCAAACATTCTTTACTAATTGATTTACTTTTCCAAACAATTTAAATATCGCGATCCATCTTATTGTTCTGCCATGACTGGACTATAAATTACTATTTAATTCCTTACACTCGTATTCAGTTTTATTAATAGTTCTTTTAAAAAGATTTCCAGCTATAATATGTATAAAATTCACATATTAAAAAGAGTTCAGTATTTTTTTTCAAGTTAAATGAAGAAAATTCATACTGAATAAATGTACTTTCGATGGGTTGTTTTCTGCAAAGCTTAGCTCAAAATAAAAAAATATTCTTCAGTGGCCTGCACTCAAATTTACTATAAGTAAATATAATAAACTCATTATCAAGTAACTGAGTTTATCTTAATGGGGCTATAGCATAGATGTAATATTAAACACTATGGTGGATATTATGGAACTTGAAATAATTGATTTCATCTAATTCTTAAAGTAGCATTCGTTGTTTAGAGTACCCAGTAGGTCATTCTACAGCATAAGCCTTCAGTAGTCACAGTTTTAGCTGTGTTAAGTTCAATATAAACATTAATTATTCTTGAATTTGATTTTTGTATTCCACTATATAGTTCCTGGATGCATATATCAATGTATTAATGCCAATTTAATTGATTCAAGAGCATATTACAAAAAGCCTCTTCATATTCATCTAACAGTCTAATTTGAGTATGATAATTTAATAATTAAACATGCTCTAATCGATTAACAAAAATGTTTGGAACTAATTCTGTCGATTTACTTTATTCATATGTTGTCGCTTTTGAGGATACTTGTTTACCAAAAACTTACGATTTTATTAGAAGGTATACCTCAATAGTTGTCATTTGTCATTCGTGGTAAATGGATACTTCATGAGAAATGTCATGCCATTGAGTCAATAACTCCGTACTAAATGAGTCTCAGATCATCAGTTGTATCCAAAAGCTGAGAGCTTATCGGATTCTTTGAACTCAACGATTTGAAAATTGTTATAACTAATAAAATGTTTATAGCTGCAACTAAACTAATGAAATCATTTTAATGTATTCTATTATTTTTGATAATACTTTACTAAAGTGTATAACTCTAGAATAGTTAAATTAACAACTATTATGTTGCATTAAATAACGGTAATTTAATTAAAATAAAACAAAACTGGATTGACTATCAACGAATTTGATATTATGTTTGCTGATAGTAAAGTTTAGTGTAGGATACTCTAGTTTTATAACTGTTAAAAAAGCCGAAAAAACATTTCTGTTTTCGCATCATGTACAGTAGAGTATTTGTAGCATTTTTTATTTACAATTTAATGAATTTTATTACCCGTACATATGATATTAACTGTTTGAAATATCTTCATATATTTTCCGTTTAACCTTTAAAGTTATATTGACTAGATTTAAGTTAATACATTTTAAGTCAATGTAAACGAATCCTACTTAAACAAGTTTAACAAACTTAAACAAGCAGAGCAGTTGAGTTTACTGATTTCATAGCTTAACTACTCTTTGGGGTTGTTCAAATTTATTGAAAATGTTTTTTTGGTTGATTTTTTGATATAAAGTTTCGTTTTTATTACAGTTAGTCGTTAGAAAACATTTTTTGAAATCATAATATATATGATAGTACCCATTTCCGATCTTGTAATATAGTTAAAAACATATTTAGCTTATTTTGTCAAAAGAACTATTTTTGTATAATTTTATTACTATCTGTCCAATGGTTTGACTCCTGTGGCACCCACAAATAGTCAGAATTAGTTATACGGTAACAAATTTACAGTTTATAGTAAAACTGATGTTTCTAGTAAGCAAGCATAAAAAAAAGGCAAAAGACATTTTAGAATGAGAAAAATTGAAATATATTAGAATCAACCAAAGAAATGAAAATGAATATGATTTACAGTAATACATAAAAAGTTATCTATGAACTTCCGTTATAAGGATTAATTTAAAAAGAATAATTTCCAATAATAACTACTTGTATTTCTACTAACTACTGTTCTCAGTTTCACTACTGGAAATAAGTTTAAACGAATAAAACATAACATATTAAAGTAACAAGAGTAATGAAATCTGGATTAGCTTACACTCAACTTTATTATAAGTAAATATAATATCAAATTTCTCGACAAACAATTGTTTGTTTTATTTTTATTTAATTTTCCTCATGAATTATATGAGGTTGATCTCGTAGTGGCTGTTAGTCCTCACCCAGGTTTGGTAGACCTTTGTGGTCGGTGTGTGAGAGAAGCAGTAACTTCTCGGGAGGATGCCTGCTTAGCATCCAGGGGAGCTACAAACCCCAAACCCTTACCAGTGGGAACGGCGATTGAACACAGCTGATTGGACCGGTAACTGGTACATGCCTGGTAGGGCTCGGGCTCTTGACGGGATCTCGGAGTGGGGACGATTAGATACCACCAATTCGAGCCCTTTTATGTTCAGTACAGGTGGCAGTTAGACAACAGGAGACCTTAAAGGCTCTCATATCTAGCCCAGACAGGTGGCGTTTAGCCGACGAAATATTTGTAATCTCCCTCTATGAGTCGTGCACTTGGGTACTAAGAATGGCGCCCTCATGGAGTCCCTGATGAACTACTAGTAGCAAGCCCTGGTCCCGGGGGTAATGGGCAATGTTCTCTTCAGAGGGGGACGATCAAGTTCGCAGAACACTGTGGTAATCCTTAACCAGAAGGATGTAGGATACAGATTAAATGAATTATATACATTCATTAGATTAAACTATTTCTGTGGAAATGGTTAAAAATTGAACTTTCCTCTTCACTCAGCCGATATCACATTTCACAGATATGTGTATGTGTTCCAGTTAATCTAATGTTAAATTGTTGTCTTGTTCAAGAGGGCTAGTTCTATTTCTGAATTCTTACCATAGTTTAAAATTTAATAATATATAAAAATAAAATTCAAAAATTGTCTAAAAGAGTAACACGTCAAATTACACAGAAGAAACTGATACAACTGATTTCTATACTTAGAATTTCGTTCTCGTCAGAAATTGAAATATAACCTTCTTTGCAGGCACGTATTCTTTTATTTTCTCATAATAAAATTATAAAATATTATCATATTTCCTCATATTTTAGTTAAGTCTTATACCATCATTACGATTTAGAGTATTCTCTTCAGTAGATTTCTGAGAAGTATTCAGTATTTTCTAAGTCTTGGTCAAGAAGAAATGTTGATTTGAGAGGCTTTAATTCCGGGTTAATGAATAAATTTCTTACCCCTGGCAATCTTTCTCAAGGAAATACCTTCAACTTAATTAATTCTTACTTAAACTCTCTAGGTGTATTTATGCCAACAAATAGACATTTATAAAGTTATATGAAGTTTTATGTATAAATTACAAAGAAGAATTATTGATTCTCATGAATAATTCTTTATTCAGTTTTTTAAAATATTTTCTCTATGATAATATTAACTTTAGACCGCGAAAATTTATATTCAATGCATGTTTTACATGTAAGTGTTCTGTCAAAAGTATTTGGTTCTGTCATTCCTATCATTCTAATGATTGCAGTAATGCAATACAAAATACTAGACTTTTCACAAAATTGTTGTCTGGTATTCGACTGTATTTTACTACTGCATTTGACTTTAATATTTGAAATATTGACATAGTTTTATGAAGGATTGGATTGTAACCATTATACACTGAAGTCGATTAATCAAGTACTACAGCAAATTGATCTCCTTGAATGACTATAAACCTTACTAACAATAAAAATCCATTAAAAAAATATATTAAAAGACTGTATATAGGACATGTAAACTTAGGAAATCTTCATTTATTTAAGTTAAAGGTCAGTTGATAGTAATAAAATATTAGAATGGGATACTTATAGCTTGAACTTGGAAACATCCTCTAATACAGGATTAATGCCAGTTTCTACGTTCTGTTAGCTTCCAAAAGCATGCAATATACTTCATTCTAACTGATCCTAGTGGCTTTTTTATGAATAAATTATTTGGAATAATTGATCATAATTTTGATTGTGTCTTCTTTTTAACAAGGTTGATTCTTGACTCCCAAGAGAGGTGGTTTGTTTCACACTCACATGGTGTCGTGATAGCATTAAGTAAATTGCCTTTTTTCTTAATCTTCTTCTGTTATGATTCTGTTATGAATTGTTTAAATTAAATAGTTTTAATAAATATATATTACATATTTAATTGTTTTATCTCAGGAGTTTATTTATAATAAATTAATATTCAGTTATCATCTTTCTTCATACACTTGATTCATAAGAGCATGTACAATATATGATTGAATACATTATATAATCAGCAGTTTTTCATTAATTTTCAATAAGTGTTGCTTTGTTATCAATTAATTCTTTGCTTGAAAACTCTTACCTTTAGAATGTTATTTATTCTGTATGCTGAGTAACATTTATTTTTTTGTTTCAGGTTGGTTGCATGCGAAATCTGATTGAATAAACCATCTAATGGACTAGTGAGTTACATTAATTTAAAATAAGTTAAACGTAAGGTAAATTACTTCTTTAAATCTAATATATAATCTAAATAATAATACAATATTTTATAAAAGTCTACAAAATAAAAAATATTTACAGAAATAACATAATTACGAAATTATTAATTAATATTATCTATTTGATTATGCTTGGTTTACAGACAGGATGTCCCACAATTTGCCGGACAGTTAATTGAATTGATTCTCTTAATTGTTTAGTTTAATTAATTTAGATCATGGCAATTACAATCAGTTAATTGCTTGGAACCTTATAAAACAATGTGTATTAGAAAAGAGTATGAAATTGTTTTCAAAATTGTTCTTGTTGATGACCCACTTAAAGAAATGAGGAACCTGGGAATTCTTTTCCAGATGCAACAGTTATTTTCAATTTAGTCAACATTTATTTGGAATCAAAAAAGAGTGATATGCTTGATATTCATATCTCATGCGATTATCTATCAAGGGATTTAAATATTATTAGCGTTTAAGTAAAACAAGTGCATGTTATGAAAAAAAAAACTGTAGTAATTTCATGATATAAGAATCAGAGGATGACATATCCTGCGATACTAACAGTGATTAAAATGATGCTAATGTGCATTACTACAAAAAGGACATCTCATTTTACGGTCTTTGTGGCAGATTGCGTGGTTTCAAAATACATCTTTATTCATGACCCTATGGTGAAGTCTGTGAGTAGTGTAGATTGGGGTTTGGAGATGGCCATGTTCTAAAAGTGTTATAGCTGAAACATTTACGAGATATCATGGTTTACTAGAGTATGGCACAAATAAGATTCTATATTGTGGATGTATTCAACAATCGCACCGTTCCGTACCATAACAAATATTGAGTGGTGCTCCTGAAACACAGTCAGTGTGACTTTGACCCCTTGCCTTCGTTGCTAGGGTGTTTCCGGTGGTCTTTAACACAGATGCCTGGTACGAATAGTTAATCCATTCATGATTGAGTTCGGTAGATTTTGCGCAGGTGGCTAGAAGAAATTTTAACAGCTAAGAATGTTGATACTTATTAAAGGAAGTCATAGTTGTTACAATAGAAATACAGTTTGATACATGTGAATGTATCCTGTAATGTACCATGTTACAGAGAAACATTCAAATCTCTGACTTTCTACAAACCATGTACCATATGATATCTCAATCCTTGCCATTATATATTGAATTAAAGAAACATAGAATACTTTTTTATATTTACTGATAACTTCAACACGTAAAATACAACCGTAAATTAACCAAAAAATAGGTTTACTAAGAACCTGACTAAATAAAAGAATTGTTCTTATGTAAATAATGTTTTAGTTCGAAAAAAATAATCTCGTGTTATTTATTTTAATTTAAAAGAACGAAAGATAAAGTGACTTGATTTGACCTATTTAAAAGGCTTTAAATGACTTGGTGAAGTTGTTACTTCAATAACTACGAATAACCGTAAAGCTGAACGAAAAAGAACTGCACTTTTCTCGCCATTGGTCTTGCATGTAAAAATTTGTTATAGTTCTGACTTGAAAATGTTTCATGAAAGTTATAGCTTGATATAATTTTAATAATTATCAAATAAAAGTGGTTTTGAGGGGAGGAAAGGCTTCGAGTTGTCTGGAGAGGCACTCGTTTTTATTTTATATCATGTTAAATGCCAACTTTTGATTAGCCCTGAAACTCAAGATGATACACAGATCTAGTTAGCTAACTTATTAAAATTTTACACCATTAATTATTACATCGTGATCAAAGATTTGTTTTCTTAATTGCTCTAAAAGAGTTTTAACATTGAGAAGAAGATTTTAATCACTCTTGATATTACATTAGAAGTCAAAGAACTAGTGAGCTCTAAAACTGGGAATTAATTATTCAGCTTTAATCAAAGCCCAGTTTAATCAAAAATGAGTTTAGTTTACAGAAAAAAAAGCATAAATTAAGAGTTAACATTTTATACTTGTGAGAAACTTACTAAAAATGGTCAATTAAAATTTTGTACTATACTGATAACTAACCATATACTTTAAACAAAGTAAAATAGACTATATTTTACTAAGATATTTGAAAAAGGATCATTTATAATTCTAAGCTACACTTTTAAAAAATAGATTTGCTTTTTAATATAATGGAGGGTTGAAGGGTGGGAGAAGGTTTAAAATGAAATAAAATGGAAAACCAGCTAAAATTTTTATTTGTTTAACTACCTTCCTGGAGTTGTAATGGACTAGTTCTTGCTAAATCAGGTTTGCCACCATATGTAGAAACGTATTGTTTATTTTTCTGAGTGAGAGATCTTTTAAGGTGCAAAATGCTATAATCGTTACTGATAAAAAGATGATATATTATCAGTGAAAGAAACCACAATCCACTAATTGTTTAATTGCATAAATCGATGATGCACATCCATAAGACTAGAAGATTATGAAATGAAGACTGATGGATTGTCCAGTTGTTTTAATCAAAATCAAGATTTACGTATTGCTGTTGTAGTGAGATTGTGTAGAACCACGAATCTCGAAGTTTCACTCCTCTTCATCTTAACATAAAATCTCCTCCGGACGATGAACTGTGCTATAATGTTTTGTTCTATTCAAAGTTTATTGTTTTATTTTTAAAAAGTTTTGCGTTCATTCGAATAGTCAGTATGACAATGTGAACATATATTTAAATATAAGGTTGGCACGGTCCAACTGCACTCTTAAATTCATAAACCAAAGAATATAGAACCAGAATTCAGTTGCACATTTGTAATAACTTTCTATGTTATTTGTATTTTAGTTCTATATATATATATATATATATATATATATATATATCCATAGGGTAGTAACTAGATTACCCTATGTTTTATTATATATTTATATTGATTCGCGCTACGTTCTTCGACGTGGTGAGATCTCTCTCACTTTGTCCTCTCTTCTAGTCTACTCCTGATGACGAACAACAGTTCGAAATATTGAATTCTGTAAGTGTTTTTTTATTCTTTTTGCTGTGTCGTGCTTTGTGTAATTTAAAGTTTTATAGTCCTTGTGGACCGTGTCTTATATTTAGTTATTATATATTAACACAGTTTTGGATTTCATTATCGTTTCACTGATGTTTTCCCCATTTTTGGTTATTTACTATGATCAGAGTATATTTAGAATTGCTTTGTGAAAATATATAAAAATAAATAAAGAAGTGGTTAAAACTCAACACATCATTTGCCGCGTTTTGATTTCACTTGAAATAATTTTTTCATACCTTACACAACCTATTAAAATAACAAACAAACAAATTATCAAAATGATCATTTAAACTACAAAAATAATTACATTATACTTAACAAGTATAGGGAATTAAAAAACAACCTTACAGAAGTGAAAATATTTTATAATAATAATAATAATAATAAAGTGAAAATAATAAAAAGTAATGAAATTTCATTATCAGATTAATATATTAAAATATTAGTAAAAATGTAAGTAAGCCAAAATTATCCAGCGAATTGAACATGTCAATCTATTACACACGTATAGTCTGGAGAACGTGTAATGTAGTAAACTATCACTGAACACTTAAATCATTTGGCGTTCAATTACAATGAATCTCATTTAATTAAAAACATAGATAGACTACCTGAATACACCATTAAAAGGCTATATATAAATTACTATAATGCATAGACCACTGAACAGAACAAAGCACTTACTGAGATCGATATGTCGTTTGGAGAAGCTGAGGAGAAAGAAAAACCAGGCGAGACGATGTGGTCATACTAGAAGGGAGTGGGAAGCCGAGTCGTGGCTTTAGCCTGCCGGTCTGACCATATCCATCATTCTTCTTCTGCTCTTCTGACCTCATGACAACAAATTGTTGTTCAAAATATTGATCTTATTTTATTCTATTGTTCTACTTGCTCTATTTTGTGTCTTATGTATTTAGTTTTGTTAAGTTTTAGTCGGACATCCTTTTCTTTAATTTGAAGTATATATAGACTTCAGTCGTGCCACTGCTGCTGGCAGATGTATTTCTACCTGATGACGACGACTGTTAAAATATAGTTGTGAATCTTGTATACCTTTATTTGTGTTTTTCACTTTGTTATTGAGCTATGAATATATTTGTAAATTTTAGTACCAGTTATTCCTTAACAATTATTATTGAAAATGACACCAAACTGAGTTGATACCTGTAACGACCACAAAATGATAGTTTTAGAAGCTATACTAATTCAAAAGCTGAAACCAATCTTAAATATTCAAGTTGAAAATGGTAGCAAAAACTTGAAAGTTTTTTAATCTACATCAAGGGTATCTAAAAACCCATACAGGTAGTAACTCGGACCACTAGGCCACTCACTTCATAGGATGAACTACCAGAGTATCTTAAACTTTAAGAAAAACTTTCAGTCTTCACTTTGCATATGCAATAAGACAGGAAAATCACCCAAGAATTCATTCACTTGCTGAAGATGAATGTTAATCATTCGAAATATGTCGACGGTAGGAGATATACTCGTACTTTATTGTCTAGACGAAATAACGAGATTGTTAAATAGAATGATTGAGAAGCTTTTTAAGAAACTAAGTTAAGCTAAGGTTGGTGTCATTTTTGATAATGCATATATATATATAAATATATAATGATAAAAAAAATGATGAAAATTAGGATAAAAGTAAAGGTAAAAATGAAATTTCTATAGAAGTTCGAAACATACAGTCTCCAATATTTGTGTGAACTGACTTTAGAAGAAGTAATCGATAGAAAGCAAGCTCGTGACTAAGGTCATGGTTTTTTTTATACGAGTATGATTTCGTAATCCATTACTTTGGGAGAAATCACGAAAAATTTATGAATTAATAACTTTTTTATAGTGTAGAACGGAAAGGCTAACTGAATGTTTGAATTATTTAAAAACATGCTTCAATTAGAACATTAGGGTTTAGGGCTAATAACGTAATGCTTGCGTCAGAGAAATAACTCGTGTACCAGAGCTAGAAATACCAAGTTAGCTATAAGAAAGAAGACTTATGTGTTTGTTATAGATAGTAATGAGCAAGGAAGCATGACTGGTCGCACCTCATTAGGCAAGCCAGTAGGAAGTGCACTTATGCGAATTGCAAGCAAGCTAGTTAGTTTGGCATTAGCGTTAGTGGGCTACAGACTCGAATGCTGAACGTGACCTAGAGCACTTTAATGCTGCATTGTGTCGCTAACAGCTTGCATTGACCGTGACCACGGCTATCAATGTCACGGCTTCTGTGCTGCATCCAACCGTCATTCATTCATTTCTTATCCTGATATCAAACATAACATACTCACTGCCATGCAGTGTACGTATCCTTCAAACTGTAAAGTATTTAGGAAACCACATTTATAACCTAATAAATACAGGAACAAAATATGAAAAGAAAACATCATCACAGCTGAGACGTGCTTTAAAAAAAAGAAATAAAAGAATGAACTCCTATGTATTCCTTCATAGCTATTTGATGTAATATATAATGATTGTTTGCACACGGAATGAAATGTGTGTACTTATTATATAATGAAATATTGTAATAATATGATGATATTATAATAATATTAATATTTATTTTAATTCATATCATATATTATATCACTCTAATAAATATTATTTCTTGACAATTTTTCAAAACCATTTTTCGGTTTATGAATCAACTTAGATACAAAAATCAGTATACATAATTATTGGTAATAATTAGTAACTTACATATTACATTATATATATATATATATATATATATATTATATAATTATATATAATTATAATATTATATATATATATATATTATAACATAATTATATATATTATATATATTGTATAAAAATCAATTGCACGTAACTTTTTTTATGGAGTTTTTCGAATCTCTTAGCTAATTTTCTTTCTTCAGGGTTGAGTTCGTGTATAATTTGAGAAAAGCTATTGTTAGACATCACTGTTTTATTACTCCGTAGAAAAAGGTACGTGCAATCAAGTCAATTGATTTTAATACAACAAGTATACAAAAGGTCTCATTCCTACATATACTACTTATATATATATATATTAAATAACCAAGCTCAATTCTACCAAGCTCAATGAGCGTTTGAACAACCATAGAGCTTTGGTCGGTCAGCGCAAACAGCTTCCTGTAGCTATCCATGCCAACAGCCATAACCTTTCTTTTAATGACTGCTTTTCTGTTCAAATCATTAAGCTAGTGACCACTGATGACCGCAGTTTGACATTAAGAGCGTCTGAGGAGGCCCACATATGGTTATTGGGGGCCCGATCAGATCCCGGTTTAAATCAGAAGCGTTAACTTTTATTTGTTTTTCCTTTTATTTTTAACTTAAATATTCATATTCATATATATATTTTTTTTATTTCTTTATATTTTTTTTTATATATTTTTCCCCCTTTTTTATTATATATATATTTTTTATTTTATTTTTTTTTATATTATTTATTTTATTTTATTATTTTTTATTATTTTTTTTATTATTTTTTATTTTACTTTATTTTTTTATTATTTCCTTTTTTATAATTTTTAATTTATAATTTTTAATTTTATAATTTTATCTATTGTTTTTGCTTTCTCCGTTCTCCGACGTTTAGTGCCTAGCTCCTTTTTTACGCTAGTGCTGCTCTCTTCGGTTGACTCTTTATTTCTTCATTCGCGCTCCGTTCTTCGACGTGGGGAGATCTCTCTCACTTCGTCCTCTCTTCTAGTCTACTCTCCTGATGACGAACAACAGTTCGAAATATTGTATTCTGTAAGTTTTCTTTGTATTCTCTTTTCTGTGTCGTGCTTTGTGTAATTTAAAGTTATATATTAAATAACATTGATCATAATTTTTATTATGTTATAACCATTATAGAATTATCCTTTCTTAAATAGTTTTGATCAAGTCATCTCAGTTTGTTAATAATGATCATAACACTGAAATAGCAGTGTTTGTACTTCTGATATTTAAAAAAAAAATTGAAATGAAAGGCATGCTTTCTAGAATAGTGCAAGAGAAATGTTGCCAATCCGAATAATATGGCAGTTGAATGGCAACCGTTCTCATAAATTTATATGTACGGAGTTTTAAATAAATTTGTGTATACATACAACTGTATTTATGGATATAAAGCTTCACGTGTATTTATTACTTATTATTGTACATTTGGTTCATAATATTTCAAAAACTTAAAAAGACATATGTCGTTAGAGTGGTGAAAGGGAAAGAGAAATTATTCTTTTAAATTAAGTGATAAATAAAAAATAAAATAAATAAAAATAAATGATAAAATAAGTGATTAAACTGAAAGGCCACTACAACTTGTTGCCACATATCAGATGATTAAAAAAAAAACATATAGAAGCATGACCGGTTTAGACATTTAAGTTTGCCTGACTGATAGTGAGGTTGTCAGGTAAATATTTAAAGAATTTGTATGTTTAATACAAATATACAAATTAACTGGGAAAAAGTTAGCAACGTATCTTATTGATCAAATATAGCTGAAAGGGATTGTTGAAGTTTAATTAAATATTGTTTGTAACTGTGAGAAAATGAAATATAAAAATTAAAACTCATCTCTATTTATTTAATTAACGTATACTGTGTAAAAAAAGAAAAACTGATCTGCTTCTATTAAATTATGTTTTATTTCACCTCAGGACTTGAAATAATAAATATTTTTAGGCAACTTTTAGTTTTAGTGAAATATCATGTAATAGTCGGCATTCATTCCAAGATTGGTTGTTTCTGTTACTCTAAAATTGAACCTTTTTAGCTTTCAGATACTTTAAACCAGACTACAGGTATATCAATTCGTGATTTATTTTTCAATATTAAAAGTCATATATTATATGTATGGAACCATTCCAACAAATTTACACCTTATGAACTCCCCTACGTTTCATTTTGACGTTGTTTGCATGTGTGTGTGTGTGTGTTTTTTCAACATGTCCCACTTTATTGTATAACATGTAAGTGATACATTCTTTACATACGTTTATACAAGCATAAACTTAGAACTATAATTTGGCTATATACAAAGTTGACAATGATGAAGTTTTAGCAATTAGACTATATACAGTTGTTATGTAACTATACAAAATATGACAATTTTAGTACTTCAATTTACAAATATTATGCAGAGTGTTTTAAAATTTACAAATTACAAATTACAAATATTTACAAATTACAAATTACAAATAATATAAATTATAAATTAGAAATTTACAATAATTTAAATACAATGAATTATACTATATACAACGGTAGCTTATGAAATTATGAAGATGTAAATATCAGCGTATTTCATAAACTGATCAGATCAACCTCGTTCAGAAATTTTAGGAATGACTTTCTGAGATCATTTTTCATTAGGTCTTCTTTTGAAGGTGGCCAGGTTTTCCCAACACATTCTACTTGTCTTCTAAGTTGAAATCGTTTACTATCTAAGATATTACACTTATAAATAAGATGGTCAACAGTTTGAGTTCCTTCGTCACAAGGACACCTAGAGGAGTTGATCACTTTAATTTTGTAGAGATATGCTCGAATCTTTCCGTGGCCGGTCATCATTTGAGTTTCTTTGTATGTCAGTTTCAGATCTATTATCTCCAGTCGAGAGTAAACTGTAGGGAAGTATTCCCTTGTCACCTAACCAAGGGTACTGTTTATCCATTGTATGTTCCATTTTTGAATACTGTTAGTATTCAGTCTTTTTTTGTGGAACGACCATGGTGGCATATGATGTTTTATTGGCCCAATAGTGTCTGTAGTCATTTGCTTTGCAATAGAATCTGCAATTTCATTTGGGTGTGTGTGTGTGTGTGTGTGTGTGTGTCTTTGGTTGGATAGTATATAAAAAAGTTTGTAAGCACCGTACAAATTAATAATATACCAAAAATACTCCTTATAACATAAATGAAGTGTAAATATTTAGGGACATACTACATTAGGGAAAAAACACTTTATTACCCATTATGAGGAATTTGACTCCATTCTTCTTATCATAAACTGTTGACTCGACTATACATTTCATTTAAAACAAAATAATATCTGCTTTAACGAAAAAAATACAACAGTATTTTCTGCCAGCAGAGGAGTTCAGTGTTATGTTAAAATATATAATGTTGCCTTAAGATTGAATATGAATGATACTGAACGTAATATCGCTGATAGAATTGAACAGATCATAATGAAATTCAAGACTAAATGAGGTGTTTTTAGGAGGTTGTTCTATATTTTTTTTTGGTGAATTTGTTCTAAGATTTCAAGGATTATAAAGTATTGTATATTCTGTATGTCATTGTAATCTCGTGCATATAGGCTTACGAAATGATTATGTTAAACAAATTTAATGTTATACAGATTCAAGATGCTTGGTATTACGAATATAACACTCAAACTGGGAAACTAATATTATGAACTGTGGCTGTTATACTTGTAAGATTGTCTTAAAACTCAAAATATGTTAATTAAACGGAAACGAAAAAAATTTTAAGACTTCAAAATGTCTTTAAAAAATCTTTACGTGAAATAAAATGAGTAAATTTAATATGTAACATTTGAAGTAGAAAATATCTGAAGTAACTGTGATGTAGACCTATATGTCCCAGTCTACTACACTGTGTACACGTGTTCTTTCGACTGAGGGGTTAACCCTCTTTCACTTTATTGTTCAATTTTGTGCAACTTGTTTTATGCAAGCCTTAGTAAGAAGTATGATGACCACATGGTCATAACTGTGTACTGTAACTATTCAAAGGAATATAGTCATAGTATATGTATATATTTTACTTTTACGCGTAAAGGATATTACTTGCTTCATGAGCATTATACATGCTAAAGTTTTCGGATGGTTACTATAAATTACAATAAATACATTATAAGTTTTATTATATTATTTTATATTAATATTATTAATAATATAATATTTTATTTTATTATTATTTTAAATATATTATAAACATACACGTTTAGGTTTATATGTCTTGTTCAATGCCTATAGGAGATTTTTGTAAAACACGACAAGAAACTTCGTTAGACAAATCTCAATGATATTCTGATAGAGTTTTAGTTTTCTGTATTGTAAAGCAATTTTTTTTTGGTATTATTTAAATCATTAGGAATGTACTTCTCTTTACATGAAGTCAATGGGGTTTATAAATTTCAACCTTTTCTTCTTATTTGTAGTTTTAGGAACTCAAGAGACAGCAATGAAGTATGGTCTTAGTATCACTATTGTCTGATACAAATTTTTCGAGTTTTGAAATATTGCATAGGAAAATTTACACTAAATAGAACAAATATTGTCAAATGAGAGTATACCAATGAAAGCATTTATATTTTAGTTTACAAAATTGATATTCATTAGATTGATAGAATCATTAGTTTGATTCTTAACAAAAATTGATTAAGCAACAGTACTTTGATTATAGGGCTTTATAATGCGCCTACATGATAAGGAAATTGATATATATGATGAAATAATGTTTATTGCTATTAGTTTCGCAATATTGTACTTAAAGTATAGCCAAGCAATTTTTATCGCAATAGTAACTGTCTCCATTTAACGTTCAAATTCTCTCTCATTAAACGAGAGTTTATTTAATGGAAATTGAACTTGTCATGACAATTATTCGAGTTGCTTTGATAATTTATTTAACTTAAAGAAAATTAGTTAAAAAATCTGGAGTTTTTTTCGGTATTCTAGAGGAATTTATTGCTTTTTTGGTAATATTGAAATCAATAAAATGTTACCAAATAAATAATTGGATTTTTAAACTATGGATCCAGTACATATGACTGAATTTCTAGACAATTAGATGAAACTGCAGGGTTTAGATTAGATTAGGTTGATGTCTAACTCATAGACTCTCTCATAGGAATTGCTATGAAAGAGTAACACATCGGCTGAATATTCGCCCTTTGTGTTACTATGCAATCAACATTGTACAATTGGGAACCCTAAATTCTGTTAAACTCAAATGTCTTTAGATTAGGGTACTTTAACAAATAGTTGACATCAGGGACTGATACAGGGACTGATGGCTTAACGACTTGCCCAAGGTATCACGTGATCATATTGTTTCATATTTTGCAAGAATAAATCGAGCGCCAAGGTGGATATTGAACCCCTGATCTACCAGTCCAAAGCTAGGCAGTTTGCCCATGACTGGGCTACTGTTCATCACAACACGATATGATTAATTAGCTGAAGAATTTAAAAGAATAGATGATATTCCGACAAATAAACTTCAGTAAGAGTTACTGGTTGTACATGTAATTATTTTTTATTTTTTTCCCCCCAAATAAGAACAAACCTAGTATAATATAAAAATAAAAATGTTTTTTTTTAAAAAACCGTTCATAGATTTCCATTTTTATATTTTGTTTATTTTGTATATCACACAAAAGTAAGAGTTTAATTTTTGATGATGTCCTTCTCAAAATAGTTTAAAATATTGTTTTAAATAAACTGATTGATGAAATTTGTACATAAGAAAAATATGATAATACGAAATAAGGTTAATTTTGCAAGTGTAAACTTTAGTATTGTATATTTTGCTTTCAAAATTTTATGTCTTTAGAATATTAGAAGAAAGTTTCATTGATTAAATTAACTACTTAGTTCATGTAGAAATCATTGATGATGTCATAGTAAGATCATAATCATACGTTTTTAAATAAGATTTTTTAAACAAAATATTCGATTTAGCAATGGATTTTTTTTTTTATAAAAACGGTTTTAAATAGGAATAGAATAGGTATAATATATCATTTGTTTAGAGACAAAGTAATGAAGAGTGTCTTGGTGATAGCGGTTCTGGCCCTTATTGTTCTAAATAGCCGTGTAGGGATCCCTCTTTTCAAAACTCCTAGCTGAGGTTTCGTCAGAAAGTGAAGCAAGGCCGCAGATCCTCCCCTACTTCAACAGGTCTAGCAGCCTTCTCATCTGTATTCCCCGCCACCGTCCTTGCGATTATTTATTCCCTTCATTAGTATTCCCTCAACCATCTACTAAACTCATTAAAATTCTCAATTTCAAACAAATTTAGAATAATAAAGAAATGTAGCTCTTAAGTAGTGCACACCGCTTTATGCTTAATAGACAGAGACCTTAATGACTAGGCAACCACATATATCTTCCAAGTTTACACAAATAATTAATATTAAATGCATATTATAACTGCTATTTCATATCTTTTAGTTTAACTATCAAAGAATGTTTTAAATTGTTCTGCAAAACCAATGTGCGATCCAAAAAAAACATAAATATAAAAAAAATACTCTACCCCTTCAACAATTTCAGCGCATCTGAATATCAATTTATTTATGAAACTTGATATACCAAACCACATACATATCTTATACTCCATGTTCTCATTTTACATCCCTCTAAATAATATATTCTACTATGACGAAATATTGTTCCTAGAAATGCCAATATCTACTGTACTGTGTGCTTTGTTCTAATTCTACAAACTGATAAATATGTTTATGATCTATATTTATAAATATTATGCCCAATGGACAAAGATATTAAACTAGAGGAAAAAGTAAAGAGATTTATATTATTTCTGTCCACAAAATACATGCAATCCCATGAAGTACACACAACTCAATAGATATGAGCTGTATACTTTTAGCGTCATCTTAGTTCTTTAACTAGTCCAAATTTCTTTCAATTTCAATCTTGAAAAATTATTAATAGGTGCATGCTATGTAAAAGTTACAATATACTGTATCAGCAGTTTAATGAAAATAACATGTTTTTGAACTAACAAAATTTACTATTATAGACTGTTCCTATAACGAGGTTAGGTAAAAAAACTGCACGTCATTTTCCCATAATAATAAATTTTTTTTGGTTAAACGGTTTGACAAGGATATCATATTTAGAAACTTAATTCCAAATTACTACATTTTTCACAACACTGATGTTTCTGCTATTATTAGGTATATCCTAATTATAAATTTTCAAGTTACTAATATTAATAGTTTAGTAGAAAAAAATAGATTAAAATTTACATAACGAGCAAACAATTTACTTGCTAATGATGCCATATTTTTCAAAAAGTGTATTGTTCATCTAGGCTATAAGTTCTATTTTTGGGTATAGCATCCATTTCATGGATCAAATGATTTTATTTGCAGCATGTGAATGAAATGTTGGATACACGCGACTTTTATACAAACATCATCAAAAAAAAACATTTAATATTGAAGTGAGAGGATTTCAACAAATTTAAATACGTTAAAATATTGAAAGCAAGTTTTTTCTATGATTACTTAATATCAATTGATATTAAAATATATATTTTAATATAAATTAAAATATTGATGAAGGAGGGAGCTCACGTTTAGAATGTATTGATTTAATTTCAGTGATATGAACACTGAAATATTATGCATGTATGGAAAGTGATTTCATTGCAGTGTTCACCAGCACTCAGTTCGATTTTCTATGTTGTGATATTCCCCAATGACTCCCTCTTAGTACTAACATCGGTCTTTACTCTATTTAATTTTATTCAAAACCACAATTTAGGTGAAAAAGCAGTTTCTGTATTAAAATTGCAATTGATTAAATGCCAACATTTTATAGGAATGTTAATTATTTACAATTGAAACATGTCCATCCTTATTTCTTTATGATAGTGTTTTAGGTTGAAGGTTTCAATTGTTATAGATAGTTACAACGGCTTCACAAGACTGTAACAGGCTACGACAATGTCTTAAGAATCCAGTGACAGTCTACACCAGGGGTGGGGAACCTGCGGCCTTAAGGTCGCATGTGGCCTTTTGAACCATGATATGCGGCCTTTGCGGTTGGTTGAGAAAAGTGTTTCAAAATATTAAGAATTACAATTATGGTAATAAAGGCAAATAAAGTTAGCATTTAGGAAGAAGACCATTCATCAATCATTACTTGATAAGCTTTTAGAAAATCATTTTCTTGAGTTCACAGAGGTAATAAATGAAGGCAATGAGGACATTTCTGAATCTTTTGAAACATGCGAAACAGTTTTAGATGCACTGATCAAGTAATATAATGATAGATTCATGGGTTTTACAATGTAACTATTATGGTATATAAGAATTCGTTTATCCATTCATGGTGGCCTTTTGGGGAAGTGGACGAAGCTAAAATGGCCTTTACTCCAAGAACGGGTTCCCCACCCCTGGTCTACACCAATATCTTCACTTTAAGCCTCAGAGTCGAATGATGAGGATGGATATATGTGTCTTGGGTAATAATAATAAAGAAGTAGGTTCTGTTTTATACTTTACGATAGATTATGGTATCATAATTGAATGATTTCTTCTTGAGTTATTGGGAAAGCCGCATTGAAGGACTAGTAGATAATTTAGACCTAGCTTAGTGGCATCCTGTTGACAAAGAGATTTAATCATTTTATAGTAAAATATCTGACACAACTCTATCCCTTTCATTCTCGGTTTCTTTCATTTCTCTCTCTCTCTCTCTCTCTCTCTCTCTTCTTCTCTCTCTCTCTCTCTCTCTCTCTCTCTCTCTTTCACACTCACATTAAATACATGCATATTACTATTACCACTGAGGTTAGTATGATTTATATTATTAATATAAAACATACACATTAACTGTTTACCATATATGAATAACGTAGTTACTATTATTTAAAAAAACTACATCATTGTAAAGCAATTGTTACGTTGATTTAGCTAGAGGAAAAAGTAAAGAGATTTATATTATTTCTGTCCACAAAGTACATGCAATCCCATGCAGTACACAGTAAAGAGGCAAAAGAAAGTTTTATTCCTAGATAGTTATCCATTTCGATGCATTCTCCGTTCTAATTGTCAAGGTAATAATAATAGAGACACTTGACTCAAGTTGTTTATTAAGGACTAATTGACAGGCGGAAAGTTCTAATGGATACACCTCAAGCTACTAAGATGGTGTGTATTCAATTCAGTCACCTAACTCAAATCTGCTAGGTCTTCATCAAGTATCAGCATAAAGCAGCCTTCCACCTTCACAGAAATTTCCATCAAATCTACTACTCATACAATTTTACCATAAATAATTATTATATATATATTTATGAGCAAAAATAAATGAGAGTAGAATCAGCAAAAAAATATACTTAAAGAGAATTGAGCATGATTGTGAATTGAGAAAAAAATCAATCATCGGTAGATAACAGGAGAAAGCCACCAATTCAGACCTTTGGCTAACTGTCTTAGTTATGTTCGTAAACGACATCAAAATTGGGAATAAACATCCAGGAACATTCTTTGTACTAAACTACAACAATAACGTTTAAAACCATTCTCATTTTTAAAACCAGTTTAAAGAAGAAATATTGAAAAGGAACAGTTCTTTAAGGCAAGCAAATATTGATCTCTGTAGTGGTGGAAAAATGTAAAAAAAAACCATATATTTATGTGAGAATCCATAGTTGTAATACCAGATTAACCAGTAATATCAGTAACCTTTCCAGTTACTCTTCATTTAAATTTAAAAATTATATTATATATAAATGTAAACAATAACCAAATTGTTGTAGTAGTAAAGCTAATTGTATAAACATGTTTCTAGCCCTGAGGAAGATATAAATATTAGTCAAAACATGGGTGAGAGAAGTAGTTTAAATTATAAGACTTAAACCCTCAAGAAGCTATCGATGTGGTTGCAAATTTAACAGAAATGTATTTTACATTACTTATATAAGAAACTTATACATACAGTTATATTACTCTCTTATAACTTATTTACTCTCTTTTAACAGAAAAAATAGTAAACATTTATGTGTATTTTTTAAGAAAAAATATTGAAATAATAAAATTTATTTATATCATGTTACATATTACAATACTGCATGCTTGGAAGGAAAATATAATTAATTTAAGAATCCACATTTGAAAATAAATAATGAAAGTCACTGTGATTTGCATCAGTATCGGTAACATTAACAAACGTTGTCAATTTCTTTTGAAGGAACAAGAGCAGTTATTAATGAAAAGTGAGCATCAAAATTGTAAAATTTATGCTAGATGAGTAGAAAAAATTTGATTATTATATTTTATTATTAAACGATTTATTATTATAATTAAATATTATAATAAACATTAAGAGGAAGTAATAAAATTTTTGAAAATGAAATTGTTTTTGAAATTATTGTAATGTTCTTGGAGTTATAAGTTAATGAAGGTCTCTTACATTGAATAATGAAATTGCTTACCCTTCAAAAAGATGAAGTCAATATTCTTTGAGATAACTGATAATTGATAAGTGAAATGAAGTGTTTGAAAAACTTGATATATGAGTAATGTGAGTGATATTGTCAAGGAATTGGTGAAAGCGGTGCGAGTTCAAGTGGTGTTCGAGACAGGGATGAATCACTTGCCACTGCAGTCCAGTGCTCGAGGAATCTTATCTGCAACGTGTATGAGTCAAAGCCGTCAACATGACAGTGAAGCGACCATACTTGGCTACAGACTTTCCAGTAAAGACTATGTTTGGTTAGGTTAAAATCGCTTAGGGGACTGGTATCTTTCAATGGTGTGAAAATCACACCTGTGATTCTGATAAGAACAAATCCAGCTGCTTGTAAGTTAATGCCCTCAACAATAACAGTAAAGTGACAATACTTAACAAACAAGCTTTTCCAGTAGAGACTATGTTTATTTAAGTTAGATTAAAGTTATGTTTAGAACACACTCAACGGTTGAAATTCCGAAATTCGACATCTAAGAATGCTGATATCTAAGAAAACAAGCACACAATCATATAAGAATCACTATTATTGTGATATTAAAGAAATGATAGAAAACACACATGGATTATAAGACTTTTGTAATTTCACTAGCCAAATTTTTCTAAGCTCAAAGTAATTACCTAAAATACTTCATTTATATATATATATATATAAAGATTTCACATAAACACGTGAAATAACAATAACAATCAATGATAAAAACCACAATAAAAAATGGGAAAACTAAGATCTTTCAACCGTAACAAGCGGTCTTCGTCAGAGTCAAAAACCCAACTCAGAGTTGATCATTTACATATATATATATATAATCAAATAATTCTTGAATTCTCCATTAAAGATAAGAAGGCAGAAGAAGGAGTAGACCAATTCCAATTCTTAGACCACAAAAATACTTTCCAAATACCATATTAATAAATATTTACGTCTAACGAGTAGAGTGCTTTCGTTGAATCTTCATAATAATTTTCTTATCGTGGTTTTGACGTTGATTCTTACTTTACGTCTTTGTTGTGAAATTCTCTATCATATATATGTTTAAGGCGAACTTTTTTTATGTTTTCAACGTCATTTGATTAAAACATTATTGCAGGTACTTCTTAAAAAGTGATAAAAAGTGAAGAGAAAATCAAAATATTTTGCTTGACAAAGAGACTCTGCTCTTCGCCATCAAATATTTCACTAATTGCAAACAAATGAATGTCACAAAGAAACTTGACGTATCTAATGTAAATATAGTAACATATAAAAACAATTTTAATACTTTAGAATTTATTGAATATTTTTTAAACAATTATTACTCTCATTTTCAATTTATTATTAATTGAATACTTAGCTAAGTAATATTTAGTATTTATTACAAACTAATAATTAATTTTTTGAAGGAGTGAAATCCTCATATACAATGAAGCACTACTTGTAAGAGGCCATATATTTTCTTTTTAAAAATTACCTCTGAACTTACTATTTGGATTAATGTTTCGCGTTTGGGACTAAAGATATTTGTTTGATACTCTTCAACCATGAATTTATAAATTTTTGTTGATTTAGTAAGAAAGCAGCAAGCTTTTCTAAGTTGCACTTCCTGATGCTTGATAGATCGCAAAGTTGCTACAATCTTGCAAATATTCAATGTTTTGCATCCCCTTTCATACTGTTATCAGTTATTCTTTATTTTTGTTTGTCCTGTTGACCATACATTGAAAAGTGGTCAGCAAAAGATCAAAATTCTGCAGAAATATTTCATTTTTTTCTTTATCAAAATATAATCTTGCTTGCCTCTTAAAACAATGACATATTTTTCTTATTAAGATGAATGTCAAAATGTCTTTATCTATTCTTTAATGTGTGAACATCAAAAAAATATGTTTGCTTTTGTATTTTGATGAACAAATTTTAATTGAATTACATGAAAATTATGTAAAAATCACCATAGTTAAAGAAAACAAAAATTGAGAAAATATTTAGTTAACTTATTTACTATGCTGTCTTATGATTTGTCGGTTTATCGATGAGTAAAATGATAGGAAACGGAAATAATTTGGATGACAATATTGGTTAATTAGAGGAAGTCATAATAGTAATAACTGTGTAAACTCGTTGATGACTTTTTGATGTAATGATGTATGCATGGATGTTCTGGCAGGCATAGTGTTAGTTACTAAGCGGTGCTGCTGAACCTTGTTGGGCTTGCAGGGAAGTGTAGAATAAACAATGTTGTGTGTCCACATCTCAAAGGACTACATTTGCATTGCAGCCCTCAGAGCCTGATGTTTATTTGACAGTGCAGTGGTTTAGATGGTATCAGTCCTCCCAGGCGGATGTGGCTACCGTTTCCAGAGCTACAGGAACTCAGCTACAAATTCAGATTATGCTTCTAACCTATCATTTGTCTATTGTGCTTTCACTACTCACCGCCAACCACCTTCAATCCACCAATCAACTTACACCTCTATTTGCATTACACCATTCATTTATAGCCTTATAGGAAGCACATTCAATTAATTTCTCTCAGTAAATCACACATTACCTTTATTTGAAATAAAATACATGCTCTTACGTTTTTGAAAGCTACTCAACTCATCGTTTTTTCCTCGATTCTCTGTATTGGAAAGTTATCAAAGTTTTGACCAATATATCATTAGTTCTAAGAAGAAGATCTATATATTTGTTTTCTTTCGCGATATTTCATTTGCAAAAACGGGTTTCATTGTTCATTTTGTGCCGCCTTAGTTAATTTTGTTTCGTTTTATTAATTTTGTTGTTATTTTAATTATAATATGATTTATTTTATAATTTTGGCCAATACAAATATAGAGTTAAAGAACTGAAACATACTGGAGAACATATTTTCATATGGTATTTATATTATGCGAGCTAGGCTAGCTCAGGGGTTAACGTCCTCGCCTCTGGGCTGGTAGTCCGGGGTTCGATCCCCACGTGGCCCTCGATTTATTCACGAGGAAGCTGAAAAATCTGAGTACGTCGTCCCTCACAGAAGACGTTAAGCCGTCAGTCCCGAGCCTGTACGATGTCAGTTACAGCGTGTCTGTCAGGAATATTTTAAACACACTGTCATACTGTTTACTCTGTCTGTACTATTTGATAAACTTTAGCTACAGTTCATTGTTAATTAATATCATTTCAATATTTTTCGGTAATACTGAAACATAGGAAAATAAGAAAATTATATATAAAATTCTTTACTTAACTCTGTAATTTGGTCGTTCTAGGATCTTGCCCAGAACTTTTCAGATTGTGTTACATCAACCAATATATTTCGTTGCTGTTGATTGTCAGTATAATCACAATAGAATAAAGTAAGTCCATTTAATTGATTGTTCATTAAATTACTTATAACTCAGTCAATTCACAAGGCTAAAAGAAAACAATATAAAACCTTTTTAGTAAGGAAAGCTGCATCGCGGATCCGTCTAAAAATCTAAAAGCTCTCAGGCCTTCAATCTTACACTTTAACATTTTTTAATATTAATGGCTTCAACAAAAATGATAGAGAATGAAGTCAAAATTAAATAAGTGATTTTGACTTTCTCTTCATTATTGTAATATATTAATCTAAATACATTTTTATAAGCTTGCATTCTAATTTTATGGTATATAGCTTCATAATGAATTGTATAGTACATATTCTATCTTTTTATGTTGTATGGTATACCATATTTTTTTTATGATTGTTGATGCATCCCGAAATAAAAATTTATTAACATAAAATTCTTCAAGAAATAATTGATTATATTATTTTCGTTTAGTAATATCAAACACGATGAGATGAAAGCTGCGTGCTAATATCACGGCTTTGTTGATATATTATTAATATATTAATTAATTCTGTTAGAATATTTTTTTGAGATATTTTCTCAAAATTTTTTTGAGAATTAACAAAAAAAATTGTATAAATACGAGACCATCAAAGTTAAATTTCATTTCATTTGAAGAATATCCGAAAAGGTTTGGTGCCAACAAGTTTATTGATATAGCGATCCTCAATAAGTCGTATTGTTTTGGAGACTGCTTACACATGTTTCCCCAGAGAATACAGTGCACATGATTTGTCAACTCCGTCATGCACAATCAAAAACCACATTCTGCATTGAACCAATATATTGCTGAATACACTGGAACAGTTATTTCATATATAAGGTTAACAGAAGTCATCTTTAATTTGAATACTAATAATTATCATGAAAAAATTATAATAATATGGAATTTTGGATTAAAGTGAATAAGTAGCTGTACGACTTGTCTAACATGAAAAGTTAACCTACTAATTATAACATTACAGCTGTACTTTGAACTAATATGGTTTGAATTGATTGGATTCAAAGTTGTGTGACACTTTTGGTATGCCTTAAATACTTGGGTACTAGTACTGATTCCAGTTTCATTCAGGTTTTAATAGCAACAAGATATGTAAGTAGCTGTTATTTATATTTGTTGAATTCAGTCATAGCTAATAGATATTACATTACGTTTTATGTTCGTTTTGTGTTTGTAACAATAAAAACGATGCTAGTTTTGTTTGTAAAATTTATAGATATTTTCAAAAGTAATATATTCAAAACATGACTTCAAATCATAATTTATTTTTTATTCTAAAAGATGTATGAAGATATTTAGCAGAGTTTTCTGGAATTAGCTGCTATGGTAACTCCAAGGAGCTTAAATTCTTACTGCTTTGAACATCAGTATTCCTATTACTCTCTTTCTGTCGATGTCCCCCCTCCTCACTCTCTCTTATTCTTTCATTCATAGTCTTTGCCAATCTTGTAGCACTCTCTTTCTCACTTGTACTCTGTCTCTCTCAATCTCTTTGACCCATACAGCGCACCCTTTCATAATAGTGTCTCTTCAAAGCTAAGCTAACTATAAGTCCATTTTTTGTTTCTTTTTCCAACTTATTACATTATTTTTCCACTTAAGGTCATATTTCTTTCCCTGTCGTTCTGTCTCATACTTCAGCAAGCATACTTCATACTTAACAGTATCATAGTTTGTCTCGATGCATCAACAAGGACTCCTGAACATGTATTCAACATGAAATTTGATTAGAAAAAAACAAAGAGTAATGAAATATTTTACTACTGACAATGCCAAGTGATTCCTAATGTAGTTTGATCGAGCTACTTGATCATTCTTGAAGTTTTGTTTTATTAAACTCTGTTTGATAGACAGAAAAAAAGATAATAAATAAGATCAATCATAAGAGTAAAATATGAATATTTAACGATGACGATGAAGATGAAGCCAAGTCGAAGTCTTGGATAGGAATTCGTAAACCACTTAAACAAGGGAAGAGAATAAATCTTGGCCTCTTGGTCTTCTGGTATTCGTCTGGAAGATAATGCCAGAGAGCCACTTATTTCACTACTCAGACGGGCATTACAGAAACTAATTTACTACTTACCCCTATATAATTGTCTAAAAATAGTAGGCAATTTAATTAAAAAAAACAGTGTGGTCCATCTTTGTTTGGTAACGTTGGGACAAAATCTTCAGGCAGCTATTGTTTAATTCAACTAACTAAAACCAAAAAGAGATGTGTCAGTGATTTTTATAATATACATGATTTCCTTGTATTTATTATTACTTCAGTTTTAATTACCAATTTCTGTTAGTGATTTTTTTTTTGGTGACTCATGATTGAAAACTGTCATTTTTAAAGAGACCTCTAAAAGAATATCTGTTTTTTTGAAACTATCAAGTGAAAATTGGAGTTAATAACAAAAATATTGTAATTTTATACTATCTTGCCACTAAGATACCTCGTCTGAATCCTTTTAACTGAATGTTCATTTGAACGTATGAGGTCAGGCTGTGATTTGTTGATTTCTCTTCTGACAGAGATGCAATGTGCCCAAAAAGAGACCTCCAGTGTCTAAATATTTGTCGAGGCTTTCATTCTACTATTTTTGAACGTTTCTTTTTACTAGTTGCTATGACACATATTTCTATCGTTTCATGATTAACTACTAATTAATTATATATATTTTGGGGACATGATAAATCATTTCCATCTATTTCTCATTTACATCTATTTTACAGCGTGCATTTACTTTGTTTTTGCAGTCGGTAATTCTTTTATGTTATTAAAAGTGTTCTTTTATTTCAATTAGCTAACTAAAGAAGTTGATATTGAACACAATGGTAAAGAAAGTGCGAATGGCCTTTCATGTAGGTCATTGTCAAAGAACTCAAGTGTTGGACACAGAGTTATCTCAAAAGGCCTTAAAAACTCCTCATTTCTTTATTATCATTATGAAAATGTATCAGAATATTGTAATGGTTTTTGTTTAATTTACAATTACTTGAGGTTAATGACGGAAAATTCCTTCAATGATGTAAATGGGATTTTATAAAACATATATGTCTACTTTCACATTTCACTCGCTTTCAACGCCCAGGTTTGTTTATATGACGTATGGTTTATGAGTTATCGTACGAATTATCCCTTATAACAATGATGGTCTTTGAACAATGCTGACAATGACCTTATTGGTCAAAAGTCTAAGTTCTATCTGTGTTCTCAGGTTGATAGCTTATATTTTTTTGCAATAGTCGTCACACTTTTTTACAATAAATGACTAAGGTTGGTAAAGTAATCTCTTTCTTTGTTCCAAAGCCTTTTTTTTTAAAAAGAAATATTTTTTGCACTGCTCCTCTGATTGCCTCGTGTTACTTCTTTAACTAACAGTCAGACAATAAAGCCATAATTCCTCTCTAAGAGCCTATATATAGGTGGGTTCATCATGAGCTATAAATCTCTTTTTACTACAAGACGGTGTTTTCTTTTCAAAGTTGGGCATGAATCAGGCCTGGGTCGGAGGACGTAAACAGTATGAGCTCACATTCACAGAAATCTCTTCACGCCTCCGCACAGTAAACTAACCTCTTACTCACCTTATCCTAAATAGACTCAATCAAATATATTTACACTTTTCTTTAGCTTAAATATACATTTCTCATCATAATAAATGTTTTGTTGATATAAATTAACAGTATAATTTCTGTTAGTGCCACATAAGTTGTTACTAACAATTAAAGAAGAATGTATTATCTTACCTCAAGAATGTTCAGCCAGTACAGACTTCGTATATCATTTAGACTGAAACTGACTTTAATTATTAATTATATATTAAGGATATTTTCAAGAATAAAAATTATATACATTTATACAAACATAACATATAATTCTTAATAAATACAGAAGGTATAAATTACTTCTGCCTTGTATTCATTCATTATTTTTTAACTAAAAGAAGAATGAACAGTTAAAAAAAATTGACCTATTAAGACGATGTAAAAATAATGAAGAAATTCTAATTTATACAAAAAGCAATGAAGCAGAAAAAAATTAAAACTCAAATTGACTTAGATATTTATTAGATCCAGTGAACATAATAGTTGTCTAAAGATTAATAAAAACAAATTTTGTGTCCATTTAAAGGGTCAATGTGATATAAATTAAACATAAAAATTGTAGAACTTTGAAAATAACTCTTATCATATATATAGGGGCCAAGCTAGCTCAGTGGTTACGTGCTCACCTCTGAACTGATAGGACCGGGGTTCAATCCTCACCTGGCCCTCGATTTATTCACGCGGGAGGTGAATAAATCTGAGCACGTCGTCCCTCGGTGAAGGACGTTAAACTGTCGGTCCCGATCCTGTACGATGTCAGGTACTCGTTAAAGATCCCTACTCTAAATACATTTGAGTTAAGCAAAATTTAGGACTCCCACTGTAGAATCAATCTTGATTGTGTGGTATCACAAAGGGCCAATGCTTGGCTTACGTGTGTTCCCTTGTGGGACTGCCACTGCAACCTAACCTAACCTATCATATATATGGTATTTTGCATACATAGCTATAGTGTTTTCCAGTTGTTATGGGTGGATGTGATTACATTAGCACGTATTAATGTAAGGCCTGTGAGATTAGAAAGCTTATTGGTTTTGAGTAACATTAAGCACGCCGAAGGTACTTTTTCATATTTAATGACAAAATACTACTAATTTTATGCCACTCCTCGGGTTATTAAGAAACTTACAATATCGTATTAGGTACTGTCATACTATGAATATATCAAAAGCTTACAATATTTAAGTAGTAATAATACACCAAAAATGTCAACAAATATGTTTCTATGTGGTGATACGTTAAAGTATTTTAGAACAGTGCTTTCAAATTCTTTATAACTGATAAAATGGATATAGCCACCGTCAGACGAATGAAATCATCAAGAATAACCTATCTGAGAGTTTGATTATATTTTACCACGGAACATGATAATACATCTATACCGATAGCATCTTCAAAGTAAAATCGAAAGGAAATGAATTGCCAACAAGTAAGATATTGTGTTTACCTTTAATAAAGTTGGTGTTGTTTACTAGTTTGTAATGTTTGTAAATAAAATTTGTGTAGTATATTTATTTCCATTGGTATTGAAAGAAATGCCAAAACTAGCTATGATATTTTAAAATCTATTAATTTACGTAATTAAATAATTTATTCTCATATTTTTAAAAAAATATTGTTATAATGAAGATTATAGCAGTTTACTACCCTTTCAATATTTTTGGTGACTTCTTCATTAAGTATTCCTCCTCTACAGCAGACAGTTTTAAAATTACGTCATCCCAGCATTCATTATTCAACAATTATTTTTATTTGTTTGAATAACGAGGTGTTTTCGTCCTTGAAAATTACATTTTGGGACAATAAATCCATAGATATTAAGCTTGAGCAAATGTTAATTGTGTTGATGTATAGTTGAATAGGAACGTATTGTAATCCTAAAATGGAGTTTTTTAACGGTGAGTGAATTAAAAATAAAACAACAAACTGATACAAAGGTTAAATTAATTTCGTAATATGTACACACTACCCTAAAATAAGGTCATGAAGAATGATAGGATTTTTGCCTAAAATGCACAGATACAATGATAAAGTCGTGTACTGTGATAGGTGGTTAACTGAAATGCATAGCACAATAATGAAGTCTGAACAGTGATAAGGCTACTACCTGACATGCACAAACACAATAAGCAGGTGATGAGTTGACAAGGTTGCTACCTAAAAGCCAAAAGGTCATGAGTTGTACTAATGTCATTCCTTGAAATATACAGATGCAAGAAAATAAAGGTCATGGGCAGTGATAAGTCGCTTCTTCAAATGCACAGAGATAATAATAAGTAAAGACAAGGTCACTACTTAAAATGGTTAACTCCATAATAAGGTCATTACTGAGAAGCAAAAGTTGAGATGAGAAATGGTATGAGCAAGTAGTTTTCGTCATTCCAATAATATAAATACCTTTATATTTATAAAAGTATTTGTATAAAAGTAATAATGTGCTGCCAATGATTTATTGTTGTTTCACTGAACTCATTTGATTAAGTGGTACTCCATGGTGTTGATGAGGAGCATACAGATGCAACTCATAAACCCATTGTTCAGTTTGTCTATCGGTGGTGTTGGACAGTTTGCCGCTAATCCGTGTTTACGTGCGGTGCCCAGGCACACGTCGGAGCAGGCTAGTAAAGCCGCAGCTGGCAGCTCTGGAGTGGGGCTCCCACTGTTTTGCCGGTTGCCTATCCCCATCAGCTGATGACTGTTTATATGGCCCAAGTAAACGCTGGCGCTCGTCAGTAGTTTCCCGACTGCGCTAGTTGAAGCATCCGTCGCCTTCCGCCTCCCAAATCGCGATCTCTAACCCGACATACTCATTCCTTTGTACTCTGCGGCTAACATGTGAACAACATAAACAAACCATCATGATCCTCCAAGCGTTACTCATCCTCTTTACTCTGTCATCTGCTTTCGCTAAAGGTAAAATATTTATCTACAACAAAACTTTCTTAACTTAATATATTTACACACATATTTAAATTCTATTCCAATCAGATCACATTAAAATTTATTTTAAAGTTAAATATTATAAAAAAGACTTATATCAAATATAATTTTCACACTTTTCGTAAGCATTTTATGAAAAAATAAATGAAATTATGAATACAGACTAATAAACACAAACTCCTGACGAACTACGCGCTAAATTATCGTTTTTTTTATAAGATTGTCTAATTCTTCTGAGGATTCAAAATATGAGTGAATGTTATAATAATGTTAATAAGTGGTACAAATATTACGAATTTATATTTAGGAAACTTTGAAGCATTCAGGAGAAGGTTTACAAAATCACAAAAGAAAATCAACTTTCTATCGTACTAAAACATGTTGTTTTATAATCGAGGTTTTGGATTGAAATTGTAGGAGAATCATTCTACCTGGCATTAGGGTCGTCACAAAGTCCACCGTCGAGTTTGAAAGTCTCATCTTAGTCAGTAATACACGCATAAATTCAAAGTTCGCGTAAACCATCCATCACTTTAAAAGAAGAACTGGAATCATTTAGCAAACAGGTCAAAAGGGATTTAATTTTACAAATTTAAATTTATTAGAATACGCATTAATAAAAAGACCGTTTACATTTTTCTCTGTAAACTTTCAATAATTTTAGAAGAGGGTTTAAAAAGACGATATAAATTATTCTAACTTCAAAATGATTTCATCATAGACCTGGTCAGTCTTAGTGTCAGGGACAAATCTGAAAGCAGTGAAGAAACTTTGATTGGAACAGTAGCAAATGATTGTACTATATTAACTGGAGCAGCAAGTACCAATATATTAATGCATTCTTAAGCAGTAGTTTACAAATAACCTTCGCTGACGAATTACTCTTCTTCCTATTTGAATAGAAACAATGAATTTCACTTTGAACTTTAAGTGTTTAACGTGAAATTCACCAAGTTGAATAATGGTGCTAAAACTAGAAATTATGAACTGTGAAAATACGAGTAAGTTTGAATATTTTGCTACAGAAGGCATTTGTAAATTTACACACCAAATGCACATTTGGTTACAATTTTCTCAATATGATTAACCACAAGGTATCTGATTGAAAATTATTATTAGTGTTAGGCAACAGAAAAGTTTTATGCCAGATTTCATATTTATTGATATTCGTCGTTTTAGGATTAAATATGAATCAAGTTAAAGTTGACATTTACTTTCAAAATAAACACATGTTCCTTGTATACAGTCACTGTGTGTTTACATCGAGCACGTATACTAAATATATTGCTCTAGAGTTAAAAAGTGCTAATTAGAGTTATTTAGTGCTAGTTACTGAAGATTTGGTTCAAGCTGTATCAACAATTCTACATTGGAGAGGTTTTAGTAGTGCAGTTTTTTCAAATGAGTTTGGCATCTCACAATTTCTGGGCGACTGTTTTTAAAACTGTATTCAATAGACTTTGTGTCCATGATTTTTAATTACCGATCTGTAAATCTTTAATCTAATATTTAAAACAAGAGTGTTTTAATAAGTTCCTAGTTTTGAAAGAAATGTTTATCATTTCCCTTCAACAATAGAAGGGAATTGAACTTATCGAATGTTAAGTATAATAAAACGGAAATATAAGACAATTATAATATTATGCAATTATAAAGGAACTTAGCTTTTATGTTTCAACCATGTTTTAAAAAAATTCTAGGAAGAATATACAAATACCTTCTATGTAGTTACGTTTTCGTAGAATAATTTTATAATTTTAGCAAAATAAAATAATTTCATTCCCTTAGTATAAAACTGAAAAGTGTAAGAAATTAAAATCAAAAGTAATTTTGAAGAAATGATGTAATACTGTTTTAGAGCTCATTCTATGTTACATGGTTGTTATATAGAATACATAATATTGGTTTTCAAATTTTTATGTCGTGTTATGCATAATGTACACAAAAAGATAAAATATCGTGACACAAGTTGTAAAATAAGGATTGACAGTAAGTTATTGATTGTCTTTTAATATATTGTTTTAACAGTAATTCTGTGTGCATCGCAAAGAAAAGCACTGAATTACAAACATTTGAAGTTGAGTAGTTTAATTGTTACGGTGATACCGCTCATTCAGATGGGTCATGAGTTTGATGGCTGACGTTGATGTAATATTTGGGACATGGCGAACTTCGTGCAGGCTGTCCTTCAGAGGGCGTAAAGCGACATTCCCGCGACTCATACTTGGTACTTCGTTTTTTCATTGGAGCCCATTAACCCTCTTATGTGCTAAAAAAAAGTATTATTTATTAAGATTGTTTGATTTTTTTTACTATGGACCTTGAAAAAATTGTATATTTATGGCCCTAATCGCAGGCCATTTATACAGGACAGAGTATGCTGTTGATTCTGCTACTATTAATTACTAACTGCATGATGTTGCATATAGCTTGAATCATGGCTGATTCTTCAAGAAATATAGATCTAGTATCTAGTCTCTGCAAAGAGTTCGTGCTGGAGAGAAAATGCAGTTATCTGACAATTTCACCCCAGCTGATATAAGAATCATAGTAATCGAATTAATGGCACGACAGTGGAAGAGTGTATGTGATAAGAAGAATGAGAAGTTAGAATAAAAACTGCTAGAACTGCGTCCACCAGACGGTGTGGTGTTAAGAGAGGTGACAGGAAATGCCAGTGGTCCAACTACAGCCAGACACAAGCGCGAATTCATTGAATGACAGTATGACAAGCTTAAGTTAAATGTTACTTGAGACGGTGTCCCTTTTACCCAAAAACAGTTCCTATGTTTGCTTATAAATAATTCCCGGAATCTATTTGAATAGGCAAAAAAAAAATAAAAAAAAAAGGCTTGTGAATTTTGACACTGAACACATAATTTTATCTTCTCTGAATAGAAAGTGAGTCAATACAAGCTGGACACATTTCTAAGAAAGGTGAAACCATGTTTGGATTGAGGAAATAACTCAAGAAAGAGGAGACATGAACTCACGTCGTAAATTTCATCAACAAGGTCATTGGTGCAATAACGTGAAGTGGCTAACCTGCCTTAAAAACTACCGGCACAAGCCGATGAACGATAAGAGAGAATACTGTGTCATTGAAAAAGACTGTGGTTAAGTTGATTATGCCCAATAGTTGGTGTCTTGGACTCGCTTTCTGAATAAATGAGTATGATTCATCACAGTAAAGTTGTTAACATCTTTCAAAATTACTACTGTTGTCACTGCTGGCGGAGGTATATAGTCATCGGTGATTGGAAGAATAGGCTTTCTTTGCATACCTAGAGCTGTTAGTTTTTTATTGAAATCTAAGAAGAAATCATATCAGCTAATCACTACTCGAATGCTATAATTAGTTTAGTTTCATGGAAAAAGGGTTTTTGCCAGTAAATTGTGTAGCAATAACAAGGAACGCTCTGGGCGTATCATGCAGTAAATAAGAAACGATACCATGTGTTACACTTTTCTACATTAGCTAATCTAATGCTGACTCATTTTAATTAACTGCAAAACATTTATCTTTTCAGGAGCATGTTTGTTTTTGTACATTATTTTAGTGTGTGCGTTTTAATTAATTTTCTCTTATAAAAGTACTACAGCCATGTATTCTTTGACAACAAAGTAATTTGCTTGCCCTAAATTCGGGTGGTCACATAAATGTTGAGATTTGTTCCAGTTTATAATATCGAAAAACCAGAATGGTATTACTGCAAAGTTGAAAAAGTTGAACTATATTAAAATAATAACTGATAACTGAAACATTACGCACAGTATACTAATGACCAATCTGGCAAGCTTTCAGCAATTCGCTGCATTTATTTGAGGTTCTTATATACTTCTTATACGCACCTTCCAATATACTACACAAAACAGTTATTATTCTCTTAACGTAGATCACAGTGATGACAATCGTTCATTAGTATTTAAAAAAGCTGTTTGTAGTTCCAGCAAAAACTGCGTTTAATAATAAAACATGATACATCTTGATTTATCAATGCTTGAAAATAAGCATTTTAATCAAATGAAGAAGATCACCTGAAAATTGATTGAACATTAATTTTAAAAATATATATATTATTGATACATTGAACGAATAAAACTCATCTGAAGACTATTTGGCGAACACTTTGCCAAAAGCTGATGTTAGTATATACCATTGAAGAAGAATCAGTGAATCTTATATTATAATTCACACATGTCTATTTGTTATGATTTCAAGTATAGAGAGGTTTAAAGAAATGCATTAAGATAATCATGGCCAGTATTGTTTTATATAACACTCTTGTATATAAAAAATCTTCTATTGCAATTTTATTTCTATATAAAAATGGAAGTACGTACTCAAAAAAAAAAACGGAAAAATCAAATATCATTCGATTAAAAAAATATTAATTAGGTTCAGGTTGTAAGTTATAATAGTGCAATAACTCGTAAAAAATACTTCACTTAATCAGAGCCTTTCGTTCTTGTTTCCTCTCTCCCTCTTCTCCTCTCACGCAATTGTTCCCCCCTTCTGTCTCACTCTGTGGCTCTCTCACACACTCTAACTATTGCTTGTATTTTTATGACCATGAAAATATTTCAAATTAACATGTGATATATATAAATGAACGTTTACATCGCCATACGAAATTCTAAAACGGTACTAAGTTCTTTTAAATAAATATCGGTGAAATAAATATGATTCATTTATTTTGTAGTTTTAATAAAGACTGCACTTTCTCAGAAAGCCTTACTTCTATTTCCCACTGATATGCCGTGGTTTAGAGGTTGATGGCTGCTACTACAGAAGTAGAGTTGCTGTCCATTTTGGGCACCAGATATCTCTACATCTGTAACATATGTATTAAGTATCAATTTTATTTGGTACTTAATATTTTAGATTTTAATTAGTGTTAATAATAAAATATTTTTATATATTTAAACTTTGGACTATAAAGAAAAGTTTGTATATTGTCGCCATGTTAATAGAGTGCTATGCTTGTTTTATAGCAATATTGCATAAACTATAATAATAACACTAAGTTAAGTTCACTATTCGGTATTAAGAGCAGTTGTATTATAGTTAAGCAAGTAAGATGACCTGCAACAAAAGTAGAACTCACATAGTGCCTGGAGGCAAACAATTGAGTGGCCCTTCCGTTCAACATGCCGTCGCTGCTGCGGCCGTCTGCTGAAGTCCATTGTTCTCTGTAGAAATATTTTTATGAAAGAAAACACTTGCTAACATTTTGAGCTATCTTTTTATATTTCATTGTTTAATGTAACAAACAATTAGATGTTTGTTATGGCCGCGTTTTTAGTCTCTAGATTGAGAGAAACATTCACGTGATAAATTTAGCACGCAAAATTGAGAAATTCAACTTACGAAATTTCGTAAAAATTGTGCAAATTTTTATTTGCAAACTCAAATAAAATAAGTTTCGAAGATCAAAATGGTAATTTAGGAGCGAACTTGAATCCACTGGCTGTATTCTCTTGTTTCTGGTATAATTCATAAGAACTGTCATTGTTATCAATAAAGTTAAAGAGGGAATACTGTGTAGTTTAATTTCAAAGTAATCGATTGAGGATACTGTTCATATCCTGCTCATTCCGCCCATTGTGATATAACTGGCCTGATTGTACATCCTGAGAATGTTTCATTCTTAACGATTGCATTCGCTTATACAGGTTATCGTTGTTCCTTACAATGCTTTTGGATAAGTACTTGTAGAGTTACAATTAAGGGTCTGCTGGACTTATATTCCCTACAAGGGATGATGTGCGTAACATTATATCTTTCGTTTGGAAAAAATGGAAGGGGAGGGGGTTTGGGTCATAATCCCGAATGTCAAAATCCCGAAATTTAAAATCTCGAATGTATTAAAATCCCGAAAGGTCAAAATCCTGAAAAGTCAGAATCCCGAAAAATAAAACCATTTTTTATTTTTTTTTAACGACCTTCTACCAGAATGGCAAGACTGTAATAGGAGTAATGGGATTATGATGCGAACCCATTTTTATGCATTGTCGTATGTGTGTTTATGAGAGAGAGAGCGAGAGAGAGAGAGAGAGAGAGAAAGAGAGAGAGAGAGCGCGAGAAAGGGACAGAGAGAGAGAGAGAGAGAGAGAGAGAGAGAGAGAGAGAGAGAGAGAGAGAGAGAGAGAGAGAGAGAGAGAGAGAGAGAGAGAGAGAGAGAGAGAGAGAGACCAGAGTGGTAAGACTGTAATAGGAGTAATGGGATTATGATGCGAACCCGTTTTTATGCATTGTCGTATGTGTGTTTATGAGAGAGAGAGCGAGAGAGAGAGAGAGAGAGAAAGAGAGAGAGAGAGCGCGAGAAAGGGACAGAGAGAGAGAGAGAGTTAGTCGTGAGACTTATATCGAAGATATAATTATCTTTATTTCAACACCTTTGCAAAACAGAGTTTGAATTGAATTTATACATTAGGAATATTAAAAAATATATTGAGAAATATAACAATTTTGAATACCTGTATTTCTACACATTAACGAAATAGTGTTTGGATAGTGTTTATACATTAGAAATATTTAAAAAATACATTAAAACATTTAAAACTAGAATATGGGAATACCCAATACATATACATATACTAGCACACATACACATACAGGCACACATCATATATATATATATATATATATATATATATATATATATATATATATATAAGAAAATAACAAGATTTCACAATAAACAGTTGAGTTCTGTTGAGTTTGACTCTGACGAAGACCTTATGTAACGGTTGAAAAATCTTAGTCTATTTCATTTTTCTTATGTGGTTTGGACGTTGATTATATAAGAAAATAAACAGGTAGATAAGTTAACAGGTGAACATATCAATAGCGCACATGAAATATGAGCATATATATATATATATCATATCGCATCTCCGTCCTTTCCAAAGAGTTTTCTACCTTGGATTTTCCCATTCAGGTTTTTCGGGATTTTAAGATTCGGGATATTGATCGGCATGAATTTTCGGGATTTTGACCATTCGGGATTTTGATACATTCGGGATTTTAAATTTCGGGATTTCGACATTCGGGATTTTAAGATTCAGGATTATGATCGGAACCCAAGGGGAGGTACATTCGATTTTTTTACTTCTATCGTGACTTAAGAAAACCTACCTCCGACCAAATATTCTTTCCACAAACTGTATTACACTTTTTAGTTAGCAGTTTAAGGTCATGGACTACTGCTGAATTACAGTACGGGTCTACTGCAGCAGGGTCAGTAATTGAATGTCTGCAGTGTTAAAAAACCAAAACTGTATTTTAAAATATTCACTGTTGTTTATATGTTGTTTCTATGTATCAGTCAATATATGTATGTTACTGGTACATATGGACAGGATGATAAAAGAATCACTATAATATGCGTGTCCTTCACGTTATACTGCTACTACCAGTATTTTAAAAATGTGTCGTGAATTATCTAAGACACTATGATTTGAGACTTGATGTTCGATCAGAGAAATGGCTCCGATAATTATATATTACCCTACATTCATCGTTATACAAGAATTCTGAGAATGTTATAAGGAAGAACGTGAACCACTTGTGCATATCTTCCAAGAAGCCATAACCAGATTCTGTGACTAATTCTGTGACCTGTGACTCCAGTCGTGTAACCTACTTGTCGGTCATGAAAATGTAAATATCTAAGACACGTCCTTACTCTCTGCGGGGTTAGGAGTCACGGATTAAACATATCGTCCACCATGTCTTTGACGGCTCCCTTTACAGGGTAGTGAATTGCATATTTGCCAATTTAAGAAAACCTCTTGACACTGCCTTTTCAAAGGTTACCTATCTCTTATATTATTCTAATAGAATATTCAGTTTTATTCTAGTACGATAACTAGTAAATTTGCATATACACTCACAGGATTTCGCAGTTTAATAATACGAGATATAATATATATAGCAATTTTATTATACTGTCACTCATTAGTTGTGCAATCTGTAATTGTGTGGTATTTACTCATTCTGAGGTAAAGTTCATTTGTGTGGAGACTTTAGTTCAGCAACTTTACCTCAGAATAATTATACCTTCATTTTCTAGAGGCAGTTTTTCAACGATGTTTATTATTTTCTTTAAATTCTCTTTACCTATTCCGTCAATCCTTTTACATCATATTATTATCACTGCATACATCAAATAACATCGATAACATAAAATACATCAAATACATGAATATTTTTACAGGATAGTTTTCACGATTTTGTCATGTTGAACAGATAGTTGGGAAAAGTTACTTTCTTAAATAAACGAAAGAGAATTGATGGTATATAAACTAATCTACAACTTTACTTATTACAATAGGCGATGGACTATTAATTTATATTAGCTGTTTCCTAAATTATGTTTATTCTAAAAGGAATATACTTCAGTGTGTTTGCCATCATGTTACTGAATATTGTAGTCACTTGACAAGGAAAATTAATTCGCAGTAAATTTAGAGTGTGGAGGAGTATAAACACAAACACGTACGATATGTGATAAATGAATAAACGGATTAAAGAGGTACTACAAACAAGCAATACGCGGTCTAGTTCTGACTAGATAACATGTCAAACTCTACTCATCTTCCGTGTAGGAATCCCAAGCAATGTCTGTTCGACCTGTTCTACACTTTAGCAATTACCTATGGTGAGTCTTATCAAACATTTAAATGACGTTGCTATAATTTATAATAAATGTTGTAAACAAATTATCTGGGTTTACTTTTTTTGGAAAGAAATAAGAAAAAATATAAAAAATATAAAACTAATATAATAAACTTATCAAATAGTGTAATATTCCTCAAGTTTTTATTTGATTGTTGCTGAATATGAAAAAAAATCTAAAGAAAGGACGTTTAGTGGAACAAGCAAAAAATTTTAGAGACCAAAGTGTGAATAATGATCTTATACTGTTTAACTAATTTCAAAAAAATATAAATGTAATATCATGAAACTCAGAAATTTCAGTAAATTTTTAGTCAGGTAAATATTCAAAAAACTATTGAAATAGTGGAAACTGTTCAAAAGCTATAAACATGTTGAATCGTGAAGGATTGAGTTGAATTTTTATAAATGAGGATGAAGATTGTACGGCCACGTTTTTCTTGTCGTGTTGAAGAACTAACTCAGCCAAATATTTAGAACTCGTGTGACTCCACTGCTTCTACAAACCTAAACATTCTGAATACAAGATATGCGTGAGATACATCAAGGCAAAACTATGGAAATATGAAAATTTTATGATCACATACTTAATTATAAAATCAGTAATTTTTAGCATGAATTATCTACCTTTTTATACTTTGGTATCGTCTCAGGAGGATAATTATTTGAATTGATTTTTGACAAATAAGAAACAAAGTAAATAGGCAAACAGAAAATCAAAAATAGCTCAAATAAGTATCGTAAAATGCTAAATATCTATTTTTATGTGTATATTTTGAACCGTGAGAGAACGATCAACAGCAGACAAGAACGTCTGATTTTATTCATCCTTATGGTAATGATTTCTTTACCCTGTGCAAATATATACAGTCATACGCAATGGTTACACAATAGAAATGCTTTGGCAAAACTATCAATGAAATGAACAGAATATTGAACTAAGAGTTCTAGAGTTCCCACAAGACAGTTGTTCCTAAATATATTTTCTCTTACCACTGTCATTCACTTGATGAGTTATTCCATAAACCTAAGAAAGAAGAAGAAAAAAAACAATTAGAATTATCTTAAGAAATTAAAATCTTTGACACCTTATGCAATTATAAATAAATATTTGGTTCACCTTAAGGAATAATGAGTTTGTGATAGATGACTTGACTGTGGTGAAGTTTGCTAATCTCACAACTAGATCAGTAGGCCAGGTGGCCTCAAACGCTGAGTCGGCCTCCCACACATTGTCTCTGGCTTCTCATACCATTTCACCATTTCACAATTATTTGTTGATAGGTATCAAAGTTCAGTAGATAATAAAAATCAAAATCATTTAGTTTCTATTCCGCAATTACTACTGACCTTAATAGTTGATATGAAATATTCAATTTACTCTACGGCTTGTGAAATACAATGTTCACCAGGAACCAATTATCTACGTAAATGCTATATAGTCTTAATAACTCAAGTGGAAGAAAAAGGAAATAGGAAATTTAATTTTATATAAAACCTACTTTATTGACCTTATATATTTTTGGACACTATTTTTTTTCTCTTAAATAATATTTTTAAAGGGTTATATTTTTGCAGTTCGTATTACCAATAGTTGAAAAAAATATTCCCATTACAAGGGGTGTGTACTTTGATGAAAAATGTAAATTTTTTTCATTATATTGACCATACTTTTAAAAGGATGATTATGATATTGAACTCATACAAAGTTCCTTTTCTTGCAAAATTAACTACACAAAACGACACTATAGTCAATTTTTGATTAGATAACCTGTTTTTTTTATGAAATAACAGCATTATAATATTACAATGAGACGGAACACGTCTAAAACCCAACGTAGAATAATTCTTACTCGCCTTACTTTCCTGGATTTCTTTAGGTTAACAATAATTTTGTTTTTTATCTGACATTAAGTGAATACATTTTTAGACGTTATAACATTTTTTAAAACAACTTGAAATGATTTTAACGTGTTATTTTTAAATGCCTAAGGTAGAAAATATTTAGATCTAATAATGCAAATATGATATTCCTGTATTTATATGTCTTATTTGAATACAGCATTATGTCTGTATTACTTTATGTACTAATTTGATTAAATAATAGCAGAATAATTATGTATATATTCCCATACCTATATATATATATATATTATATATATATATATATATTCAGGTATTCCCTGAATACCATATATATATTCCCATATAATATATATATATATATATATACCTTTTCGATGAAAATACGATCCGAAATGGACAAATTATGGGTCTCCAACCGTCTCTGTACCAGTGCGCTTGGTTTCCCTCTCTTATCTCTTCTTAAGACGGTTCGACCGAAAATTAGAAACTGGAAGTTTGTGTTTTTAAATTCTCTATGTTTCTCTGAGAAACATATATATATTATATACATTGAACTGTATATAATATATATATATTGTAGAAGTTGTAATTTAATAATTATATATTACATAATCACATTATATATTATATTTTAAACTGAATGACTGTGCACTCAATGCTGTTCACACAGTTTATAGATATTGATGAAATTATAATAAAATAGGTTCTATTTTGTATAGGAGGATCTGTATAATTTTTTTGGTGAAATCACATTCGCAGAAATCGACTTTATGGTGCATTTTTTTCCTGAATAATTAATTTACAATACAAATATGCCATAGTGTATAAGAACAATATATTTTATAATTTTTGACCAATAAAATAATGATTTTTTTTTTTATTGGCGATATAACAATGAGATACATGTCAGTTGTTTAATTACAATACTCTGAAGAATGAAATATATTTCTGCTAATTTGCTTGCCAAGATTTCCCCCCGAGTAAATTTTTGACGAAGTCTGCCTAAGTAATACTGGGAAGTTGCAATAAAATATCAAGGAGTAGTATCAACAATATTTTAAACACCCCACTATTTGCAATATCTCTTAAATTCTAACAACTTTTAATGGAAATATAACTCTTGTTGAAGTAAAAATCTTTACTATTTTTTGCAATATTAAATGGTATAAAAGGGACTTATAGCTCTGCGTGTTGAAACGACAGCTGATTTCACCCTATTCTTCCGACATTACAAAAGTTTCAAATAGAAAATCAAATCTACACTTTTATTAATATATATTAGAAATTTTTCGGATATTAAGAGTTTTAAGTGTATAAGAATCTACTATTAAATCCTCAACTATTAAGTCTCATTTGAAGGAACTTATCACATTGTGCTATAACAATGAACATATTTTGGTTTAGTTAGTAAATGGGTACAGCAATGTTAAATTTAAGTGATTTATTGATTGTGTATGAGTTTGTCATACTTTTATGGTAGAGTTTGGTAATCCTTATACACGATAGTTACATTAAAATTATCAATAGTTTCATTGATAATTTAAATTAACAATTAATATAACTGATAGTCAACGTGTTTAATAATTTCCAAATGCAATATAATTATTAATACTGGAGTTGAGTACAGCCATGCTGATATATGTTTTTTTACAAACATTGTGTAAGCTTGTAACATTATCTTCCTTATTTCAGAGTACCTAAAGTTTACTGGGCCGTTTCTATTAGGGCGGGAAAAGACACACAAAAGACCTGTGTCTGTCCGTCATTTCGTCTTAGTGCCATAGTGGTTGATTTTATAGAATCGTTTATTGAAGTCTGAGTTCACTAATTCAGATGAAGTAGTATTGAAGTAGTCACTAACTTATTCAGATGTTTTGCTTGTATAGCCAAATGTATAGCTCAAGAAGTGTGAGCTCTGCAACTGTTAACTCTTCCTTTTGGTATGCATACATTTATTTTTTTTGAGAAAGGGTGAGAGAGAGAGAGAGAGAGAGAGAGAGAGAATTTATAATATTTCGGGTTACATGAACCATTCTAAACGGAAAAATATACACTCGACCGAGTGGATCTTCTGATAGGCTGTTACTAATCCCGTATACTGGATAAACCTGTCACGATGCTACAGAAGAATAACACGATGATCGTAAAAACGTCGGTTACCGTTTCCTTCTTTTATTCATTCTTTCTACAATTTTTTTCAAAACACATAACTTGTTTTACAAGTTACGTTTTTAACTAAAAATTTGTTTTATATGATTAATATTTTGACTACATAGATCAAAATATTAAGAGAAAGAAACACGAAAAACAGATGACCTCTGCTCACCATAAGAACTTTTTGTATACCAGACTAGCAAAGTTCTTGTTCTCCTGATGACGAGAAGGTCAAAATATTTAAGTAAGTTTTATTGTTGTTCCTTTGTGATCTTTTCTTTTAATAATTTGCTGCTAACCGACTGTTTCCTGTTATATGCATCCAGGAAATTAAATCACCATTAAAACTAGTCATATTACTACTTAATTATTTATTAAGGGTTGGGACTAAATAAACATATTACCTATAAACTGTCATTTTTTCAAAAATATTCAGCATTTTGAAGGCTAAGAAAATGTTTATTACTTTAATAATACAGTGATCGGCATTCAATAATGTTTATATGTTGCATATTTATGGTTACTCTTTTTAAATTTTGCATGAACTGTGACTATATTGTTTTTATTCTTTCTGCTAATTTGCATTTTAATGTCTATATGATTTCTCAATCCAACGTTATGTCTGTAAGCGTTTTATCTTACGTGATTATTATTAGGAGATGAATGTGTGGCTTATGTTGGTTCTGATTCAACGATGGGGTTAACACCAAATACGTCTCCAATCCAAGTGGTGACTACTTTTGTGTAACCATGGCGTCCTCTGAGAACCTGTGAATTTAATATAGCTATGGTCTTGAAATGTTTATATATTTATATACTGTGACACTATCTGTTTTATGTAATTGAGGAACTCTACACCTATTTTACATAACATATATACAATGATGAAACCACAATAAGAAATGGGAAAACAAGACTAAGATCTTTCAACCGTAACAAGCGGCCTTTGTCAGAGTCAAAAACCCAACTGAGCTGGGTTTTTGACTCTGACGTAGACCGCTTGTTACGGTTGAAAGATCTTAGTATTGTTTTCCCATTTCTTATTGTGGTTTGATCATTGATTGTTATTTCACGTGTTTATGTGAAATCTTTTTATATACATATATATCCAAATAAAGAAGTGTTAATGTTTTTACGGCAGAGCTAATAGTGAAAGTAGCAGCTCTAATCAAATTTGTCAAATGTCATAAAGCACATTGTGTTTAAAACACAATGTGCCTTATGATTTTCTTGACTACTCTGTATATAGTCTATAAAGTCCTGGACTCATGTTAACTAACTTTGTTGCTACTTACCTTACAATTGTTTTTTCACCAATTTCTTTAGCGATGGGATAGAAATGTCCTGTATTAGCATGCTTCCAATCATTAATTGTAATATGTTAGAACAAATCATTCATAATTTATTCCTTCAGAATGGATATTTGAGCTGATTCATTTTTGTGTAACCTGTGCCTTTTTTACAAACAGAAATTTTACAATTTTTGAATGGTATCGCAAAAGGGAAGGTGAATAGGCCATAATTGAATGATATTTCTAATATTATCAACATTAGTAAACATGATATATAAGTCTAATTTCTCATGAATTACTTAATGTCTTTTAGACGGTAACTGCCTCAAATAACTAATACAGTTCTTGTTGAGAACCTTGGTTCATTATTTTTATACAGTCGTGAGGGTTGATGTTTCTCCCTAAAACTATCAATAAGAACTCTTGAGTATTCAACAACACTTATTCATCTTAATAGTGTTATAGCCTATAGATATTTTCTTTCCTTGGGTTAAAAGTTTTAATTTGCGCATTTTGAATGGTGTTAGTAAATCACAGTAACATACAAGTATGCACGCATTCGAGGCGCACACCTCAGAAGCACTCATTGGAATGTTTAAAAATACATAATTATTGGACTTTCACTCCATATTTTTTTTGATTTTTTTGAAAAAACAGAGTAATCAAATTCTATGGTTGTAACAAAAAAAAAATATTTTTATTAACGAGTCCTTCTGATCATCGTGTATAATGTTCGTTAAGAGGCTCTTTAACGTACTTTTACTGAAACTGACTTATCAATGGAGTATCACAATACCAATGCTTATATAAATTAAGAATAATGTAGGGCCTGTATTTCAGACAGAAATAGATCAGCTCTGTTTGTAGAAAACAGCTGTAATGATGGCAGAGAACCGGTAGAGAAATAACTGGGTTCGTGACTGCTTCAAGAGCAGGGGCTGTCATTACGAAAGCTGGCCGTGATAGAGGAATAGGCTTTAATTACACAGCTTCATCATGCTCCGACTGCACTGAAGAATTGGACTCAACTCAGACGCTCAAAGAGAGCATTCAGTTCACCACTCAGCGACACCAGCCTGCTAAGGCTCTTTTTTTAACCAATCTCATCCAGATTACTCATGTTTTCAAACTAATACCAATAAGCTAAATGGTTTACCTTTTGCAATTAACTTTTTATTTATCATCCATCATCTTATAACACTGGAAACATCAAACACCCTATTTAATTAGAAATATATTCCAGCAACGGACAGAACTATGTGGCTATTTCTTATCGTATAACGAATTTGATATATTTGTTTTAATGTAATATTATATAGATATATATATATACAAAAAAAAACAAAACTAAAGTTTGTCGGGACTCACTTCTGAACTGATCAAGTCCCGATAAACTTTGGTTTTGTTTCTATTCCACGGTCGATACTTTGATCAATATATATATATATGTATATATATTGTATATATATGGTATATATAAAGATTTCACATAAACACGTGAAATAACAATCAATGATCAAACCAAAATATATAATTGGAAAAAAGACTAAGATCTTTCAACCGCTTTGTTACGGTTGAAAGATCTTAGTAATATATATATATCCTCCTGATGACGATGATGGTCGAAATATAGAAGTGAGTTATTCCTGTGTCTATCGGTGTGATATCTTCTTTTTAATTGGTTTTTATTTAAAAGTCCGTTGGACCGTTTCATTTTATTACTTTAAGCACGTGTAGTGCCGATCTTCTTCTCAATTGCTTTCAGCTGCCACCTGGTAGTTTCCTGTGTCCACTTCCGTTCTAATTGTTTCCTTGAATTCCTTTACCTCCTATTTATTTTTTCGTTTTTTACGTTTTCAAATTTGGCTCTTCACTTCCTTCCTCTCCCTTCTCGCTGGGTGGTTATATTTGGAGTACTGACTAACGGTTGTGCTGCTGCCGTTCGTAGACTCTTTGCCTCCTGATGGCAACGATGGTCGAAATATAGAAGTGAGTTATTCCTGTGTTTATCTGTGTGCTATGAGTATCTTCTTTTTAATTGGTTTATATATGTATAACAAAAGTTTATCACGACCCGATCAGTTCTTCAGGTTCAAATCAAACTCTCATTAAGGTTTTTCATTTAAAACCTTTTTCATATAAAAACAACCGAAACGTTGGCAATGAGAACTTAATTTGAACCTGAAAACTGATCGAGTCCTGATAAACTTTATAATATTTTTATTGTATTTTTAATTGAAACTCTCTCAGATATATATGTAAATTCAATTCGTATGCAGAATTACGATTGAAATAGGCTAATCTCATGAAATCTATTAATGTATGTAAACGATGAAAATGTACCTTACAATGCAGATGCTAAATATTTTGTGAATTAAATTTAGTGTTTGAGGATTCATTCAAATATAATATATATTATATGCTATATAAAATAATATACGTTTGACTATTCATAATATAATATAATTGTACAGTACTAATACAATTTGATTACTATATTTATGTTATATTATATTTAGTTTAGTGCAATGAAAATTTGTCAGCACAAAAAAGAATGCAATTATTCTAGATAAATGGAGCAGTCTATAGAGAGAGTGAGATACTATAGTTGGATAGAGATAAAGATAGACAGAGAAAGATAAAAGATAATAAAGAGGTGGAGTGAGTGGATGGAGTGTGTGTGGGAGTAGAGTCTGAAACTCAGAGAGAGTGAATTATTGGTAAAGATCAAATGAATGTTAGAAAGGTATGCATGAAAGAGATGGAGTGATACAGAGGGACGGAAAAAGAGTGAAAGAGAAATGGAAGCATCGATATAAGTTCTAACTTATTGAAAAATACTATTCTTAACAGAAATAATAACTTCTTTTATTGCATAAGCGTGTTACTGTTTAACGTATACTATACTTACATTACTTTTCAATATATAACGGCCTCTCTTACATGAACTGGAACAAAAGTATGAAATGTGGAATCTCAGTTGTTCTCATTGCCTCCTATTTCTCATGTTAAGGATATATGCTTGGACTAATAGAAAGAGTTTTAAAAAAAAACCAGTTAACTGGAGTAATTGACTAAAGAAAAAACGATTGAGTTTCGTCAGCACTATTAAAATTAAGGCTACTCTGAACCATGTTACCTGAAATAATTTTGATCCATCAATCAGTAAATATGAATTGCTTGACAGGTTCTAATGCTTTAGATCATTCAAAAGATTAAATTATTTTTCAATATCTTCAATTACCAGATTAATATTTTCGTTGTACTTGATTTCTATGTGAAGCTTAACTTATTCATAATTGCATTATTATTTTAATTTATATTTATTTTTAATTTTGTATTCAGTAATGCATGAACGATGAGAAAGCAGTATTTAGCTCTTATTACAGAAAATGATAACTAAATTGTTACAGATTCATCTGTGATAATAACACAATATTATTCTTTTCAATGCTTTCCTTTCTTACTAATTTTTCGTATCATATCAAAATGTTTCTGGTAGGATTGGACAAAAGCTAGTTCTTAATAATAGAATTCATCTTAAGAATAACATTTATTTTTCTACGGTTTTACATTACCAAATTATTAAATGGTCCAAGTCATTCTAACATAGCCGGTGAAATTTCAACTAGTTTTCTACCCAATAAAACATATTTTTGTATTTTCCTTATAATTTGAACAATATATTGATATAATAGAAACTAGATCACGAATCATATTTTTTTGTTACTCAATTATTAAAAATTTATTTGAAATCATAGCATTAATTATAAAAATGTTAGTTTATTTTAATAAATATCAATTGTAACATAACATTGTCATTGTAACTGGCTGTACCACTCCAGTGAGGTTTTATTGTACACATTTTATTTATAATAACTTTTCCGTTTACTTATTTACTCTTTTCTATGATATATTTTAATTTTTCAGAAAATAGTAAAAACATTTTTTGAAAGTCAAATGTTTAATGGCTGTCTGTACCAAATAAGCAGGTTTTTAAATGTAATTTGTTTAATTAGGTTTTACACATTAACTATAAAATAAGTTCTTTGGCTCATTCTATGACAATGATAATAATGTGGGACTCACATCTCTGAGGAATAATGTGCTTCAAAAACCAGAGGAGACTGAGAACCAGTGCTTCGATATTTATTACACGAGAGAAAAGTCATCTATTAAAAGAAGATGGTAGGTAGAGTAATTAGAATTCTTCTCAATGTTTTAATAGCCTTAGTGGCACAATAAAAGGAGTGAGTTGGTAGGGAGGTGGTATTCCGGTCAGGCCACTTGAGCATTGGCAGTGAATAGCCAGATGGGCAAGTTCAAGGATGTGCTGTCCAGCAGGCACCCAATGGCCAATCCACCGACGAAATAAACCACTGGCCGAGTGTGGGGCACTTTAATAGACAACAGCTTCCACATGCCACTACCTCATCAGTCGACTTGCAGAAACAATCCGTAACGCATCAAATTGTAATTATACAAAACAGGCAATAACCAATAGGGATAAACAATTAGTAGTAAAGAGCTAAATCTCGATTTAAAATTCATTGAAAGTAAGTAATACTTCTTGCTCGATACTACAGCAGCCGCAAGAAGGAAACTTAGTGACTCTTCTAAAAGCTTCTTAATGTAACTCATGGTTTAAACTATTATTTCTTTCTAATTTAACATCGTGTTTATAAATTACTAGTAATCATAAATAGTAAAGAAACATAACACTATCATCAGGTATTAAAATTATTGTTTTATGATTAAAATATTTAATATGATTTCCAAATAGTTATAAAATATAAAAAAAAAACAGTAAATTGAAAATAAATTATGGAAGATTTAGAGAGAGAACTAAAAAGAAACTATTATAATCATGCATTCAACCATATTTTACACTTATTCTTACAGAAATTATTTGCAATAAAGATACGTGTATCATTGGTAAAACTAATTCCAGTTTTAGGCATATGCTAGAATAGACCCACCTACTCAGAAATAACCCATTTGTCTCTACTTGCCGAGATTTCCTTCTCTACTACCATGCATCAATTAATCATTAGTTTTAACATTACTAGTATTTGTACTTACACTACCTGTACTCTTACACTAATGAAGCAGGTGGCCAAAACAAAGCAGTCTGTCTGTTCGGTTTGTTCGTCAAAGTCACTTACTTGGTCAAAGAGACGATAGTTTGAACCTCTCTTTCTTGGTCGTTCTGAATCTTTTAAAGCTAAATTGAGGTTACGGTCATCAGTTATTGTCGAAAGATATGAAAGAAGAAAATAAATCAATATCAATACGGCATTCATTCAGTGGCTTCCCCACATGATGCCATCGAAAATATCTAAGCCTAATAAATATTCTAATTCAAATGCAAGTAGAAATAGTGGAACTATTTTACTAAAAACAGCTATTTTTTAAGGATTCGTTAGTTTTTTTTTCATTTCAGTATATGGAAAATGACTATTGGAATATAACTGGCTTAGCTGGCATTGTGTGTCTACTGATGTTGACCTCCAAATCGCGTCCTCACTTCCTTTTGTCTCGCTCAGGGAATTTCAAGCCATAAAGCCTGCTTCACTAGTGCCAAATCAGCATTGCTTCACTCTAGAGATTCTATTATTTCATTCCCCTTCCTCGAGTTTTAGACTACAATTCTAAATCTCAACGTTTATAGAAATAAAACCTATTTCAATGTTTACTAAAATCACGTCATTTGTCATTAATTCATTGAACAACAAACTTTATGCTGGCATTTCTTAACATGATAAAAAAACAAAAAAATCTGACAAATTAGTTGTGCAATCATAATTATATGGTATTTACCTACACTGGGGATGAAACGGTAAATCAGAGTTTCTACAAACAAGAAGTCTTTTATTTAAACTGCGCATTTCAAACACTTCGTGTTCATCATCAGGTAAACTTCCAATAGGAGCAGTGGAGAATAGGATACTGTCAATATGGGACTGAACTAAATAGATTCCCATTTCGACAGTTGTCTGTCCAACACTGCTCCTATTGGAAGTTTACCTGATGATGAACACGAAGTGTTAAAAGCGCATAGTTTAAATAAAAAACTTCTTTTGTGTGGAGACTTTGATTTATCGTTTTGCCCCCATTATGGAAAAAAATTATAACGGAAAACAAGTTCTTTTAACTTTTGGATTGTTATTAATTTAATTTAATTGATTATTTTTATTTGCTAATTAAAATGTAATATACATTTTGTCAGTTATGAAAATTATTTACTTCATTACAGAAATTTATCACAAGTTTGTTGATCTAGCTATATTTAGTCTTAATATTTTCATGATCTCATAAATAATAAATGCCCAAGGAATTTATTTTAACTAATATCACAAAATAGTCAAAGCGAAGGTTATTTTGGGAAGAACACCAAACCTGAAGAGGTGAATATTATCAATCAATAAGGTTGTTCTATTAATCCATTGTTTATAAGGACTTCTGTTTCACTATCTTTCTTACAAGTACGTTAATATCACACAATGACTTCAAGGATTTCTCATAAAATCTATTAATTATATAGACAACAAAAAGAAGATTGATAAACTGTCTTGTCAGTAAAATCTGACAACTGCTCTCAAAACGACTTCTTCAGAGATTTTTTTGATAATTTTTAATTTTCTAAGTTGTATATATTATTGAAATGTAAATAATTCGATTTTTTTATTCTTTATTAAAGTTATTTTCAAATTCATTTATAATAAGTTGCACGTATTGATTTTTATAAATGTAGGATCAATTTGCTAATAATGATCAAATGATTGTGGTAAAAGATTATCAACAAATTTCTCTAGTACAGAACGTCTAAAATTTGAAATCTGTATATCATAGAGAAAAATTTTCAACATTTCAGGTTAAATTGCAATCTTAGAAATCTTAGTTGTAAAAACAAGGGTAACTGTAATCAAAATATTACTAAAATCGGAAATATGTGAATTCTCATTGAGAATCCTCGTTGTATGAGGAGCTCATCCTCAATGATTGTACTTATTCTAGAAAATTTTAAAACAGTCTTTTAGAATCAATAAAATTAAATCATTAAGTAAAATATCTTTCACAGAATTGTATTGTTATAATAACTCGCACGTAAGTAAATGCAAAATATAAATAAGTTAAAGTTTATGTTTAATTTTTATCCTTAATTACATTACTGACACACATTAAAACCCTGAATAACCTATTATAGTTAAAAAAAAAAGTGAAATGTATTTAGCCAACTTTCTTTATTGATCTAATTAGTAATTCAAATGGTTGGATTATACTTATTTTACAAATCAAATGAGATTTATTTAAAAAATTTCGTATTCCTTTCGAATTTGAGATACAAAAAAAAATATGAACCCCTAATTTATAGGGTATTTTTTTCTAATTCTGTCGTAATGATATGTGCATTTTAAAACTATTAGAACTCGAAGATTATAGATGTGTTTCTGACTGACAAGATAACGGAAACAAAAGATACCAGGAATGTTATACGAGGAAAGTAGATTGTTTGCCTGATGTAATGAACTCGAAAAGATAAAGAGTAAAAAGTAAAAAAGACCAAAACAACATAGTATAGAAAGCAAAACAAAGAAAATATAGAATACCAAGAAGATATGAAGTTCAAACAAATATAAAAAAAACTATATAACAAAAGGAAGAAATACAGAAATACATAGAAATTCAGTAAGTTATACAAAAAACAAAGAAAAAAGAAAATATATTGTACAATAACGACTATTATGGCTTCACTTTAATTTTCAGAGCTCAGATATGCTCCGGTGGTAGCGTGGCACACTGTGAAATGAGAAATGATGCAACAAGATGAAAAACATAAAAAATGAAGAAAAACACAATAAAATATCAGGAAGCAGGGAAATATGGAAAAAACAAGAAAATTCAGGAAAACAAAGAGATATAGGAAAACGAAAAAAATATAGTAAATCAAGAAAATTTAAAAATGAACAAAAAGAGAAAAAAAATACAGAAGAATAAGAAAATTTAGAAAAATATAAAAAATCAGAAAAACGAAAAAATATATGAACTTTTTACTTACAAATTAAGAGCAGCTATATTTTCTGAATAATTTCTTTCCTGCGTTTTAACTATTTTTTTAATTGAACATCGATCATAGTTTTTTCGGTACTGTACAACTGTACAAAGAATAATATAGTATTTCACGTCCAAATGTATGAAATAAAATTGCGTTGTTTGTTTATACTTTTGGTCCACATAATTTTCTTGGATTCTGATTACTAATTTCAATTAAATTAAGGAATTTACTCAAAAACGTGTGCTAAAACAGAAATATGTATATCATTAAGAAAATTGCCCGATTCCAACGGAGTAGACTATTCAAGTTAAAGGTTGACCATTTGACTATACTGATTGTTAGGTTAGGGTGCAGATATAGTCCCACAAGGAACACACGTAGGTCGAACATTCACCCTTTGTGATACACAATTAACATTCTACATTGAAAGTTCTAAGTATGCCTACCTGAAGTGCATTTGGAACTTCACGAGTACCTGACTTCGTATAGGCTCGGGACCGACGGCTTTACGCCTCTCCGAATGATGACGTGATTCCACATGACCTGGCCCCTCATTTTGTGTCTTACTATAAACAATATTTCATGTGAGTCCTATCACACTGGATAAACAGTGCATCAATAATAAATAAGAAATTTTATTGAATTTTTTTTCATGATTAGATTGGTAGAAAAGTAGTATACATTTTATAATAAGTATGATAATATTTATTTTTCTAGCTTTGCTATCCACCTGAAACTAAACAGCTTTTGTTATGCAAAGGCTTATATAAATGACAATTTTTAGCATGATTCACGGACAGAGTGAACTTTCCAAACAAACAGGTTTTAAAATTAAAAAGTTCAAATGACCTTTTTAATTTCACAACCGTCCACTAATGCTTTGGCTCATCTTCAATCGAACTTTAGAATGGTTCCAGGGAATCAAATATATATGTCGACATAATGCAATCATTTATGTGAAATAATTATTTTAACTTAGTCGTTGTAAGATTGAGAAATGGGTCAATGAACGTGTGTTATTGAAACTTGAGTTGTTAGACTTTGGGACAGTGTCTCATATCATTGATGGTGCGTATATCTTCTTCAATAGCGTATGTGCTACTAACAGCATGCGTATGCAAATTCATAAAAAAATAAATTAAACAATAATAACGCTGTTTACAGTAATAATAAAATAATAATCAGTAAGTGAGAATGTCAATAACAAATAATAGATAAATAAAACAAATGTTGAAATGTAATGTCTTTCAATTCAATAGGAATTCTAGAAGAGCAAAACGAAACAAATGATAGAATAAGAAATTCGATTAGAAATATGCAAGATACATTGACTGAGCATGCAGTTGAGAGGCAGAGGTATTGAGAAGCGATAGAGTGTTAGGAAAGCCATATAAACAGCAATCAACATTTCCAGTTATTGTCTCGGGATTGTTCATTTCGTATTGAGATCTGCTCAGTAGTCAATGCAGTGTGTTAGCACCCTGGTTATCCACCATTAGAACTCACTTCATTATCTTTTTTATGAGGCTTCTGTTTTGTTAAAATGCTAATGTTATTTCTTTCTTAACATGTAAGTCTTCAAAGCACTTCTTTTAATAGACCACACACACACCAACTCGTTATACTTCACTATCTGTTTTCTTATTTATTTAAATAAGACTTGATGCATCAATAAAATGTTTAACATTATATGAATGTAAAATTGAAACCATTATTGACTTCTTCAAAGACTATAATGAAAGTAAATTGAGATACGCAATATACCTGGTCAAAATCAAAGAATAATAACCGACTTGGTTCACTATGTATTTCAATGGCAGAATTAAGAAGTTGAATAGACTATCATTTCGGTTTATTTTTTTCAAAACAGTATGCAGCATGGCTCATTATGCGAAGCTAAGTTGCGGTATGTTTGGTACTCGTATTTAAACTGAAGAATAAAGATTCAACTCTTTGCCTAAACACTAAATTTTTTATGTCAGAAATGGAAAATTGTTCGCACCCAATCATGGAGAGGGCATTTTGATAACTAATAAGGTGTTTTTATAAAGCATTTGATATCAAGTAATAGTAGCTAAAGATCACTTCTCTTATCAAAATGAGTGAAGTGAAATATAGAACTTTCGATATAGAATGAACCCAGTAATTCATTACTTGTGCTATCTGTTATAGTGTGGTAGTTACTCATATTGGGGATTTTAAGGAATACATCTCCACACAAAAAGTTTTTGTTGGAGACGTCTTGAAATCCCCAAAATGAAGCCAGTAACATGTACTACAGAATGGGTGACTAATGAGAAATGACTTGTTGAACCACACGCATATGATATGATACATAGGAGGGGGGGAAGTAATTTCTGCATGTAATGTAAGTAATTTATACATGGAGTTCTTTGAAAGTAAAATGTTAAGCTCAATATTACCTAGACATGTTAAATGGTATAGATATGTTGGCGATATACTTTGCATCTGTCCTAATTCTATAAATAAAGATGATTTCCTAATAAAACTGAATTGGTTGGTGCCGACAATCAAATTCACAATGGAAGAAGAAGTAAGTGGTAATTTGCCCTTCTTAGATGTCCTGATTCATAGGTTACCTAAAGATTTACGCTTTAGTGTATATAGAAAACTAACGAATGTACTTGTATATGTTCTCTTTTATTCTTCCCATCAAAAAAATATTAAAATTTCTGTTTTTAGAAATATGTTTTTGAGGGCGTTAAGAGTGTGCCCTCCTGAATTCCTTAATGAAGAGATTAACAACATTAGGTCAATTGCCCTTTCATTAAAATACCCCTCCTCTTATTTCGATTCAGCTTTGATGGGTGATAAAAAAACTTACTCTCATACTTTAACAGAGCCCAGTTCATAGCCAAATTCTGTAGTTTTGCCATATTTATATGTAACTATAACTATATGACAATTATTTTGCTATATAGTCATTGGGCCCCTTCCAAGATTAGCCAAACAACTTGATTTTAATATAGTGTTTTCTAATCGTAATAATGTGGGTAGTATATCAATAAAAAACTCTCCCAGCAAATTGGAGTCCGATGGTATTTATAAAATTCCGTGCAAAAATTGCCATAAAATTTATATTGGTCAGACTGGTAAATCATTAAAAACACGTGTAAAACAACATCAATACAACGTAAGTAGACAGGAAAAAAGTAGTGCCTTATTCTTGCATATAAAAAATGAAAACATCATATTGATTGGACAGGAGCTAAATTTATTACCTATGAAAAATCAATGTTGTTAAGAAATATTATTGTATCGTCTCTAATTAAATTTAATAGATCAAATATTATAAACATTAGTAACGGTCTCTTCAAACGTGATACTTTCGTTACGAGGGCAATAGCCTCTTCTAAAAGGGTTGACAGCTAGCGGATAGTTTTTTACTCTTTCTTACTGTACTGCTTTGTTTTCCCAAACATCCCTTTCTGAACTTTAGTCCTTTCCTGCGCTTTGACCCTTTTAAAATACCACTCTTCTCTCCCACTCTTCTCAACCCCTCACCAGATGTTTTCTGCATCTAGTGGTGCTGTTGGGTTTTTGACTCTGACGAAGACCGCTTGTTACGGTTGAAAGATGTTAGTCTTGTTTTCCCATTTCTTATTGTGGTTTTTTCATTGATTGTTATTTCACGTGTTTATGTGAAATCTTTATATATATATATATATATATATGAGAGAGAGAGAGAGAGAGAGAGAGAGAGAGAGAGAGAGAGAGCGAGAGAGAGTGATAGAGATTATTAGTCTAAGTATACTGCTAGATGATATAGGGGTATCTAGATAGTATATGACAACTTGAAACATAAAAAGCCATATATAAATACTATATCTTGGTGAGTACGAAAGTAGTTATTGGTAGAATTACTATAAAAATTAACACTACATCCTAGGATGAAACCTGTTGAGTTTTAAGGAAGACGTAGGAGATAAGATGGTTTTTTGTTTTATAATTTTAACGGCATGCTACAATGATGAAGTAATATTTGAGAGATTACAGGAATGGCAGAGTTGTGGCGCATACGCGTGTTTGAAGTGAGAGTACTGTTTTTGTATTAATTGGCGGCGGGTCCACGGAGGCGATGGTGCCCTCCGAGGCGCCCACTGCTCCATACCTCACTTTCCTTGACTCACATATCCTCTAACGTTCGTGCAGAGAATTCCATTGAACAATAAGCAATTTTTTTTTCATTTTTAACTATATAGTTTGTAGAGTTAATTTTTTGATTGGAATATAAAAACTATCGAAATTGACATAAATATTAAAGTGGTTTTCATTAATATAAGAGGGTGCATTCAATAAATATCCTTTAAATGCAAAAGGTATATGTGCTTGTTTATGATCTTTATTTATGGAATTAGTATTTAAATATTAGTAGTCACATTAAAACCACCGAGAACTTAAAGCCACTTGATATTCCAGGATATGTAGTGAATTGCTCAACTAGTCTCACCTAGTAACAGATAATCGGAACTTCACAGATAATAGAGCAGACCAGCAGATATGACTTTTTATATATATATATATATATATATATATATATATATATATATATATATCAGTTTATGTATGTACTCTAAACCTGATGGAACTCCTAGGGAAGCACAGAGAAAGAAATGAAGTTATAACTGTGATTAATACCGGAGTATAAATAACTATATGGTAAATGAGAGATTTAGCAAAATGACAATGCGCGCCTTTCGACACTCATGAAAATAGTTGAAAAAGGTGGTGGCAGATGTTAAAAGATGAAATTTTATCAACAAGAAACGATTTTTAGCTGCTAATGACAGAATTAGTGGCAACGTTTAGAACAGCCTCAGATTTCTACTCGTATCAGACTATTTGTATCAAATACATATACTCAGTAAAGGTAAAGCTGAACATCTCACCTTTCACAGTGCCCTTAAAAACAGGGATGACAAGTTAGTATTTAATTAAAAAAATCATAAAATTGTTACTTTAACTATAAAACTAATCACTTTAAACAGTAATAAAATATTCAAGACAAATTGTACTAGGACCTTTTAAAGGAAAAGGTTAGGTAAATATGGTAAGTTAAACGAATACTTTACAAAGAGAAAAGTTGGATTACTCAAACAAATAAAAAAATGTACAAACACCTACATGCATATAGCTGGTAGCACAGGATCACACACACAGGGGCTGGTATGAGAATTTTTCCAAACTTAGCTATTCATTTCAGCATTATTTTTATGAATCGAGCATTTTTAAAGCAATACAAAACTTTGGGATAAAGGCCTGATCCACCAATTGTTGAAGTTGAACCTGTATATATATATACAATACATGTATATATACGACAAACAGATATTAAATGAAAACCAACATGTAACCAACAATATGAAATTTTTTACTTAAATTATTTATTTTCTGTCAGAAATGACACTGTCAACTTTGTAAATAATAACACGCATTATTACTAATCAGCCATCAACATTGAAAATTAAAGATTTATATTCTCTGCGGTAGTAATAACTTTTATACGCTTGCTTTACAAGTAAATCAAAAATGATTTCCGATTGTCTGATTTGTTTTGGTATTGTTCTATAAATTATATGATAAATCCTTGTTACATCAGATTCATTCGAAAAGCCTTTTATAACTGCACCCTTAAACCAGTTGTGCAACAAAAAAAAGAAAGTAATAAGATTATTGCAATTATTCAGTTGGAAGGAGCAAGGAAAAACAAAGAATGAAAGGATGCAGGATTAATGTGGTTGCCAAAAGAGGAGAACTCATTAGGTGAATCACGAACTAATATTGTTACTGGCTGCTGGATTCATCGAAGGGGCCGCCTTATAAATGGTACCCCATCAAACGAAGCTCAGGATATTTCTTTAAGAAAATTGCTCTTCATTTAAAAGTGAAAAGCAACGCGCTTGAGTTATTTCATTAATCAGATCGCAGGGCCTATTTAAAAACAAAATTCACCATGGTTATCCATTTAAAGTTTTTTTTATTCTGTTTTAAATATATTTCCCTCTACGGAGTAATTTTAAGAAATGTCAATATCATTTTGATCAAACTGAATAGATATACAATTGTTTTTATAACTATATTTGCTTTTTGATGGATAAATTTCAGCTTACAACAATTTTACATTCTTTGTTTTTTTTTCAAACAAAATTATAAACCACATAAGAGAAGGTGTTATAAAGCAACAGAATTCCAACGGGTGTATTCTTTCATGGTGGTTATAATAATTAGAAACATGTACAAGCTGATAATGATATAACCTGAGGGAAAAGTACGTTTTAAAAGACTATATTTTTTAAACTTTTTTCCTCATATACATTGCTTTAATTTCTGATATGAGTAGCTAGCAGTGAGTAACTTACTTGTAAACCGGACTCTGTGCCATTGTGCCATTATACGACAATCTCTTAAAATAATTAGTTGTTTAAAATCTAATTAAAATGTTCACATTATGAATACTTTTTGTTCTTGTCCTTGAGATGAAATCCAAAGGTGAAAGCTAATTTTTTTCAAGTACTCGTAATTTGTTTTACTTTTAGACTATTACAAGAGTAGTGGGATGAAAGTCATTGCTTTTTGATTCATTGGGGGAATGTGAAGTGCAGCTGTTTATGAATAAAACAAAATGTAGTCTGAAGATGACTAGGAATAATATACATTAATAGCGATGCACTCTCGGTCTGGGGACCTGCTGAATATCCCAGTATTGGGCTGCCACAGAAGTCAAATCAGATCTAAATCTTGAATTGAACAAAAACACAAACAATAATACTGAACGTGAAATGGAACTAGGCAGTGAAGATAATCACAGTACATTAGTATAAAAAATATCATTTGAAAATACAAACACAGCAACCAAATACTAACCAAGGGGGCTAGTAAATTATTTATTAATTGAGTATTGCACTAAGTTACAGTGTGAGCTATAACTAGATTGTGACTTAAAAACCTGTCTTTACGAGACTGTACCTTGACTCTTACCGACCTACGATAGAGAGTATATGGTTTTATGAATTCATCTCTATGAAAATGGTCAATAAAAAAAAATATTTTATATTCGTACAAATATGAATTATGTAAGATGTAGTTGACAGGTCAGGGTTGTCTGATTCGAACAAAATGTACCAACTGAAAGTCAAAGACTACCAGGCTGCTACAAGGAACATAGAGGACTTTTAAAAATATTTCCTGCAATGAATTTACGACATTACTTTCAAAAAGGCCACATTGTCTCCAATATTGAACCCATCAGTTCAATTGGTTTCTATAAACATTATTAAATTTTTGTAATAGTAGTGATCACTGAGATTAGGTGATAGCCTTATTAGGTAATAGGATTAGTCGTAACGTAGTGCAATCACTTATTATGTGGTATTTACTTGTAGGGTAAAAAGCTAATGAAATGGTTTCCACATATACAAATTTATTGATATAAACCACGCGTTTCGAACATGTAGTGTTCTTCCTCAGGCGTTAACTAAGGGTGAGTGTCTGTGGTACAACTGTACCTCAGTTAATCTTACCAATTTCAAGAAAAAGTGAGGAATGAGACGGCATATCGCAAAGCAACCAATAGTTTAAAATAACTTGATCAGAAAATAGCGGTGCTTAAAAAATTATTAATGTACTCATAAATATAGGACAGAAAGGAAAATAAAGTTGAAAGTAAAAAAGCATAGGATGAAATAATGGTTCAAAAAATTGGGATAAATGTTGGGTAAAAGTGTAACTATCACAAGATAAAAAATATAATTGATACGTATAAATGAAAAAACCATAACGTAACTTGTATAATTATAAGTATAATAAAAAGAAAAAAAAAGAATAATTTATCTATTAAGATTAATAGACGCGTAGCGTCTTTCGAGTTGCGAAATGTGTGCCTCTTTCTCAAGAGTTCTCCGAGTAAGACTTTCATCTTCAAAAGGAAACTTTTGCAAACCTTGTAGAATGTACCAATTATTGAAGAATACACTTTGGGAGTTGGCGTTAGTAGAAGGGTTTAATCATTGTAGTTGTCAACAGAAGATCTATGACAGTTGACACGAGGCTGATCGTAGTGGCGCCAAACACACGTAGCACTAGGTCTACGAACTCTTTCTAATCCTGTACAATTACAGTTGTTATTGATGGGAAGCGTGAACTAAACCTGGGTGGTTAAAAACTGGGTAGGTTGAACATCCTCGGCGTCTAAATATTTTAGCTAAATCATTATAGGTTATTGTCACTATTAATATCATTACTATATGATTGTTATTATTACTTGTGAAATGTTCAAGATTAATCTGTATTACATATCATTATAAATAATAATTGATCAATTAGTTAAATATGGAACTGTCATATAAGGATAAGATTCATAACTTGATTACATAATGAAAAAAGTAATTATATTATTAAAGAATTGAAATAGTACGATTTGTTTCTTTTGCAAATTATATCAGCCAGTTTTGCATACAGTTGTAGATTTTATAACAACTTGAACGGTCCTTATTTATACGGTTGACTTTTAAATTTCATGTTTTTTTTTGTTTTGATTTTAAATAACTTAAACGGGAGGTTTTTCAGAGATAGTTGTATGTGGTGATGGTGTTTGTGTCAGCCTGAATAAAAAAAACAACTATGAGGCGGGGTGGGGGGGGGGGGGGGCTGGTGGAAGAGATGCAGCGATAACAAACTGCTAACATTGGCTTATCTGACAAACATTTAAGTTACACTAGTCAGAGAAGCTGACTTGGCATCTTCATCAAGATAGTGAAAGACGCCAGTTGCAACTACCAAACAACCAGCACGCCTTCTGCTTTAATCACATCTTGTACACTTATCGCCATTAGCAATAATCAAAGATAATCCTTTTTGGTCCAACTTGCAAAAGTCTATTTCTTACTATGCGAACATTCAAGTTTTAATATTGTGCTCTTTTAATCAATAACCTTGATAACTTGGGTTACAAGAGTTACTAAATAGCATAGCAACTAAACATAATATCAAACGCAGTGTAATTTTAATATTGATGAAATTGTTTAATAAATTTCATGCCAACACAATGTAAATAATATTACCTATTCGTCAATAGAAATAATATTACTTCAAAAGTGGTTTTTACTTCATCCACGTTAACATTAAAATGTGAAAATCTTCCTAAAATGTTGAAACATTACACTATTTCATATTAATTATTAAAATAAATTTTGAATAATTTTATAAGTTAATTATAACGATTATAACGACTATGAGTACGACACGTAGTTTGACAAGAACCCTGACAAATTTCATGCTAGTCAAGTGTACGACGTACGTGACGATGATGTAAGGTGAATTTCAGTTGCTTGTAGTAAATAAAACAATTATTGAGATCAGTTTTTTCTTCTAATTTGTTTTAACATTCTTTTCTATAATATTGTTTTATGTTTTATACATGACTTTTTATAAAGGTCAGTGATAGAACACAAGTGGATATCTGTTAGGTTTATAACATGATTTCAATTTTTTCCTGGGCTTTGATAATACACCAATTACTACATTATAGAATGTCGTCAAATGAATTGATTCTTTGGTTATGCAATTTTTATAAAATACACATAAATTGAGTTTTAAAATACGCTTCTAAACATAACTTATAAGCAAAGTATAAACCAGTTAAGTTACTTATAAATAATCTGAAAAACAGAACCTACGAAAGTTTAAAGATGATAAAACGAAAACTCTATAGCATTGTTTAGTGTTATACCTCTGGAGGTGTTATATAAACTATGGATATGGTATGTAATCCTCGTATGGTACAATGGTATGCAATCAAGCAGCATTAAACAACGAATTGAGTATATAAAAATGCAGTAGTTGTAACTGGACGATGCAATTGACTATACAGCAGGCATCCATGTAATGTGCACTTTTTAGCCGGTTTGAAACGAAACAACCAACTTGTATACTATGAATCTTAAATATTGAATTATTGTTCAAAATTGTTTAGAGACGTATTCTGGATGGGAAATTGTTATCCTGCATAGACATACTGTTTACATTAACCAAAAATAAAAAAAACGAATTGATCTAAGCATCAGTGTGTTATCTTTATCTTTATACCAAGATGAAGAAGGTATGGGAGACAAACCGAGCATCATGGGGATGCAAGGGTGGAGACAAAGTGTGAACGATTGGTTTGTTTTGTCAAATACAGCTTAGATGTTATTAATGACATGACATATCCAATTATTTTTTCTAAAAAAAAATTTTTGAACTATTTTTATGACGAGTTTCAAAATCACTATCTCTAAGCATGCATAAAATAAACATTATAATGCAGAAGATTTTTATAGTTTGCGATGAATATAAAACTGAAGAATTTGGTGACTAAAGCAAAAGTTAGAACATTTCATTGAGGAAATGAAATATATCTAAACGACCTAATGCTTTACCCCAATTTAAGAGATATGGTGCTATCTTAATGGGCATTTTAAGCTAATGCTGTTCGTCCGTAACATTAATGGGATCAACACGTTATATTTAAACTGGTTGAAAGCTCTTAGCTACCCTATGAAACATTTTCAACCGTGTATAAGGGCGGACTGAAACCTACTATTTGATGTAGACAAATTTGAAGTATACAGTTTCAACTAGAAACATTGAAATCGTCATTAGATAATATTATTAAGTGATTTGATTTGAAGTAACAAGAACATAATTGAATGGATAAAAAACTAAATGACTTATTAATCTATATCAGACATTTACTGTAGTCAATATTTATGCAGAATTGATAGAACTATTCTCCCAGAAATAGAATTAAATTGATTTTTTTCAAAAATCAATCAGTTTTCTGAGTTGAGGTCGATCCTACAATGCTGATGTGTCTGTTGATAAAATGAAGTGATGAATTTTAATGCATGTGTTTATAAAAAGACAAACATAGTGACACCTACCTTTACTGACTTCCATATTTTAATACTTTACTTCATCAGGAAGAAATATTTATTGCTTCATAGGAAAATGCTATCCTGAAGAGTTCTGAACAACAGTCTGACGAACATGCAAAAAAATGAGATGCCAACAAGGACTGTTGTACATATTATACAGTTCAATTATATAAATAAGGCATAAAATAAATTAAATTTAATTTATTTTCTATTTTTTAAAATTAATAGTTTAAATTATAAATTAATATTATTTATAATTTGAAAAAACCTTTAATTCTAGTAAATTATTTATTTTGAACTTTGAATAACTTTGAGAAGCCATGATAGAATTTGATAGCTATTCTTTATATCATATTGTTATTTACTATCATCGAAAAATCATTAAAATTTAGTCATAGACTATTATTATAATTTTGTTTTAAAAAAATTAAGAACAAATGTGTTTTACTAAAAGAAAGCGTGAATTAGTATGCTTTAATGTGAGTTACAATAAAATATCTTTGCAATGATGTAATGTTTGGACTACGCGAAAGTGAATGAGTACTTGACACGAGTAAACAGCAAAACAATTGCATTCCTTTAAACAATTGAACGAATATTAAAACCTGATCTGGTGAAACTACTTTATATACTTGGAGATGTAAGTGATGTTAATATGACTACTTAATATGATAGTTATTGATCAGACCACAATAAGAAATGGGAAAACAAGACTAAGATCTTTCGACCGTAACAAGCGGTCTTTGTCAAGAGTCAAAAACCCAATTGTACCACTAGGTGCAGAAAACATCTGGTGAGGGGTTGAGAAGAGTGGGAGGGAAGAGTGGTATTTTAAAAGGGTGAAAATGCAGAAAAAGACTAATGTCCAGAAAGGGATGTTTAGGGAAACAAAGGAGTACACTAAGAAAGAGTAAAAAAACTATGCGCTAGCTGTCAACCCTCTTAGAAGAGGCTATTGTCCTCGTAACGAAAGTATCAAGTTTAAAAAGACCGTTACTAATGTTTATAATATTTGATTTATTAAATTTAATTAGAGACGATTCAATAATATTTCTTAACAACATTGATTTTTCATAGGTAATAAATTTAGCTCCTGTCCAATTAATATGATGATTTTCATTTTTTATATGCAAGAATAAGGCACTACTTTTTTCCTGTCTACTTACGTTTTATTGGTGTTGTTTTACACGTGTCTTTAATGATTTACCTGTTTGACCAATATAAATTTTATGGCAATTTTTGCACGGAATTTTATAAATACCACCGGACTCCAATTTGCTGGGAGAGTTTTTTTATTAACATATTGCCCAAGGTATTACGATTAGAAAACGCTATTGAAATCAAGTTGTTTGGCTAATCTTGGAAGGGGCCCGCCCAATGACTATATAGCAAAATAATTGTTATATAGTTATAGTTACATATAAATATGGCAAAACTACAGAATTTGACAATGAACTGGGCTCTGTTGAAGTATTAGAGAAAGTTTTTTTAGCACCCATCAAAGCTAAATCGATATAAGAGGAGGAGTATTTTAATGAAAGAGAATTGACCTAATGTTGTTAATCTCTTTATCAAGAAATTCAGAAGAGCACACTCTTAACGCCCTCGAAAACATATTTCTAAAAACAGAAACATTTTTTTTGATGGGAAGAATAAAAGTGAACATATGCAAGCACATTCGTAGGTTTTCATCATACACTAAAGCGTAACTTTTTAGGTTACCTATGAATCAGGACATGTAAGAAGGGTAAATTACCACTTACTTCTTCTTCCATTGTGATTGTCGGCACTAATAAATTCAATTTTATTAGGAAATAATCTTTATTTGTAGAATTAGGACAGATTCGAAGTATATTGTCAATATATCAACGATATATTACGGTTGAAAGATCTTAGTCTTTTTTCCCATTTCTCGTGGTCGTTTGATCATTGATTGTTATTTCACGTGTTTATGTGAAATATTTTTATTTAATGATAGTTATTACTTAATAACTATACTTGGTATAACAAAGTGATTGGGGTTTTTAATGGAATATGCTTACATAATCTTTAATACTATATATCAAGTAAATATTGTTATAATTAAGATACTTGTAGATGAGAATGGAGTGAACGCATAAGCGGATTTCTACAGAATGTGAGAATGAGTTATTGACTTAGAGCAAAAGAGGCAACGTCAATTGCCACAACCGACTTCATGTTGTGGTTCATAAATATCTTACTTCATATGAAAACAATGTATTTGTGAACAAAGTTTTTGTAAAAATGTTAAGAATGACAATAATTAAGACAATGAAAAGTCTTAAAAATCTTAAAAAGTCTCAACAGTACTTTCTTACTCTCCGTGATAGACAGAGTGGATGTTACACACCAGGGTTTATGGTAAACCAGTACTTATCACATGTCGTTTTCAATCCATATCAGCATTATTAGAGGTAATACCATTTCCAGTTGGTCTTTATGGTTCATTATCGACACAAAGTTCGAGGCCTTGACTCGCAGAATATAGGGATCAACGGTGAGCCAAAGTACAGAAAACAGCAAATCTCATGTTCATTCATATTTGATTTGGAAACAACAATCTTTTAATTTACAAAAAAAAATTAATGTGGCATTATGTTCAAATTTTTATTAGTCTATGTTTAATTTAACATTTCTATTTTATATATACTTCAAGTGGAGTTAGGACACTTCTATTATAACTAATCATTTTTCACATTATTTTTAAAAACTTTTTCTTCATTTTTACTTTTTAATTCATTGTTCAGTAGTTCTTTTATTATTTTGTTGCATTATAAAAGAATTTCATAATTATTGGTCCCTAAAATGAATATATACTAAAATTTAAACGTAAAATACCTGAAAATATATAATTACAAAAAAAATCTAAAATATAAGAAAAAAATACCTGATCTAATAGAAAGGACCATTGGATATTGATTTTGGGGTTATCTACATATATCTAAGGTCGTTGTTAAAACCTCAAACAGAATTGTCAATTGGATGTGAGAGGAACACTATCAAAATTGTATTTGGCAACAAATTCAAGAATTCTGTTTCAAAGCTTAACAAGGATCATTACTGCTGCAAATATTTATGACCGACTCTTGCGTTCTAGTTTTGTAAATTTATATTAACGCATAAATATTTGTTTGTAGTGTATTTGAGTTTATGCTTGTGTTTATGTGGGTGTGTATGTGTATGTGTGACAGTGCAAGAGAGAGAGAGAGCGAGGTAGTGAGTGCATTTGTATGAGATAGTGATAGGTGCACAGATGATAGTGGTTATGTCACCTGAAGATTTCTAATTCAAGGAAAACAATTCTGGTTGACGTATATTTTAAGGTCTTTTCACTTGATATGATATGATATTCAGAGTTAAAACTCTACTGAACAATCATTGATTGAAAAATGAATATTACTGTTTTGTATTTACTTTCCAATTCGACAGTCTGACCATTTTATTTCGACATCTCTGATTTTCTTTTATCTGGTATGAATACTTCATGTACAAGAGGTATTAAGGTTCATGTATCAAGAGGTACTTCATTTTTATAAAGATAGCAAAATTTCGTATGAATTCAGAAAATTAAAAGAGGAATCTGAAAGCTTTTTTTTTTAATTACATACATATTCTAATGCCTAATGAGATAATTGTAAGGTAGATTAAGCAATTGATATAAATACTACCTTCCTTGGATATTGGTGTTCTACTTTCTCGTTTGTTTTCAATACAAATTGATTTCTATCTCATTCTCTAATTCAATGAATATAGGATGAGAAAACTTAATTATAATTACTGCAAGCACTCTCGATAACTTTGTCAGTTTTGTGTTGACAAGACATTGGTCAGAATCACCTTCCATTATATCTTTCGTCGCTGATTATAGTAATTTAGTTTGTTACTCTCAGAAAATTGTAATTTTCTGACAAGCTTTGTTCCGACACCCACTTGATGCATGTGTGGCCGTATACAACAACAGGCCGTGATGACAACCTGAAATCTAACTTTGGTAGTTTTGTATGGTGTGATGAATTTCACATGTGGGTTTTACTTGTAATTTAAATAATTAACAGCTTGTTATAATGTCATTTTTTCTGAAATATTGTTCAAGTTTTTAAAAAAATCAATATTTTTATAACACAACGTATTATTATATGGCATTTACTCGATTAAAATATAATTAAAAAAAATACACAGATATATGTTGTGTAAAAACTATGTATTTCAACGTGTTGTTTTTCTCAATTATAATAAGAAAAAATCAGAAATTTAATTTTAATAAAAAAATTCTTAGCATCACAGCTTCACTCCTACAATCCAGGAAGGGTAAAGAAGGAATGCTTACAATTCTGAAGGATTATCAGGGATTAATAGTGGGTGTGAGTGCTGTGGTGCAAGGGAATAGCCGGTGTCTCTCATACTAGTTTGTATTAACCATTTTAATTAGGCCAGCTTATTATCTTCTCTATTTTTTGGCTACCATGTAAAGACATCAGTGTAGTCCCTATATTTATCCAAAATCTAGCGATCTTCATGAACTTAATTAAACCGGAATTTTAACCTTCAGACGTAAAATAAGGAGGATTATGTCCTACAGTTTTTCTCCTAGTGACAACAGACCAATGCAGTGTGGCATTCGCACGGTGCTTTGTTTGTAAATATAACAACCAGAACTTCAACAAGTTTATGCCAATTTACCCAGAGATTGAAAATAAGCTGACTGATTATTTTTGAATATAGTGGCTTCGTTAAAACAGCTGACAGCTATAAACAATAAAGGTAGGAATAAACAAACCTGAAAAAAATTTTGAAAAAATTATTACTCTTTGGCTCTCAACGACATCAGGTGATTGCAATTTGTTGGCTACACTGATAGGTGAGAGCCTATAAAAGGACAGAGTGGCATTGTGGTATAATATAAATGATAAGGGATAGTTCAGCTTTCTTGTTGTCTTACATCATTAATTTCTTCTTAGTAGATGCGTATTATATTCGTAATATGTGTGTGAAAAGGTGATAATGAAACATTTTGTCGTGCTCTCATAATATCGCTTGAAATGATACTACGTGCTCATCCCTCCTAGCGCACTCGTGTCGAAAAGCACTAAATCAGAAGGATATCTCTCAGACCAAAGTGCAAAAACCAATGACTATGCAAGAGTTGTTCTGAAGTGGTACACTCTTGATGTAACTGGAACAAGTATTGCACTTTTCATCTCAGGAGTCTGACTTGTTTCAAAATTTAGATATGAAAAACAGTAAAGAAGTATTAGCTGGTCTGTTGAAGTAATAAGCAAAACAGGGTAATTTCAGAGCCTAATAATCCAAGGAAAGTGTTTGTGTTAGGCTTAAGGAAGGTAGATTAAAGAGAATTGTAGGGGTTGCAACAGGTGACTGTCACCTTGTAGTAATTTAACCTAGTTGGCTAAAAAATGTTGAAGAATTTAAATGCGGAAAACGGGATTTAATTTCTGTTTTCAGTTACCTAAAAGTATACTACATCCAATTTACGTATTATGCCCTAAGCAAGTATTTACGAAGCGGCAAATATCATCTAACATACGACTAATTATACCCATATGAATCTAACTGACATTACTCAACATAACATATCATGAAGTACAACACCAATTTCAAATATTTAACGTATGTTACATATCTCTATAAGCTCATAAATAAGTAAAATTACAATTTGACCCTGTTATTTTGTGTAATTCTTTTATGACATAACCATCTGTCATCACGTTACAATGCAAATCACGTTTGTTTTCTTTTAAATTTTTTAAGTTACTTTTATCGTCATTTCCATTTTCTATTTAAAACTAATTAACTTACTTAATAACATGTATTACTCTATAACCTATAGTTTGGAATACTATAGGTTGTTTTTCTTAAAATCAGTTGTTGAATGGTGTTGTCTAGTTGAAATAAACCAGATATACGCTTCTTAAAATTAGTAGTCTTTATACCTAAAGTAGCTAAGGATACTTCCTATTTTTCTATTTAATGTAACCACTATTAAAATAACATTAATGTGAATCAACAGGCAATTGCTAAGCAATGTTTGCTGTGTAAAGTTTATGTAAATTCTTTTTATGATGGTAAGCTTATCAAATAGATGAGGAGGTGCCTTCCAACTTCTGGAGTGCAGGCCCCTTTGACTATTTACTCTTTCAACAAAGTTAGGACCTTGAGAGTGTTGGTTCTCAGACCTCTGCTCTGTCTCCCTATTTCTTTTCATCCATCCCGCCCTTAGGTGGCTGGCATGTTTGAATTACTGAAAGGTCTTAGATGAATAATCACAACTCGCATACCACCACTTCGTTATCAGTATAATTATTAATCTCATCATAAATCGTATAAAAATGATTGTTAAAGAATGAAATTAAGGAACAATTAAGTAATTACGTAAAAAAATTTTACTTGTTTTGATATGACTTTTTGACTGTCACGCAAAATATAATTCTTATTATGTCTGATTGAACTACGGTATAAGTATTTTGTTCCATAATTATAGAATTCACATATATTAAAATTGGTCTGATTCACGTATAATAAGTATCAACAACAATTAAATAATTAAAACACCAAATAAATACATTAACTGTTTCAAATATTTCATGTATTCATAAACAAAATCTAGGAATTCATACTTTTGCATTTAGAATAATTGAAAAAAATAGATCAAAAGTGGTTTTAAGAAGAATATTTAGCCTACAAGAGATAAAACATATTAATGGAATCGTTAAATATTTATAAGTGATACAGCTATTTTATGAGGCTTAGAAACGATTAAAAGTGCTCCTCGCTAAACTGACAATATAATTCAATCAAATATTTGATATCTTTTGGGTAGTCGATGCATATTATAATCTGACATAGTCAGATTTTGTTAATGTGTTCATATGGTGATCAACATATTAAAAAAGCATTAGCCTGTAAAAACCATCTAGTATACTTGGTTTTTCATCAAAATTTATGCTATATGAAATAGAAAATGTTTTTGTAATAAATACTATACGAAGAGAAAAACACTGTTTAAATTGTGACTGTTGTTACTGTATTGACTTCGTGTCTAATAATAATTATAGGATTATTATAACCTATAATAATTTAAATTTAATTATTATATTAAATTAATTATATATATAATTGATTATATTATAATTTAAATATTCTGTAAATGAATTGAGTGCTTAACTCTTTCAAGTTAAAATAGCCAATCTAGTACTTCTCACAAATTAACGTCAACCCAATATTTAATTAAGGTTGCCTTTTTTGTTGGCGTTATTGAAATTCTGAAAGTGATATCAGGAACTCTCTCTTTATGAGCATGAGTTGTTTTCGTAAAATACAGCTTTTCTGATTTATTTTCAAATTATAGTATAATTATAATTACAGTATAGTATAATTGTTACAGACACTTGAACCATGACTGCTACAAAGATTGGTAAAGGTTTGTTTTTTTTTTTGAGAAGGAGTGTTTGCCATATGGCCCACAAGTTGTTTCAAGCCGACTTTATTACTGTCCCTTCTCCTTCTGAGTCACGTTTCGCAGTCATAAAGTTGCCAAGAAAGACGCTTCGATCTGCCTGTATAGATGTGAAGGGTGCAATACGACTCCTCTTTACTATGTCTACTAGTTCTGCGCTCACAAGGTCACTTGCAAACACCTCCATCTGCATTCCGTTGAGACCCATTCTTTGAGCCCTTAGAGGTATGGTTCGTTCAGTGTAATTCCTTTTCACCATATGCTTTTGATCTGCGCTGACAAGGCCACTTGCAAACACCTCCATCTGCATTCCGTTGAGACCCATTCTTTGAGCCCTTAGAGATATGGTTCGTTCAGTGTAATTCCTTTTCACCATATACTTTTGATCTGCGCTGACAAGGCCACTTGCAAACACCTCCATCTGCATTCCGTTGAGACCCATTCTTTGAGCCCTTAGAGATATGGTTCGTTCAGTGTAATTCCTTTTCACCATATACTTTTGATCTGCGCTGACAAGGCCACTTGCAAACACCTCCATCTGCATTCCGTTGAGACCCATTCTTTGAGCCCTTAGAGATATGGTTCGTTCAGTGTAATTCCTTTTCACCATATACTTTTGATCTGCGCTGACAAGGCCACTTGCAAACACCTCCATCTGCATTCCGTTGAGACCCATTCTTTGAGCCCTTAGAGATATGGTTCGTTCAGTGTAATTCCTTTTCACCATATACTTGTGATCTGCGCTGACAAGGCCACTTGCTAATTCACTCATCTAAATACCTGAGGTAGGCCAGGGTAGGCTACTTAATATGCTTGCTGTGCAAGGAGTAGTTCTACTCTGGAGTCATTACTCATGATTAAGCAACTCTGTATTCTGTATTCTGGTCAACCAAGTTATCAACACTCGATTGCACGCTCTCAGTACTTGATATTCTTCTCTTATATATACACTATGCATATTTTCGTTTACATGAGTTTTGACCATATATTTAAGATGAGCAGTTCTATACATGGTCATTTGATACAGCTTCATAAATAAACCATAAAAGGCATTGGACTATCCAATAACAATTCAAGGTAGATTTATAAACGTAAAGTGATACCTAATTAATATTGCGTAAATATTAATGAATAGACACATGATATAATCAGTACTATGAAGTAATCTAGCTCGAGATATTTTCACAGTATATGTAAATTAATGAAAATGTAGCTGTATACAAAAACATTAGAAACAGAGCAATTGGAATAACTTGTCATTATCTGGAATAATTGCATTAACCTTTCTCAAGTTGAACGTATATTACAATTAATTAACATCAATTTTTTTTTTATTAAATATGTGATAATACACTACATAAAATAGGAAAAAATGGTTTATTTTAATGTGGAGAAGGCTGAGATTATTTATTTCATATTATGGTTGGTAGTAGAATGTTGGTTGTGATAGAATATAATGTGAATTTTATAAAAAGAAACGCAAGTAACGACACAACTTCTTTCGACTGTAGGCTCTAGAAGAAAGAGATCTTTTTATGTTCGTAAAACATGAATTTTTTATAATTTGGAATCAATCCGATTAGCCAGGAAAATGTGATGGTATGTTTATATAATCTTCTCAACGTTGATTACAGCATTTTCCTCAAACATTGACTCCTATTTCTGAATATTTGTTAATATAATATAAGGCTATGCCGTTATTGTGATCAATCTGATTCTGTTACATCTTTAGCAGAATGGTGAGATTGATATGGGTAGGAGATTTACTTTTTTGGTTTTATTTTTAATATATTCGGAGATTATTTTGTCAAATAATCTTATTGATACGCTGATGTAATAACCGAGGACATTTGAGGAAGGCAACCTTTGAACGCTACTAAGTGACACGAATTTGTTTCTACTTTGGGCTTAATAGAGACTGTCTTTAGACGGTCTTTGATTTTGAAGTTGAAGCTGACTTTAAATTTACAATTTTTTTTAATCATTAAATATTTATTGAATTCAATACAATGGAATTCAAGCCAGACTTCTGTTGTGACTTCCCACAATGAGAAGAATATAGGGAATTAATTTGCGGCGTTTTTAATGGGGTCATTTAAATTATATCAGTTTCTTTTACGTGGTTTTATAATTTACAGTTCGTATAAAGAAAATATCTTTGGAAATCTTAGTAAAAATTACAATTATTTATAAAAACAGTTAATATTTAATCTTTGAAAATAACTTTATTTTTTTTATTATCAATTTAATGTTGATTTCTTAAGAAACAGTTAAACTATACATGTATTAAGCAATGAAATAAAATAATTGCACGTCCTGAGTGACCTAAATTCACAGAAAGAACGCACATAAAAGAAATGATAAAACTCGCCGCTATATTTCAACTGTCTCGTGAGCAGGTGGAAAGATGTGAGCCGTCCCGATGACTTGTGACGACTCAGTCAGTAGTCATTTGATCCACATCTTTTTTTCTACTTGGCATTCGGAATGTGTGTTTCATCATCTCTTGTATGTTTGTTTTTCCTATGAATTTAGTATATATTTATCATTATGTATGCCATTATATAAGGAAAGGAAGGAAATGGTGTTCTTTCTTATGTAAGTCATGCCCTCCTTTTAAAAATAATATGTTAGCTTCGATGTTCAAATCTTTCCATTATCTTTCTCACCCATAAGTGTCATAGAAGTCTATCAAAAGTGAATACGAGACGTTCTCTTTCATTTTTATTACAAAACAGATGCTACTATTAAGTTTCATCCACGGTGATTATAGAAATGACATTTCTCCTATTTTTTTTTAGCAATATAGAAATAATTTGAAATCATAAAGGAATTACTTTAGCTCAATTTCCAATCCAGAATGATCTCATAATAGAGGTCTTCGAATTGATGAATTATTTACAATGAATAGACAAATTAATTATACATAAATTATAATTATACAAATCATAATTATGTTGTATACATTATGCAAATCATAATTATACAATGTATAATTATACAAATCAACAACCTATATAATAGATTATAGTAATATTTTAAGGAATACTGAGTGAGAATATAGGATCTTAGGAGTGTGGAATATTTATGTTATATTAATTTATTTATTTTTTATAATACGGCAAAATAATGACGAGTACATTGTCATATCATGTTTTGAATGTACATACATGGTATGTATAACACATGACATTAACTTTCTTAAAAGCGTCCATAATTATGTTTTATTGTTTAGAACACGTTAAGTAGAACAAGGTGACTGTCCAGATATGTTCGTTATCAGAGATCTAGATAAAGCCATGACATGGAGTAAAAGGAAAGGTCATTCTGTGACTGTGAGTGGGGAATGGATTCGCTTCGGAGTGGCCTACAGCTGTAGAAAAGTAGCCAGGCTGCCCCAAGCGACAACCCAAGGCTTCAGAGAGGCCCCCGTTCAGTCAAGTGGCAGGTCAGCTGGGAATAATACTAACACGCACGTTTATCATCACATGGAATAGAAAGATGTGAAGGTTGTCACTATATTGTGGTAATTATAGATAATGATACATTTGAGGGTAAAACCTCAAGATCCATATTTAAAAAAAAAATGAAAAACAGTTCGCAATCACAAGATTAGCGTGAAAAAAGATGATCTAAATAGGATCTACGATCTAATGCGCACCAGGCATAAACAATTCTTTAGTATGATACTGTATTACACAAAAAATAAGCAACAGATTTCCACTGTAAGAATAATTGTTGGGTATAATATCAATTTTATCTATTAAACTGTGTGACCAGTAGCTTGTTCAAAAACGTTTATATACCCAAAACAGCTCACTGATTTAACAGCAAACACATGCAGAGACACACACACAAACCAACAAACAGAAAACAAAAAACATCATCAATTTTCTTTCCAAAATCCTGGAAGTAGATTTTTTTTGTTATTGCAATTTACTTATCGTAAAATAAAGTTTAATGAGGAAATTGATATCACTACTACTTTTTCTAATATGAAAACTGTGATCTAGAACATCAAGTATCGTCAATCAGATGATGGATAAATTGATAAAATCATGTGAGCAGATATTATCTTTGAAATTAGAGTGTGGACTATATGAGGATTGGCCAAAGGCTTGCTCGGCTCAAAGGTGTGATCGACATGGCCTGTTTGAATCACTCTCCCTTCCTTAACGAGTGAGCAGCCTTGGCAGATGTGATGAAACATTATCTCCCAAGTCACCTACAAGGGCTGATGTCAGTGGCTTCTCGTTACTGCTTCCCACCACAGTGATTCAAATGCGTCGTCACTTCCAACTGCTGACGCTGCAACAGCCCTCATTGGTCGTCTTGCTTCATTGATGGACAGTTCAAATTCCACTTGCAAGCAGATATCCAAACCAATCGTGTTTAGCAATCTCGGCGCTATGTCTACTTTTGTCACGAGATGCTTCTTAACTTTCAGTCTCTAAAATAATATCTCACCTCAAATCCAGCTACCATTTGCAAAAACAGTCTACCATTCCATTATAAATTACTAAAATTTTAATTAAACTGAACAGTTTTAATTAAACTATTCATTTTATTTCATCTATATACAATTTTTATACGGTTAATATAAAATAAATTGTGATAGTATGTATATATTCCCACTTGGAACTACCCTTTCAACTCTACCTCATCTATATGAAACGTCGAACTTCTTCTTCTCTTCTAGTTTCTTCCTGACTGCGAACTGTGGTTTAAAATATTGCTATCCTCGGCTAGGGCTTGACACTCTCGAGATGCGGCGAAAGAGCTTTCACGTAAAAAGGCATCAGTCTGTTTTGTTATTGTTTTCAGCGATATGGCTGAATAAGCTGGGAGCGCTAAATAATACCAAAACAGGTTTAAAATATTGATTCTAGTAAGTGTTTTGTTCTCCTATGTGTGCTACATATTTAACAGTTATATATATACTATGATAAACGAAAAACGGTCCGGCAGGACAAATAACAATTAAAATAAGCAGTGACACATAAACAGAAACACAACAAAGACTCACTTTTCAATATTTCGACCGTAATGGCGGTCGTCCTAACGACCGCCATTACGGTCGAAATATTGAAAAGTGAGTCTTTGTTGTGTTTCTGTTTATGTGTCACTGCTTATTTTAATTGTATATATATATATATATATATATATATATATATATACACTTTAACACATAGAAAAGAACACAGAAAGACACTACAGAACTCACTTCGATATTTCGACATCCGTCGTCATCGGGAAGAAGTGCGAAGTACTCGCGTTGAGAAGCAAACTACTACTGGCCTCCAGAGTAACTCGTGGAACCACCGCAATGCTGCTCCCCAGCGGAGGAGAGGAAAAATAGAAATCCTTCCAATATTTATTTAGAAAACAAGATAAAAAATATATAAAATACGAAATAATAATAATAATAAAATAATAATAATAATAAAATAATAATAATAATAATAATAATAATAATAATAATAATAATAATAATAATAATAATAATAAAATAATAATAATAATAAAATAAAAAATAATTAACGGTACAGGTTGAGACCAGGAGGAGAACGAGCCCCAAGGAGGCATATGAATGCCTCTTCGGAAGCTCTAAGGGTGACATGGGAATTAGACTCGGGGATTTGTTTGAGGATTTGTACCCTGAAACAATATATATATATATATATATATATATATATATATAAAAGTATCGACCGTGGAATAGAAACAAAACTAAAGTTTATCGGAACTCAGTCAGATTTTCAGGTTACCTGAACTGACCGAGTCTCCATAAACTTTATTTTTGTATATATATACTTAATAAAACGCGATTAAAATTTAATTCTATTTTATCAGTGGGTTGATACATTATTTACACTTTCTATAAATATATATGTAATAATAAAAATAATTATACCGAATGAACTGAATACACTAGCACGACGACTAATTACCGATGTTATTACATTTTCATTAGTAATTATGAGAAGAGTATGTGGTTGTGTGGAATACGGTAACTAACTGGAAAGTTTCAGAGATTGTAGGCTTATGCAGGTGGGTCAAAGTGAAACAAATACTCTGCTAAGAATGGCTAAAGAAAAAATAAACTATAAACACTACATGTAAATATAAACTATAACAAAGTAATCATTAAAATGAAAACTAAAAGAAATAAATCATCATTATCGGTAGAGGGAATTATAAAGGTATATAATATATTCATGGATTACGGATTTCATGTCCCTAAATACATTTTCAATGATATCTACTTGCATGTGGCTGTTTGGATAACGTTTGAAAAAAATAATACCCTGCAAGTTACACAATCTAATGAAATTAGACGGTCATATAGTTATTATTGTGAAATAGAATCTATATTTATTCAGGATACCTTCTAAAATGGAAAGCTTTGGTCTTTTATTGAAATACTCAAAATCACCAGATTCACTCTTCTGATGATTTCACGAACATTTAATCCAATATTAAGAATCGTCGTTGATACAAATTTAGTAATTTTACAATAATAGCGGCAATTATTAAGTCACAAATCAAAAACATTTCCAAAATGATCTAGAACAATGATCCGTGTTTGCTATTACTGATGGAATACATATGACTACATTAAAGTAAAGATGTGTATCACTTGGTCCTACTTGAGATATCCCAGTTTATTATTACTGAATTTGTTAAAACAAAAATGCTGCAGTTACTGATTAATGTATCAAACTTCTTGAATTTTACATTATTACCAAGGAGGTGACCGGTAAATTCTACAAATCTCTCAATAAATAAAACTCTACTGATAGTACAACACTTTTAACACAAAGTTTGCCACTAACTGTAGTGATGCTCAGTCTTCATCAAACTTGACCTCTATGCATGAATATAATTGTATGTTATCTTTACTCTTGAAAATGTTTGATTCACCTACCTAAGTTGGTCAGTATGAGGAGGTTGGAGCCTTTGTCTGATCGAAAAACGTTTACGAATTAACATTGGGTGGGTTTATTGCCTGGGATGCATTAGCCTCTCAAGTGGGCTGGTCACGAGCGTCGTGAGAACGCCAGTCGTCATAACCGACTAAAGAATGGATTCAGACTACTGTCATTTGCATTAGAATCATCCAAGCCCTTTCACTCCTTCCTCCTTTGCCAAACTCTCCATATTCTTTCAGCTGTTCTGATTTCAAATCAGCTCAAATTCACACAAACAACTTTCAATGACTACTTTCATTACCAAGTCAATTTAAAATTGTTTTATTCACTTAATAATGATCTTATAAACTTTTTCCAAACAGCTCACAAACAACTTTCTGAGGGAGAGGAATATAAAGAAATAAAAGTCAAATAAAATTTAAGTGGATAAAAAAAATTTGACTAAAAAAAATTAAAAACTTGTAAAAAACCACATTAATCATAATAATAAAAATAAGAATAAAAAATAAAATGAAATCGAGTATAATAAATTAAATGAACAATTAACGATTGAGGTTAAGCCCAGGAGAGGTTCTGCTACCTAGAAGACCAATAAATACTTCTTCTAAGCTCTCAGAGTGACTTTCGAATAAGTCTCATTAATCTGCCATTTCCTAATTTGTCTAATTATTTATATCATGTTTATTAGTTGAAAGAAATTAAATAATAGTTTATAACTTTTCTTAGACGGAAATCTAGAAAAATATAGAACTTATATGGTAATGCTTAACATGATTACTGTTTTGTATAAACAAACTTTCACCCCAATAAACTCTTAATAAGTAGATTATATACAATACTATGTTGTGTTATGTAGATATATTACAGCAGTATTCATTGATATATCGGTGTATGATCTATAAAATTCAAAGCTCGTTTATACTGTCTATAACGAACAGAAAGCGTGCAAAACAGAACCATTATAATACTTCAATTATTTTTAAAAAATTATAGAACGCATCTTGTAATTTTTTGTTTAATATTTCTCTCACTATATCTGACAGAAGACTACCACCGATATAGAATTACTACTGACACCAATCAAGGCAGCAAGCAGGGAAAATCGTGAATCTAGAAGCAGGTGTCAGGTTGATATTGTACTTGGGTGAAAGAAAAAATCATCAACAATTTGTAGGGTTAACCATCATAATATGTCAAATTAATTAACTTAAGGATGTATTAGGTTGGATAGATTAAATTGGATGTCTAATGAATGGCTAGTGTTGGAAGAGTTTTGTTCAGCCTATGTGTTTACTAGAAAGATGAGCTCTCTAGTGATTTCCTTCACCATTACTTAAACACAGTGCTTAGCAGCTAGCAAGACCCAAGTCTTTATTCACCTCATGAGTGTCTCCTTACACGGAAAATAGAAATAAATGGTCAATCACTTCTCTTAGAATGGAATTTAAAGCCTTGTTCCAAACCCTGGTGAATGCACAATATATGAAAAAATAAATTGAAGAATTGAGTCCTAATATAGAAAAACTTTCTCTTTTAGAGATGAAAAAAATATATGACTGATTTCTTTGCTAATTGAATCATCTCCCCAATATACCGCTGCATTATCAATTTACTCTATTTTTCTGTATAACGTCTAAGTAGTAGAGTTTTTAAGCTTTTCTCAATTACTGATATTCCTTTCAAGATTGATTCAGAATTTCCAGTAAAATCAGGAGCATAGAAACTTGAAAGCAAATACTCCAAAAAAAAAAAGAGTTACTTTTAATATTAAGCATGGTCACAGTGCTTATATCAGAACTTATTTTACTAATCCAGGAATCTATAAATATTTAAGCCTCCTTAAGAGAAACTTAAAATGTCATATGCGCTTTTGCAAGGTTGGTTACAAATATTAGCGTGTAAGTTTATAATTATAAGATATTTACACAAATATTAAGTACTAAATACTCATCATTAACTATATCCATAACGAGAAATAATAATAAGCTACATTGTGACCAACTATAAGTTTATAGTTATATAATTATAATAATTAAGTTAAATTCTTAAACAAAAATAATAATCAACAAATGCTGTTAAGAAGAGTTAATTATTATATTTATATTTTAATATCCAGTTTATAGTATTGACTATAATTATAATTGATGATAAGAAATAAATGAAATTATTATTAAAATGTAATCATAGAGAAAAGACATTGAAAGAACTGGCAAATCACTACTATATCCAAAGTGACACTCTCAGGCATCAGGAAAGATCATTATATGTATAACAAATGAAAAAATATAATGCTTCAAAAATTGTATGATAGTGGTTCCTTTATGAGAGATTTATTGGCTTTAGAGGCTCAGACTCAGGCTTGGTCGTAATAAACGCCGTTATTCTTGGTGCGTCTCTCCGGTAATGAACATCTTTTACCGATGCCATCGAAATACTGGATTGAGTCTGCGATTAACAAGATTCTTGAAACCACTGTGGTTGCTTAACCAGCCAAGTATATACATACATTAACACTTGTATAATATATATAATAATTATATGAAATTACTGTATTTAATTATTGAAATTAATTGTTATATTTATATAGTAATTAATGTATAAAAGTGGAATGGTCGTCGTATGACTTTAATGTTCGTGGGTTGAAATAATGAAAGGTTTACTATCAAGTATCGTGATAGTAAATCACCTTAAGCATTTATGGATTACGTTCTTCAACTGTGTCGTGATGAGCGATACCTCCATCTGCAAAGATTCTCGTAGTTTTCTTGATAAAACAAGATTATATTGATGGTAAAGATTCTTCAAAACTTTTCTCGATTCTAGACCCCTTTTGAACTTCCATCTCTTCACTTCAATTCTTTGAGGAGTTTTGTCCTAAAACAAACGCTTTTAATTTATTCAAGATTTTTCTCCTTGTGGTTGAAAGAGCTGTAAAGGGCTATACTTTTCCTCACTTCTATATGACTAACAGGGAAAAGAATTAATTTCATATTTATTTTCTTCTTCAAAACTTTATATGATCATTTCTTTGATGATAACATTGTTATCTCTCTTCAGAGTTATTCTCAGGTCGAAATCATCAGCCGACACTTCAAGAATTTCTGTATTTTTCCTTTTTCATTAATAGCACTCGAGTTGTTCTGATAACTTTTTTGATATTACTCTTCAAGTTAACCACAATAATAATACAATTGTTATTATTCTCCATTCAAAACATTACAATTTCAATTTAGCTTTCACTTGATAGATGTGACCCTTCTTTAAATCGAGAAATTTATGACAAGATTTATTTCTATTAACATCCAGTGACTTTTCAAAAGATTAAAAAACAATGGCTTCCTCATTAATTTTTTCAGAAAGAAATACTTTCCCACCCTGTTTGATGGTGCATTAAATCTTTCTAGTTATACGTTAATTCTTTTTCTGTTTTTTATTCTGTACCACTGGGTCAGCCTACCTTTCCATTATACATTTCCAAATATTCAAATGTATTGTACCATGGTAAAAGAACTTCATTCTATAATCTTTTTCACACTAGATTTCCAGCACCTCCTGCATTACGTAAGTTTTTATAGACACCTTAGGCGTCTTTTCTACCCTAGTTATCTTTTCTCTAAAAAAAAAATTTTGTTTTCACAAGCTACGGTTTATTTCCTGCCTGAACAGAATTGTGAAGATGATGTAGTTGCCTTTTCAACCTTATTGAATCCTGAATGACTGCTTTTGTAACTTCATGAATTTACTGTTTAGGGCACACTAATACTTATATTAAAAGAGAGAAAAATATGCATCTATCTAAATTTAATGAAAAAACGAAATCCTTAATAATTTTAAAATTTGATTGAATCTGAAACTTAGAAAACACGATGTTGATCTGATATGCCTTCTAAGGTAAATAAACTTTTCTAAGCAGGTAAACGCCGCAGTTTTTTTTGGTAAAATAGCTTTGACAAAATGTATATAATAGTACGTTATTGTATTCGTTAAATATTTTTCTCGCTGAATATGTCATAAAACTTGCTGTATAGAGTTTTGAGTATTTAGTACATAATTAGGCGAATGTAAGTAATTTGGTGTCTCACAATTAGTTTAATTGCTATATCAGATGTTATCTAATTTCACAAGTATACAGACATTGTTTTCTCTTCTTCTTCCTACTTTATAAAAAATGTTTTCTTTAGTAATAAGTTATACAGAATTAAGCTACACTTTGTGTAATATTAAAAACTAATACATTTATTTGAGTAAAGTAATGTTGAATATTCCATTAGTTCAATTATTATTTGACATAATTAAGGCGAATGAAGTTCTGATATACGATAACTATTTAAACAAAAAACACAATTTATATTGCAGTAATATTGCATCTTTTATTTTAATATATTTTATACCATTCTTTCTCTATTAATATGAAATGTTATTTCATTAATAGGAGCAGTTCCCAACTACTTTTAAGGGTAGAATTTGACAGTATTTTAGCTAAAAAACAAATTGTGTTATATCATGGAATTTGTTATTGCAAGTATAATATTAAACGTAATATAAAACTGGTCCTTGATAATGTTTAAAAATTTCAAATGTATCGGAATTTAACATCTGATTACTATCAGAAAATGGAAATTAAGATAATAATTACTATTTAAAATAAAAGTGTGGTTAATGAATAATTATAGTTAAGAACATTAATAAATCAAAATGGTGCAATCTGAAGCAATAACACTTGGAGTTGTAAACAGAATATGTCAAGTGCAAGATAGCGGTGTGAGAAAAGTGACGGCGACATCTCAAGTAGCCAGGAGGAAAACATCACAAAGGCGCTAGGTATACAAGCGAAGAATGCATTGCCGCGCTTTTGATATTCCCGTCAACAATGATTGATTACAATAATGTCACTGGATTAGATCAATTCTCTTTCTACTTTTATGGCAGGATATCATTTATTTTGCATATCTGTCATAACTAATTATTGTTTGCAAAACGATGATTGGGAACTTTGACCTAAAACTGTTTACGTCTTCGAATATTATAGTGTTGAACTGTATTTATATTGAATTGACTAATAGGAAACATATACAAAAAAACTGTTCATATATTGAATTACACAGAGTTAAGCTTATATTATATACTGTTTTATATTGAATTATATTCTGTTAAGACATATGCTATGTTTATATATTGAATGAAATGGTGTTAAAATGTCACTATGTATGGTCATATGTAGATTACATAATGTGCCAAGAGTCAGGTTAGCTTAGTGTTAATGTGTTGCCCACTCTGGTGCTCGATTGATTCACGTGGGAAGTTGATAAATACGAGTACGTTGTCCCTCAGAGAGGACGTTAAGCCGTCTGTCCCGAGCCTGTACTTTAACAGGTACTAGTTAAACATCTCTACTCTAAATACACTTTGATTCTTTTATTTACCCAACTTGAACTGCTTATCTTAATTTCTGTTTTATCTTCTCTTAATGCTATTACTTTAAGACCAAGTGCGGGAGGTAGCACTGCCGGTTAACGGGTCGGTTTCTTGCCGTTGCGTCTACGAGTACAACGTGCTTGATCTCCCTTTCTCTTTTCTTTTGAAGACGGATTGCCCAAAAAGTTGAGTTTGCAAGTGTGTTTCTTTACTCTTCTTGAATTTTGGACTCGTATGTATATATATATATATATATACCATTATAAACGGAAACGGTCCGGAAGGACAGATTACACTTAAAATAAACTGTGACACATAGACAGAAAAATAACAAAGACTCACTTTTCAATATTTTGACCTCCATTGCGGTCCTACGAAACGGTAGAAATTACCGTTTTGTAAAGTTTTGTAAAATTGTAGAACATTACGGTCGAAATATTGAAAAGTGAGTCTTTGTTATGTTTCTGTCCATGTGTCACAGTTTATTTTGCACACTCCAATTCTGCGTAAATCGATTGACTAATAACTGAATAACTAAAAAATTCTTGAATAGCCAATTTTATATTTTAATAATAACTATTCTTTACGTATGAATAGTCAAAATATTAACTAAGTATTAAAAATTATAATGAGGAGTAGATTAGAGATGTTGTGTTGTATGCATCGCCGCACGTTGCCTCAACTACGCCGTATCAAAAAAACAACAGACTTTGTTAATCTTGCGCTATCAGTGGTGATAGCAGCTGGTGTGACCTTTGCCAAGTCGTCCGCCCGTCTCAGCTCACTAAATGCTTGCAATACTTGAGTTGAACTGATCTTATTCAAGTGAATGAATCACATGATAATCTTTTCAAGTGCATTCCAACTGACAGCCACTT